>CM077098.1:35448077-35901417 GCA_039513925.1 Platanthera zijinensis
GCGAATTTCGTCGAATTCCGAGGTAGTTCGGTTTTTGCGCGTCGATTTGGTGCTTATGTAATTTTGTAATTAATTATATAATTATATAATTATAGATATATAGATATAGAGTGAAACCACCGATCCATCATCTTCCCCACTCGAACCGCCGCCCTGTACGAGAGGAACGGAGAAACCTGATGTTTGAACGGAAATTCGATTCCGAGAGTGGATTTGGATTTGCTCTCGTCAAGACCTTCATTCCTGCGGTAAGAAAATTCGATTTTCGTGGAGTTCTGGGAGGATTGGGAATTTTCGGTTTTGGAATTTTTCCGCCATTAATGGCCGAGTTTTTGTTTTAGGTGTGTTGCGGCCGTTTGTCCGTGCGAAGAGGAGGACAGCAGTCCAAAGCTTCGCTGAGATTTGAGGCAAGTGGTATTCTTGCCCTTGCCAAGTTTTCTTTTTTTGAATTTTCTTGCTGAAATTGAAATCCCGATTAGCCCAGGTAGAGGCCTTGTTGTTCTCATTTTCTTGCTAACTATAGGGCTTAGTTCTTCCTACTGAAACCCCCCTTTTTGTGATGATTGGAATCCAAGTTTGTCGGCGTGGAGCCGTTGTTTTCCTTTATTTTGATTGTTGCTCTGGTTCGGGTGTAGCCGAGAGGGAGAGTTAGGAGGGGGGTGGGTGTGGTTGCCGATTTTCGTTATGGTATTACTCGAATGATTAGGCATAGTTGGTTATGGTAGTGGTCCGCGACGTTGATAGTTGTCTGCTGCTACTGCAGTGGCGTGAGTCGTGTGCGCGTTCCGGTGTCGTTCGGGAAATTCCAAACGGTGCAGGTTGACCGCGCACGGTCATCAACCTTAGGGCGCACGACCACTGGTCGTGTGGATCTGCTCGTGCGCGGCTGTCTTTCAGTTCCCAAAGTTCTGTCTCGGAAAATCGCACGAGCGCTGGCAACAGTGCGCACGACCAGTGGTCGTGCGACACTGATGGCGCAGTTGCTAGGTTTTCTGTCAGGTTTTCCAGGTTCGCTTCGCACGATCATCAGCCGATGGAGTGCGCACGACCACTGATCATGCATCCTGATCGTGCGCTTTGTATATTTTCTGTTTGCTAGGGACGAATTTAGATGGTTTCGAGTGCGGGAGTTTAGATACTCAAGTGCAGGCAACTACTCGAGTTCTGGATCTTCTGCCTTGGTCGTTCGACTGTCGTCGAGCTCCGTATTCTTTAGTGGGCTTGTGGGTAGTGTATTATTTGGCGGCGAGTGAGGCTAGCTCGCTCACGCCAAAGTTTAGGTAGGCACTGAGTGGGTTTTCACTCAACGCCTAGTCGTGTTGGTTTATTTCAACACTCTTCCTTTCCTTGTATTTCATTTTCCGAGTTGATTTCCAGTTGTATTTCTGGTTTTCCTTGTCGCCGTTTTCTTTTTTTCCTAAAGGCGAATCGTGGGTCGTGGTAGTAGTGGTGGTTGTAGCTCTTTATGGGGGTGGGAGTTGAGTGATATAGCCAAGGCCACCCATGTTTTTCTTGCTCCAGTACGGGCTGGGCATGTCGGGTGGAAGGTCCCTTGTGTTTTTCACGTGTTGACCCTCGAGCTTTTGACTTAGACATGGTGGATTGGGGGACTGCGTTTGCCTTCGATCCGGTTTCCTCGTTGTTGTTTTTGCTACTATCACTTCCCACAGTTTAGGGTGTTAGAAGTTTCTTCTTTGGTAGTTTGCACATTCTGGCTCTTGGTAGCCTAGTAGGCCCTGTAGGATGTGGTTCCTGGGCTGGGTCGTTGCTGTTCTTTGTACTTGTGCATTTCTTGTGGTCCTATTGTGGACAGTTGTGACTCTTTCTACTGCATGTTTTTCTGTTACTTTGTCCTTGGTTTGACTCTTTCATGCAGTTTTTCTTTGTTTAGCTTGCTGAGGTTCTGTTTCTTTTGGAATACCCCAGGGTTCTGAGCTGTAGCCAGTCTGGTGGCTAGTTGGAGTGGTGTTGTTGGTGGACTTCCGGACTTTGGAGTTCTGTTTACCTTGTTAGTGAGGTTGTTTCAGTACTCTCTTACAGACAATATAGTTGTGCTGTGGGTTCGTGTCAGGTTGTTGGCGCCCACTGGTAGTTTTTACCTTGTACTAGATATATACTATTGCTGCTATCATTTCTGGAGATAGTCTACTTGCTCTGAGAAGGTTTTATGCTAGGTTGCTAGTTATTTTTAAACTATAATTGTTATTATAAATAAAGCTCATGATCAGCATGTTTTATAACGTAATCACTATTTTCCAAATCACGTATAAAGACCGTTTTCTTATATATTGATAAATTAATGTAGGATCTGCATAGCATGAGTGGTTCTCTTGGGACCCTTATGTTCTCCTTAGGATGTCAAATCCTAAATAAAGGGTTTTCCGCAGCGTATTAAGATATGTTTCATTTGTGGACTAGATGATCCACTGAGCCGAGGGATACGACTCTAATCATAACTGATTTTCTATTCATTAAGCACATGATGAGTTGCATAAAGATTGTACAGCTGGTTTTGCCCGAACGTCAGCAGTTACCCCTGCGTGACCATGGCATCATGACGCAGTGTTTTTCTCTTACTCTATAATTCTATAATTACAGGAGAAAAGGCGGGTTGTGACGTCTATCTCCTGGATTTTGGAAATGGTAAAGAGGATTGAGGCCGATTGGCACACCACTCGGGGCCGAAAGCGGCCAGCAGTGGATCTGGGACGGAGAGTCAGAAATGACCAGTGACGAGGTGCTATACCAGAGGGGAGAAGGACAGAGGACCAGCCTCGTCAGGAAGTGAGGCAGGAGCCGAGGGAGCAGGTGATATTTGCCCCTCAACCTCTTCGGATGCAGGAGATGCCGAGACCCGGGGGAATGGCGTATCCCCCACCAGAGTGCTTCCTTTGTCATCAGATTGGGCACATCCGGAGGAACTGCCCAATGAGGGGGGCACCACCTCCAGCATCACAGGGTGGCCCACCAGCTCAGCATTACGGAGGCCGAGGACGCGGCCGCAGTTGTGGATACAAGGAGGGAGATTGTAGACAGGGAAGGGAGTAGGTATATGCTTTGGACCTTGCGCAGCCTGGGAATCCGGAGCAGGACATAACAGGTACGCTGCAATGCTTCTTTAATTTCATAGAATTTCCCTTTCAGTTGTTAAAAACTTAGAACCGCACTAGATAGATTAGCAAGGAAAGAAAACTCATTATAGATCTCTAAGACATCTAATCACCCCAGGTATAGTCTTCATCAGTGGAAAGCCTACCCGCACGCTGTTCGATACTGGAGCTACCCACTCCTTTGTGTCGGAGACGTTCGTAGAAGGACTGGAAGGAGTGGAGCGATTCATGGGCTCAAATATTAGGTTGCGACTACCAGATGGATCTGAGCTCCTTACCACGGACCACTGCAATATGGAGGCGGAAATTGGTGGAAAGGCGTTCGAGGCTCCAGCGACGATTTTGAAGCTGACAGACTATGACTTGATCCTTGACATGGTATGGCTGCACTGGAACCATGCCCAGATTAAATGCCAAGCGAAGAGGATAACCGTGAGACACGGGGACTCTTTCATTGTCATCGAAGGTATAAGACCTGTCTCTCGAATATTCTTATCTTTGGTACAGGTCGTTAAGGCCCATCTACAGGGAGAGGAGGTCTATCAAATCCTATTTGAGATGGCAGAAGTCAAGGAGTCTGTGAAAGACATCCCGGTGGTGCGAGATTTCGCTGACATCTTTCTAGAGAAACTACCAGGACTACCTCCACAACGAGAGCAGGACTTTCAGATATAGCTTGTGCCGGGGGCCAAGCCGGCATCTAGGGCCCCTCATCGGATGGCCCCGAAGGAGTTGGCAGAGTTTCAGACTCAGTTGTAGGAGTTGGTGGAGGAGGGATTTGTTAGACCGAGTTCCTCGCCATGGGGAGCCCCGGTCCTATTCGTTAAGAAGAAGGATGGGACACTTCGCTTATGCATCGATTATCGAGCACTAAATAGGCTGACCGTCAGGAATACCTATCCACTGCCACAGATAGAAGAGTTGTTCGACCAGCTAGAAGGGGCGCACTTCTTTTCAAAATTGGATTTGAGGTCGAGCTACTACCAGCTTCGGATTCGAGAGGAGGATATTCGGATGACTGCTTTTAGTAGCAGATATGGATTGTTTGAGTTTACGATGATGCCCTTCGGGCTCACGAATGCACCTTCGGCGTTCATGACCATCATGAACCAGGTTTTGAAGGAGTACCTAGATGTGTTTGTCATTGTGTTTATCGATGACATCCTCATCTACTCGAGAACGGAGGAGCACACTCTCCATCTTACACTGACCCTATAGAGACTGCGGGAGAATCACTTATATGTAAAGTTCAGCAAATGTCAGTTTTGGTTGAACGAGGTGGGCTTTCTAGGCCATATTATCAGCGGAGCCGGGTTGGCAGTAGATCCGGCAAAGATTCAGGCAGTTCGAGAATGGCCGCAGTTGAAGTCAGCCACCGATGTACGAAGCTTTCTAGGACTTGCCGGTTATTACTGGAAGTTCGTGGAGGGGTTCTCCCAAATTGCCCTCCCACTCACATCTTTGACGAAGAAGGAGGCACCTTTTGTTTGGACCCTGCAGTGCCAGAGGCTTTCCAGGAGCTGAAGGATCGACTCACCTCGGCCCCCATACTTACTCTCCCCTCGGGGAGAGAAGGTTTTTAGGTCTACACCGACGCTTCCTACCAGGGTATGGGAGCTATACTGATGCAGAAGGGCCATGTGATTGCATATGCGTCTAGCTAGTTGAAGAAGCACGAGCAGAACTACCCGGTGCACGACCTTGAGATGGGAGAGGTCGTTTTTGCTATGAAGGTCTGGCGCCATTATCTTTATAGAGTCCACTGCGATATCTACTCCGATCACAAGAACCTGAAATACGTGGACACGCAAAAGGAGCTGAATATCAGGCAGAGGCACTGGGTGGAGTTCTTAGCAGATTATCAGTATGAGATGCACTACCATCCAGGGAAGGAAAACGTGGTGGCCGACGCGTTGAGTCGGAGAGCTGCCATATCTGAAGCCGGGCCCCAGGTTATGTCCATGGAGCTAGTCCGGTCCTTCAGAGATATGCAGATATCCCTAGTGTCCGAGGATGATCCAGAGCTGTATAGGGAGTATCTGGCATCGATGGTGGCCATAGATGATATTCGGGACCGCATCCGGGCCGGACAGAGGTCAGATGAATGGGCAGAGCCGATATTCCGAGGCTTAGAGGAGAGTTCGACAGGAGATTATTCCCTGAGAGATGGATTGCTACATTTCAGAGGCAGAGTATATATACCCGCAGGAGGCCGGATTCGGGAGGACATCATGGCGGAGGCGCATTATATCAGATACCTTATACACCCGGGGATCACCAAGATGACGGCAGATCTGAAGAAGATGATGTTTTGGCCAGGGATGAAGAAGGACATTACGTACTTCGTGACCCATTGCGAGGCATGTCAGTTGGTGAAGGCGGAGTGTAGGAACCCCGCAGGACGGTTGCAGCCACTCCCGGTGCCGGAGTGGAAGTTTGATGATATATCTATGGATTTTATACATGGGCTTCCCCGGTCTCGGACAGGGAATGACTCGATCTGGGTGATTGTTGATCGGTTGACGAAGGTGGCCCACTTTATACCAATCAGGAAAGATGACTCGGTGGGAGTGCTGGTACGGAAGTTCGTGGAGCAGTATATCCGATATCATGGCGTGCCCAGGACGATAGTTTCTGACCGCGATGGACGTTTTACAACCAGGGAGTGGCGGTCAGTGCAAGAATATCTGGGCACCCGATTAACCTTCAGTATAGCCTTCCACCCTCAGACGGACGGGAAGACAGAGCGCACCAACAGGACGTTGGAGGATCTACTACGAATGTGTATACTGGACCGAGGGGAGCCGTGGGAGAAGATGTTGCCGTTGGTCGAGTTCTCCTATAATAACAGCTACCAGTCCAGCATCAGGATGGCGCCTTATGAAGCCTTATATGGACGGAAATGCAGTACCCCTCTTTCTTGGGTTCAGACGAGGATCCGAAGGCGTTGGGATTGGAATTTGTTGAATACACCGAGGCTCAGGTGAGACTGATCAGAGAAAGATGTTAGAGGCGCAGAGCAGAAAAGAAAGTATTATGATGCCCGGCATCGTCAGGTGGAACTTCAGGTGGGGGACCGAGTGTTTTTGAAGATTCGTCCCATGCATGGAGTTTCACGGGTGCGCGGTCGGAGAAAGAAGCTCAACCCTAGGTATATGGGCCCTTACTAGATCCTGGAGCGGATCGGGGCCCTAGCTTACAGGCTGGAGTTGCCACCAAAGCTGGCAGCTCTACACGACGTCTTCCACATTTCTTCGCTGAGAATGGCTCTACTATGCCTGGAGCAGCAGATTTTGACCCCCGAGGGGCCGGTAGCTTCAGACCGGTCTGTTCACTTGGAGTCGGTTCGAATCGATGACAAAGGAGTACGGTTCTTGCACCGCAAGAAGATCCTCTTAGTCAATGTTCTGTGGAGGAATCATGGTCAGGAGGAACACACCTGGGAACCGCAGGACCTGATTAGGCAAAAATACCCGGAGTTGTTCAGTCAGGTATACATCACCACCTCTCAGTATACTATAAATTAACTTCTTGTATTGAACCGGTAGGACTAGGTAAGGGAAATCGAGAACCAAGGCATGCGCAGGAAAGTAGGGGCTAATCTTTTGTTTATTGGGAGATTGCCCTTTGTTTATCAAACAAGTAGTCGCTTCGACCCAATAGGAAGAACCATATAGGATGTTACAAGCTTATTTTATTCCGGTAGAAATCCCTGTAGGCTTAACCTCAATTTCGGGGACGAAATTTTTGTTTTGTTTATTGGGATTTGTAACATCCCATTTCCGGCTAGACCGCTAAGAGTCGTTCTGTCGTGACAGAATCTTAGGGAGCCCAAAAATTGACTTCCATCAACCTAGACTTGGAGTCACGGGTTGGTCACTCTAGTGACCGACCCGTCACGCCCGTGACTAGGGCGTGACCCCTTCGACGATCGTCGATCTCATGAAGACGATCGTCGAGCGCAGATTTTTGCAACCCGGGCCTGTCACGCCCGTGACCTACGTGTCACGCCCGTGACCTATGGCGTGACCCCCTTCGACAATCATCGATCTCCGCGAGACGATCGTCGAGGGCAGAATTTGCATCAATGCCCCGTTACGCCCTTGACTGAGGTGTCACGCCCGTGACCTAGGGCATGATCCCCTTCGACGATCGTCGATCTCAGCGAGACGATCGACGAGCGCAGAATTTGAATCATGGCCGTGTCACGCCCGTGACCTATGTGTCACGACCGTGACCTATGGCGTGACCTCCCTTCGACGATCGTCGAACTCAGTTAGACGATCGTCGAACTCAGAACTTTCCACAAGGGCCTGTCACGCCCGTGACCTACGTGACACGCCCGTGACAAGGGCCGAAACATCAGCTAGGCTGGAAATTTCTGTAACCGAAGTCATAATAAATTCTAATTATGGGAATTTACAGCAGGAGTATTTATGAGCCGTTTCTTAATCTAAATACTTAATTAAATGAGGAAGAGTTGACCCAATAGGAAATCGCCACCTGAATTAGTCTTCTCATCTTCCACCATTTCCTTCCCTGCACCATAACCGAAATAATATTAAGAGAGAGAGAGGGCATTCACGGCCATGAATGTTTCATCCTTTCCCCTCCCCACTTGGAGACCTATAAAAGCCACCTTAGAGCAAGAGGAGAAGGTTACACTCTAGACCAAACGAATTCAGATTTCTGCTCTTGCTGTAGGAGAAGTTCGGGAACGCCACCACTGCGCCATGATAATCCGACGTTCATCTCGTCTTCAAACCGCGAACAAGGTCCTCCTCTACTTCTTCTCTTATGGGTAGATCTTAGGATCTTAGGAATGAAGTTCGTGCTCAACGAAGCCGAACCTATCTCGAGTTTTCATGAAAAACCATGAAAAATATATTTTTCGGGTACGCCGGAAATCGCCACCTCCGGCGGCCAAACCACCGCCGACCGATAGCCATCGCCTCGACGGAGGTTGTGGTGGTGGCTGGCTGGCCAGGTAAGTGACCGGACGGCCGGCGACGGATCACGGAAGGGTTACAAAAAATATTGTTTTTCTGAGTTTCTGTTTCGGGTTCTGTATGGTAGGTGAGATGAACAGTAAAAAAATTATTATAATATGAAAATTAAGTACATAATATATAAGGTAAATATACATAAAATATGCTTATTTTGATGCTACAAACCGAGGCATTTAGAGGCCGTTTTAGGAAAAATGTCCAGTCCAAAAAGTTGTAGCCCTTCGAGTGTAGTTTAATATAAAATTGGTTTCAACTCGTTTGAGTAAGCTGTTTGACCGCAGCACCCATTTTAATGGGGGCTATACCTAGAGTTGGGCAGAAGCTTAAATGGATACCCACTCTTCTTCCTTTTTCCAAATGACTTGAAATTTTGGCAGGGGGTTACCCTTAGCCATATCTACAGGCTGTCAAAAAATGGGAATTTTTGGAGATACTTTTCTTAAAGTTTTTGTTTTAATTTAATAAACTTAGAGGAATTTATTTAAGTGGTCAAATGACCTCCAAACCCTCCCAAATTTTTGTGAGTGGTCCCTGACTATAAAATTTAGCTATGCAAAAATTTTCAACTCATTGAGATGAGTTTTGGATGGGAGTCACCTATTCTTAACTAGGCAATAGTGAGGCATTTTTGAGTAAAAAGTGTACTAGAAGTTGGAATGGTCAAATCACCTCAACAGAGGCTGATATTTCGACCACTGACTTGGAAGGGTTATTATAACCCACTTGGAGAAAATGGTGAGAATAGGGGTTGGTTTACCCAAGGATCCAAGCTCAAACCCTAAATGGAGGGTTTTGAGGGTTGTGAAGGACATGGGGGCAATTGCTCTCATATTGTCTTGAGATTCAGTAGAATCGACATTAACATAATATAAATCATCTGGATGGAATCTTGGAGGATTTGGAGATAGGTAGATACCTCAAAACCCTAATCTTTGCTTTAGGGTAAAATACTAATTAAGCACAATCTGTCACTAAACATTATGTAAAGGCTGTGAAACTTGGGTAGAGTGAGTTTTGGAGTGGGTACAATTTATAGAAATTTTACTGGAATTTTATGATGTTTATTTCTAGCACTGCATTTGTAAAGCTGATTATAGCCCTAATTGATGTTTTAATTATTTGTATCTTTCTGATCATTAAAATCTCATGAAATCTTGGAAGTAAATGTTTTAGGACAGAATGGTTACCCTTGAATTTTTGTATAATTTTTAGTTGAGTAAATCTAGTACTTCCTTCGCAAATGTTAAAAAGGGATTCTATGTTTTGGAAATTAATTATGGATGATATTATTACTGAAAAATTATGAAAGTGGCCCAATGCTATTTTTAAGGCTTTATCTGCATAGTATAATTTATTTATAATTTTTGGAAGAATATTCTCTGTACTTGATTCACAAATAACGAAATATAGAAGTTATGGCTAAAATAGTTTTAGTGCCCTTTTGATAATAGAAAAATTATGATACTTTGGATTTACAATATTGAGATAACATACTATTTATTATAATTTTGTTGGACATCTTGCTTGAGAACTTAGGGTAGTTCATGTTCAAACTTGTAGCCCTTGGAATTTTTGAGAAAATTCATTAACTGTCAGATAAATTAGGAAAATTACCACATTTTGGATTTAGGCTAATTTTATCATGATAAGTCTCCAATAAATAACTTAAGGAATTTGGATGAATATTGGATCATTGCCTAACCGATTCGACATTTAGTCTAGGTTGGTCTGCATATAGCAAATTGTTAAATTGCAATAGAACATGATCTGAGATAGTGTTGGAGTTAGCCATTTTATCTGGGAGGATAGTTGTGTATGATATTGCAATAGAATGAAATTAAGAATAAAGAGAAGTGGTGTTAACTAGAGTTAAGAGGTGCTCGGGTTTGACGAAAGATCGTCTTCCCAGAAGAGAGGAAGGTCAAAAATCACCCAAGGTTAGCCTATCGTAACATGAGAAGGGAATGGTTAAGGGAATTCAACCAATAACAATAAGTGCCTTGCGAAAGGAAACGCTGGGCTTCAGTTACCATCATAGTTCCTAGTGCCCTTTGAGAGCCCTTCACGGGGAATACCGGGGGCAGTCCTGGGTTAACATAAACTGTAATAATAAGCTGACAAGAGTAACATAGTAATTAGGGTTGCACCTTTCACAAACACTGTTAGCACAGGAAGATTGATGGGAGCTTCAGCTCGATTGGTTAAGAGACTGACGGAATGGTCCGGGGAGCTTCAGCTCGGTTGGTTAAGAGACAGACGTTTTGGTCCGGGGAGCTTCGGCTCGGTTTTTGTGTGATTACGATTAAATTTGCATGTGCATAAAAGGAATGAAAATTAAGGTGGTGGGTCTTCGGTATTGGAGGTTCGATGCACCAACGCCAATACGCTGACTCGGCAAGTGTGATTTTTACACTTCGCCAAAGCTAAGTCCGGTGCGCCAGTCAGCAAGAGTACGCAGGCGTCCGCTTAGTGCACCAAGCGTTGAGGCGTACGATAGGTCTGACCGGTAGTGCTTTACTTATTTAGAGGTGGGCGAGGCCCACCCACCGCTTCCGTCTTCCACTACGGAGGTATCCTGGGAGGTAACGGCTCTGTAAGGGGGAACTAAAGGTCTGTGTGCACAGAGTCGGGTGTGTGAGTTGCACTTGCATGTTATATCATACCCACTTGCATGCCATAGCATAATCCATACATTTAACCCTGACACCTAAAGTATAAGTGGTATGTGATGCTTATACATTAGGACCGGCAAAACGACCCCTTGGTAGTATAATCTTGTGTGGGCAAGTTTTTAAATTAAGGTTAAATTCAATATATATATGATGTTGTTTGATAACCGACACCCAAACGTATAAGTGGTATGGGACACTTTATACGATGGGAGCCTTGCAGATGATCCCTTGGCTTATGCGCTTCCGCACATAAGTTAAGTTTACTTTTCCTACTTTCTATTTTTATCATATTTATTATAGAATTGCTAGATTAGTTCCGCTGCCACCTATTTTCTTTTGATTCATTTTCCACCTTCATGTCCTTCCCTTTCTTCCTCTCCGCTCGGTACCTAGGAGCCATGGGGGATGGGGTAGGGGATGATAGGGCTTAGTCTTTATGACTAACGGTTTTCGAACAGCATCATTTAGGGGATCGTGGAGCCAAGCATGGAGGAGTAGCTCCAGAGACCGGTGCGCTTGGATATGGGGCAGTCTAGCTCCGGAGTTCATACAGCCGGGACCGTGAGTCTCGACCTTGTGTAGTTTATGTTTTTGCTTCCGCATGAGTGATTTGTAGTGAGGACATGTTGTACCAGGCTTAAGCCCGTATTTTTAGTACTCTGATATACTATTCTGTGGACACTCCCTTCGTGGAGTTTAATTTCTATATATGTGATTTATTTTAGTGGACTTGCTTTTACTTACTTCATTTTATGCTACCTTTCTGTGATCAAATTGGCCGGCAGAATCGGCGCATTGTGGTGATGACCCTTCAGTACGTGAAGGTGTCACCGCAAAGCGGAGATTCTGGGCCTAAGACCCCGGGTTAAAAAGAAAAAAAGGGGTCTTACAAGTGGTGGGGTGATTGAGAGAGAATTTTTGTCTAAGTTAAAATCGACGGGAATCACCAAGTGATTCCCGCCGATTTCAACGTGTAACGTCAGTGATTCCCACCGATCGGCGAGAATCATCCTTAAATCCCGCCGATTCGGCGAGAATCATTCTCGATTCCCGCCGATCGGAGAGAATCATCCTTGATTGTCGCCGATTTGGCGAGAATCATCCTGCATTCCCGCCGATTCGGCGAGAATCAGTCGGCATTCTCGCCGACCTCTTCTTGTTGGCGTTGGGTTAGGGTTTTCCTGCGGGAATGAACTTTGGCGTGGAGTGAGGTTACCTCACTCAACGCCAAAGCTGTTTTGGCGTTGAGGGAGGTGGACTCACTCAACGCCACTGTTAGGTTTTGTGGTTTTGATAAAGGCGTTGAGGGAGTGGACCTCACTCAACGCCATAGCTGTTTTGGCGGTTATTGATGTTAGCTCACTCAACGCCACTGCCTATTTTGCTGAAGGTGTTGAGGGAGTGGACCTCACTAAACGCCATGGCTGTTTTGGCGTTCAGTGAGGATAGCTCACTAACCGCCAGAGCTGTTCTTGCGGAGGGCGTTGAGTGAGTGATTCTCACTCAACGCCATGGATGTTCTGGCACTGAGTGAGGCTAACTCACTCAACGCCAAGGTCTGGTTAGGCGTTGAGTGGGTCCCACTCAACGCCAAGCCGTGTTGAGTGGTTTCAAGACTGTTTCCCTTACCTCGATTTTCGTTCCCGAGTGAATTCCTTGATTATATTTGTAGTTTCTTTGTCGTCCATGTTTTTTTCCTAAAGGTCGAATCGTAGGTCGTGGTTAGTAGTGGTTGTTTGATGCTCTTCATGGGGGAGGTGTTGTGTAATTTAGCCAAGGCGACCCTTATTCTTCTATCTTGCTTCGGGCACGGGCTGGGTAAGGGGGTGGAAGGTCCCTTGTGCTTTCATATGTAGACCCTTGAGCTTGTTGGCTTGGAAATGAAGGTTGGGGGACTGAGTTTGCCTCCAACCCGGATCCATGTTATTTGTTTTTGCTACGACCATCTCCCACAGCTTAGGGTGTTAGGTATTTCTTCCTTTGGTAGATTGCAGCATTTTGGGCTCTTGGAAGCCTAGTAGACCCTGCGGGATGTAGTTTTTGGGTAGGGTTGATGCTGTCTCCTCGCAAGTAGTGCATTCCTTGTTGTCTTGCCTTGGGGCAGTTGTGACTTTTACTGTGGTGTGATTTCCTCTTTCACTTACCCCCCCCCCCTGGTTGACACTTTCATGCAGTTCTTTTTTGTTTTGCTTGCTGAGGTATTCTTTCTTCTTTTGAATGCCTCAGGTTCTGAGCAGTAGCAAGTTTGGTGGCTAGGTTGCGGTGGTATTGCTGGTGGTCTCTTTGACCTTGGAGGTTCTGTTGCTTGTTAGTGAGGTAGTTTTTCTGCACTTTTCTTACAGACATACATATTTGCCAGTGGGTTCGTGTCAGGTTATTGGCGCCCACTGGTAGTTTTTACCGTTGTACTAGATATATTACTTTTGCTGCTATAATTTTCTGGAGATAGTCTACTTACTTTGGGGAGGATTTATGCTAGGTAGCTAGTTATTTTGAAACTACAACTAATATCTTAAATATAATGCATGATCAGCATGATTTATAAAAGTAAATCACTATTTTCCAAACAGCGTATAAAGATCGTTTTCCTATATATAATATAAATTAAATGTAGAGTCTTGCATAGCATAAGTCGTCCTCTTAGGGCTCTTATGCACTTCTTAGGATGTCAAACCTGAATAAAGTATTTTCCGGCAGCACTGAAGTATAGTTTTTAACTGTGGACTAGGTGATCCACCAAGCCGAGGGATACGGCCTCTAAATATAACTGATTTTCTAATCATTAAAATCATGAATTTCTTTCTTAAAGTATAGTAGGTGGTTTTGCCTGAGCGTCAGCAGTTATCCCCTGCTTGACGTGGCATCATGACGCGTGTTTTCTCATACTCTAATAATTCTTTAATTCAGAGAAAATGCGGGTTGTGACAGTTGGTATCAGAGGGAGGTTGCCTGACAAGTTAGTCGGGCAACCTTCTCTTTTGAATGCATTAGTAGTTCAACATCATGTCATTCACACACCGATATGTCATCAGCACGTCTTGGCAAAAGCACGAACACTACACTCATAGCATAACATAAAGTATACGGGGCATATTATGTAGTATGAGATGCCTAATATGTGTTCGTATATGGATCCACCATAGGGGCAACATGTGAGGGTTATGTAGTATGGGATGCATAACCTCACCACATGGCTGCGACTAGCACGTTTTCTTTTTCGTTGCATGCGAATGTTATGTAGTATGGGATGCATAACATTTTCATGCGTACGCCGCTCATAAAATGCATTAAGGCCTTTTTAGAATGCATAGCACAAACATGTATAGCATAACATTGCATAAGCACAACGTGCCAAGCTAAAGACTTGCAGGATGACATATGTACACACATAAGTTTTCGAGTCAAAAATAATATAAAGTCATGCATTCCCGACCTAGGCACAAGAATTAGTATGGTGGTGGTTAGCCATCCTAGGTTAGGACATAACATCAATTTTTGTAAAAAGATAAACTCCTAGAGCAAGTTTAGCAGCTTTAAGTTCATATCTATATATGTATTGTCTGTACTTGTAGTTGGGTCTAGCTGTTGTACTAGGATCTAAGTAGTATTGCTATGGCTGTAGGATTGCGAGACGTCCTTCGACTAGATCTATTCCCCTATTTGAGGGTGAGTCATCGGGAGCGTAGAATGATGCTGTGATCGAAAGCTTGCAGCAGAGTAGCGATTCCTTGAGCAGGCAGTTGGTGGAGGTGCGAGCCCAGATCCAGTCTTTGGTAGCGGTGGTGGCAGGACAGACTCAGGGAGTGCAAGGCCCTATAGGGCGGATTGCTGTTCCTCCCCCTCCTACACCCTTAAGACCTCCTGTGGTGGTGCCAGCAGAGATGGCCTTCATCTCGCTATTTCAGAGGCTTATCACTCCCACTTATGACGGGAAGGCAGATTTCATGGTGATAGACGACTGGCTGATCTCCATGGAGGAGATGTTCTAATACTCAGGGATTGCAAAAGATCAGAGGGTGATGTTAGCCGCCTATCAGCTTAAAGGTTTGGCTAAGAATTGGAGGCTGAGAGAGAAGGAGAGCTTGGTAGCTGGATGCTCTTGGGAGGTGTTCAAGGAGATGCTGTTGAGGAAGTTCTTACCCTCGGTAGAGCGTGACCGCCTCATGAACGACTTCCTCCATCTGAAGCAAAGGCAACTCACGGTGGGTGAGTATGAGTTAGAGTTTAGCAAGTTGAGCCGTTTTGCCCCTGGATTGGTCAGCATTGAGGCTGATCGAGTTAAACGATTTCTCGGTGGTTTGAAGAGCGAGGTGCAGCAGTTGACCAGTGCTTATGGGTTAGAGACTTATGCAGTAGTAGTGGAGGCTGCTCTCAAGGTGGAGGCTATTGAGACCGCGAAGACCAAAGGCCAGCAAATGAGGAAGGACAACAGGAAGTCTGTGGAGGAAAAGAAACCCCAGGTACCTAATGCAGCTACATGAAAGAAGAGCAAAGTGGTGTGCAGTTTCTGTGGCCAGTAAGGCCACCCTGTCGAGAGATGTTTCAAGAGGGCAGCAGCTCAGAGGAAGGAGCAGGTTCATGCGATTCAGGGTGCTCCTAGGAGAGATGTCTCCTGTTCTGTTTGCAAGCGACCCAGGCATGATGCTGCCCAGTGCTGGTCCAAGGATAAGGTCTGTTTTCAGTATGGGCAGAAGGGACACATCAAGTCTAGGTGTCCTCAGGTCCAGCCTGCTCTTCCTGCAGTTCCTCTGCAGACATTACCTCTAACTCAGCGTGTGGACAAAAGAAAGGGAAAGCTGAACGTGATCTCTTCCGAGGAGGCTCAAGCTTCGACTCAGGTCATCTCAGGTTAGTTGTCTTTCCAGCCTGAATGTTTTGTTCTTGTCTTGCTAGAATGTTTGTAGTGTTGTTGTGGTAGTTCCTTAGTTATATATGTTCCTATAGGGAAGTTTAAGGTGAAGAACCGCTGGGTGCGTGTTCTGTTTGACTCCGGCGCTACCCACTCGTTCGTGGCTAGAGCCTTTGTACAACGATATCGGTTGACTTTAGATCGAGTTCGGGATACCTTTCGTGTCAAGTTCCCCTCTGGTGAATCTGTGTTGTCAGATTTGGGCATGTTAGATTGCCCTGTTTTGTTGGGGGACTTCCTTGCGAAGGCAAACCTGAAGATGATTGATCTGGAGGACTTCGATGTTATTTTGGGCATGGACTGGCTGTCTAGGTATGATACAGTCATTCAGTGCAAAGGGAAGCGCTTGGACTTCATCAGGGACGACGGTCAGCACGGAAGCGTGTATGCAGATCTGAGCCAGGATTCTCCTGTCATCTCTGCGGTATGTGCTCAGAAGCTTTTTCTTTCGGATTGTTTTGCTTGTCTGGTCTCGGGTATTGGGACCGCTGTTAGTGTACCGCGCTTAGAGGAGATTCCAGCTGTTCGTGATTTCGCCGATGTTTTTCCTGATGACCTTCCTGGTCTTCCTCCCAAGCGGGATGTTGAGTTTGTGATCGATTTGGAGCCGGGTACGCGTCCTATTGCTAAGGCGCCGTACCGGATGGCCCCTCGAGAGCTAGAGGAGTTGCGAGTCCAGTTAGATGAGTTGTTGGCGAAAGGGTTTATGAGGCAGAGTTCATCGCCTTGGGGTGCTCCTGTTCTATTTGTGAAGAAGAAAGATGGGTCAATGCAGCTTTGCATCGACTATAGGGAGCTGAACAAAGTCACAATTAAGAACAGGTACCCTCTACCGAGGATCGATGACTTATTTGACCAGTTGCGCGGTAGCACGGTCTTCTCAAAGATTGATCTTCGTTCAGGCTATCATCAGCTTAGGATCAATGAGGCAGATATTCCACGGACTACGTTTAGATCGAGGCATGGACATTTTGAGTTCTTAGTGATGTCGTTTGGATTGACCAACGCACCATCAGCGTTCATGGATATGATGAACCGGGTGTTCAAGGATTTCCTAGATAAGTTCGTGGTGGTTTTCATCGATGATGTGTTGGTTTATTCTCGTTGCGCTAAGGAGCATGAACAGCATCTGCGCTTGGTTCTATCGGAGTTGAGGAACCACAAGTTATTCGCCAAGTTGAGAAAGTGTGAATTTTGGTTGCCTCAGGTCTCGTTTCTGGGCCACGTGGTGAATAATGATGGGATCTCGGTCGACCCAGAAAAGATCGCAGTAGTGATGGATTGGAGTAGGCCGGACACGCCTAATGAGATCAGGAGCTTTCTAGGGTTGGCCGGCTACTACAGGAGGTTCGTGGAGGGTTTCTCTACCCTAGCTGCACCTTTTACCAAGCTGACTCAGAAGAACGTGGCTTTTTTTGGAGCGAGAAGTGCGAAGAAGCCTTCCTGGAGTTAAAGAGGAGATTGTGCACTGCTCCCGTTCTGACCCTGCCTACTGAGGGTGTGGATTATGATGTATACGTGGATGCTTTGCATGTAGGTCTGAGAAGCGTATTAATGCAGGTTGGTAAGGTGATTGACTATGGGTCAAGGCAACTAAAGACTCATGAGAAGAATTATCCTACGCATGACCTCGAGTTCGCAGCAGTTATTTATGCATTGAAGCTATGAAGACACCTACTTTATGGGGCTCAGTGCAAGATCTTCACCGACCATAAGAGCCTGAAGTACGTGTTCACGCAGAAGGAGTTAAATCTGCGCCAGCGTCGGTGGCTAGAGTATGTGGCCGATTATGACGTAGAGATCCAGTATCATCCAGGCAAGGCCAATGTGGTGGCCGACGCCCAGAGCCGTAAGATGGGAAAGATCTTTAATCTCACCGCCGATCGTTTAGTGGAGGAGTTCCTCCTTATGGATATATCAGTGGGATGCTGTGGCTTGCAGAGTTGTTTGTCAGTGGCAGAGCCGTCTTGGATTTCTTTGACCAGACTGCACCAAGAGGACGACCCGGATCTTCTACACTTATTCTCAAGTACTGAGAGAGGAGAGTTGCCAGATTATTCCATCGATGATGCAGGAAATTTGAAGTACCGGGGCAGATTTTGCATCCCCGCGGTTGCGGACATTAGGGGTATGGTTTGCAGAGAGGCTCATGGATCCAACGTTGCCTACCATCCAGGATCTACAAAGATGTATCGTGACCTAAAGCAAATTGCCTTGTGGTATGGCATGAAAGGCGATATAGCCCGATTTGTTGCGGAGTGCCATACCTGCAAGCGTGTGAAGGCCGATCATGGAAGGCCTGGTGGCAAGTTGACTTCGTTAGAGATCCTGACTTGGAAGTGGGAAAGTATATCTATGGATATCATCACGGGCTTACCGAAATCCCCAAGGGGGTTTGATTCTGTTTGGGTCATAGTGGATAGACTGACGAAGTGTGCTCACTTCGTGCCATATAAGATTGATTACCCGATGAAGAAGATAGCGGAGTTGTACTTGAATGAAGTCATCCGACTGCACGGTGTGCCGGTTAGCATCATTTCTGATCGAGATTCCCGGTTTACTTCTCGCTTTTAGAAGAGTCTGCAGGAGGGTTTGGGTACCGATCTGAGGTATTCAACTGCTTACCACCCACAGACCAATGGGTAGACGGAGCGGGTGAACCAGATAGTTGAGGATATTATACGATGCTATATTTTAGACTACGGTGGAGTGTGGGATGAGCGGTTGCGACTTATGGAATTTGCATACAATAATAGTTTTCAGGAGAGCTTGCAGATGGCTCCGTTCGAATCCTTGTATAGGAGGCGCTGCAGAACTCCGTTGTTTTGGGCTAAGGCTGGTGAGAGGCCATTGTTGGGTCCTGATGCGCTCGAGGAAATGGAAATCGCAGTGAAGCTTGTTCGAGAGAAGTTTCGTATAGCTCAAGAGAGGTACGAGAAGAACGCCAATCGGCGTAGGTCTTCCTTGGAGTTTTCTGTAGGGGACCTTGTATTTCTTAAGGTTTCCTCGATGGTGGGTGAAAAGAGGTTTGGTAAGAATCGGAAATTGGACCCAAGGTATGTGGGCCCGTTTAATATTTTGGAGCGGATTGGCGTGTCAGCTTACAGGTTGGATTTGCCAGCAAACTTCCCAGGTGTTCATAATGTTTTCCATGTTAGTCAATTGCGGAAGTGTGTGCGCAGCAGTGGGCAAGTTTGGGACGTTGTGCCCTTGTTGGAGCACAACCTCTCTTTTGTTGAAGTGCCGGTTCGTATTTTTGATACTCAAAAACGGGTGCTGCGAAAAAAGTCCATTCCGATGGTAAAAGTTCTATGGAAGAATCAGGGTTTAGAAAGCGCGACTTGGGAGTTAGAGTCGGCTATAAGGGAGGCTCACCCTCAACTGTTTCCCTGATTAGTTTGGTTTGTTTTTTCTTCTTGAAATGTTTGGATTATTACTTTCCTTCTATAGTAGAAGTGTCGTGCGTAAAGTTTCGGGACGAAACTTCCTTCTAGGGGGAGTGACTGTAACGCCCCCGATTTTTTCTGTGATTATTTAATTCTTGTTTGGCATTACGTCGACGCGTTTTATTGCTTTGTGCCATCTGTGGAGTGTGGTCTTAACTCCTTAGAACTGGGTGCCCTATTTTGTAGCCTATTGGCAAGATCTCCCTCGCAAGCCGAGTCATTTTGGGTGACCCGGTGTGGCCTCTCGGGGGATGCTTGTGTATTGGCTTCGGGAGAATATAACCCAAGTTCTGTTCGTCGAAAAGTAATTTCGACTCCGCCGTTGTGTTCGTAGCGTGGATATTTAGCTACGGTGCGAATTTCGTCGAATTCTGAGGTAGTTCGGTTTTCGCGTTGTTTTGGGTGTGCTATTAGTAAAATCAAATTTGATATTTGATTTTTAAGCTAAGTGAACCGGTGGCTTGGGAGACGGTTAGGCTGAACTGGCGTGTTAGACTTATTTAAAAGCCTTAATTAGAATTAACGGGCCCACTTCTCCTTCCTCCTTCTTCCCGAGGTCAAAAGAAAACTGCTATTCCTGTTTCGCGGAAAGCAGAGGCGGAAGCGACGGTTAGCCCTAGCCTTCGAACGGTGATTCCGGGAGTGTTCGTGGACGGATTTCGATTCCGAAAGTGGCGTTGTCTTGCGCTCGCTCAGTTCTACGTTTCGACGGTAAGAGGTTTGTTTTTTGTGGAGTTTTAGGAGACTTGGATTTTCGGTTTCTTATGGTTTTCCGCCATTAAAGTGCGGGTTTGCTTGTTAGGTGCTACTCCTTCTAGTTCAGAACAAAGAGGAGGGAAAGCTGACCAAGCTTCGCCGGAAATCGAGGCAATTGGTATTCTTGCCCTTGCCATTGTTATTCTTTTGAATTCTAGAATATTTCCCGGTTAGCCTTAGGGTAGAAACCAAGCATGTTCTCCTTTATCTTGCTAAATTTAGGGCTTAGATTCTCCTATGAGCCCCCTCCTTGTGCTGTTTGCTACCCTCCTAGTTGTGTTCATTATTTAGACTCAAGATTTGTAGTTCTAGTTGGGTGCTTTGGCGGGTGGAGCCGAGAGAGAGAGTGAGGAAGTTTGTTGTGGTAGGGCTCTGGTTAGAAGCAGTCTTGGTAGACTCTCGGGTTTTGGTGTTGAGTGTGGTGCACACACTAAAAACCAAAAGCCGCCCGGACTTGGCGTTGAGTGTGGTGGACACACACAAAGCCATAGTTTGGTTTGTTCTTTGCGGCTGAGTGGTGGGGTGATTAAGTGAGAATTTTTGTCTAAGTCAAAATCGACGGGAATCACCAAGTGATTCCCGCCGATTTCGACGTGTAACGTCAGTGATTCCCACCGATCGGCGAGAATCATCCTTGATTCTCGCCGATTCTGCGAGAATCATTCTGGATTCCCGCCGATCGGCGAGAATCATCCTGGATTCTCTTCGATTCGGCGAGAATCATCCTGCATTCCCGCCGATTCAGCGAGAATCAGTCGGCATTCTCGCCGACCTCTTCTTGTTGTCATTGGGTTAGGGTTTTCCTGCGGGAATGAACTTTGGCTTAGAGTGAGTTGACCTCACTCAACGCCAAAGCTGTTTTGGCATTGAGGGAGGTGGACTCACTCAATGCCACTGTTGGGTTTTGTGGTTTTGCTAAAGGCGTTGAGGGAGTGGACCTCACTCAACGCCATAGCTGTTTTGGCGTTGAGTGAGGTTAGCTCACTCAACGCCACTGCCTCTTTTGCTTAAGGCATTGAGGGAGTGGACCTCACTCAACGCCATGGCTATTTTGGCGTTGAGTGAGGATTGCTCACTCAACACCAGAGCTGTTCTTGCGGAGGGCGTTGAGTGAGTGATTCTCACTCAACGCCATGGCTGTTCTGGCGCTGAGTGAGGCTAACTCACTCAACGCTAAGGTCTGGTTAGGCGTTGAGTGGGTCCCACTCAACGCCAAGCCGTGTTGAGTGATTTCAACACTGTTTCCCTTACCTCGATTTTCATTCCCGAGTGAATTCCTTGATTATATTTGTAGTTTCTTTGTCGGCCATGTTTTTCTTTCCTAAAGGCCGAATCGTGGGTCGTGGTTAGTAGTGGTTGTTTGAAGCTCTTCATGGGGAGGTGTTGTGTAATTTAGCAAAGGCCACCCTTATTCTTCTATCTTACTCACGACACGGGCTGGGCAAGGGGGTGGAAGGTCCCTTGTGCTTTCACATGTAGACCCTTGAGCTTGTTGGCTTGGAAATGGAGGTTGGGGGACTGAGTTTGCCTCCAACCCAGATCCATGTTATTTGTTTTTGCTACTACCATCTCCCACAGCTTAGGGTGTTAGGTGTTTCTTCCTTGGTAGATTGCAGTATTTTGGGCTCTTGGAAGCCTAGTAGACCCTGCAGGATGTAGTTTCTAGGCAGGGTTGATGCTGTTTCCTCGCAAGTAGTGCATTCCCTGTTTTCTTGCCTTGGGGAAGTTGTGACTTTTACTGCGGTGTGATTTCCTCTTTCACTTACCCCCCCCCCCCCCCCCCCCAAGTTGACACTTTCATGCAGTTCTTTCTTGTTTTGCTTGCTGAGGTATTCTTTCTTCTTTTGAATGCCTCAGGTTCTGAGAAGTAGCCAGTTTGGTGGCTAGGTTGCGGTGGTGTTGCTGGTGGTCTCTTTGACCTTGGAGGTTCTGTTGCTTGTTAGTGAGTTAGTTTTTCTACACTTTTCTTACAGACATACATATTTTCCAGTGGGTTCGTGTCAGGTTGTTGGCGCCCACTGGTAGTTTTTACCTTTGTACTAGATATATTACTTTTGCTGCTACCATTTTCTTGAGATAGTCTACTTACTCTGGGGAGGATTTATGCTAGGTTGCTAGTTATTTTGAAACTACAACTAATATTGTAAATATATTGCATGATCAACATGATTTATAAAAGTAAATCGCTATTTTCCAAGCAGCGTATAAAGATCGTTTTCCTATATATAATATAAATTAAATGTAGAGTCTTGCATAGCATAAGTGGTCCTCTTAGGGCTCTTATGCACTTCTTAGGATGTCAAACCTGAATAAAGTATTTTCCCGCAGTGCTTATGTATAGTTTTTAACTGTGGACTAGGTGATCAACCGAGCCGAGGGATACGACCTCTAAATATAACTGATTTTCTAATCATCAAAATCATGAATTTCTTTCTTAAAGTATAGTAGGTGGTTTTTCCTGTGCGTCAGCAGTTATCCCCTGCTTAACGTGGCATCATGACGCGTGTTTTCTCATACTCTGATAATTCTTTAATTCAGATAAAATGCGGGTTGTGATAGTTGAGCCTATTCCAAGCTTCAAATTCCATGAATTTTTAGATTTGGGCTTCCTCCCGGGTTTGCTGGAAACCGCCCCTCTGGCGATCGTGTCGTCGCTCGGCCATAGCCCCAACCTCAATTGAGGTTGTGGAGGTAGTGGCCAGCAAGGGAGGTGGAGGGGTGGCGGACAAATGGGCTTGGAATAAGCTCTAGGTCGGGATGATCTCAGCCATTGGCTGGAGGAAGAAGAAAACCAGGAGCTACTCGATTTTCTTTAAGATCGGTTCAAGATCTAGTATATTAAGTTTTGATTTATGATTTTTTTGTCATAGTAATTGGGCTGTTTTACTTTAATTATTAAAAATACATAAGTTCATTTACTATAAAGGTGTTTTACATGAAAGTTGTAGCCCTATGACTGTAGTTTACTTTAAAAATGGTTTAAACCAAATTGGAGTTCAGATCAGACCACAATACTCATTTTGGTGAGGTCTACGCCTAGGCTAGGTCATAGATTGTATTTAGTGCCCCTATCTATCCCTCCATCCAAATGACTTGAAATTTTGGATGGTGATCACTCTTGACTATACCAAAAAAAAACCAAAAATAGGATTTTTTGGAAAATATTTTCCTAAAGTATTGTAGAAATTTTATAATCCATATATGAACTATTTAAGGGGTCTAATTACCTCTAAACCCACCAAAATTTTGGTGTTTGACTCTTACGTTCTTGACATGAACATGATGAAAATCTCAGCCCAATTGGGTTTGATTTGAATAGGTTTTGGTGAGACCAAAGTTTGGCCCCTTAAGGGTAATTTAGGGCAAATAGTGTTTGGGGCATAGGGGGCTAATTCTCATCCAAAGGGGTTGGGACTTGGGTTATAGCTCCATGGTTAGTTTAAACACCCTCACGTGGAGTTAAGGGTGGATTAGGGTGTATTTTCCCTAGAACCTTAGTTCAAAGCCGAAGGTTGAACATTGGGGGTTTGTGAAGGACATGGGGTGATATGTCCTTGCATGGGCTTGGTGTTTAGTCCATGGGATCTTAGGGTTGTGAAATGTCGTAGGAAGGAATTTGGTGACACGTAGACTTAGGCACACAATTTAAACCAATTAGGGATAGTTTAGGCCTATACCGTTTATGAAAATATTGGAGGGTCATATGATCTTGGATCTTCAAGGGATTTTGGTAGAAGTATCTTTATAGTGCTATTGACCTCTGAGATTTAGTATAGGATGTTTAGGAAACAGTTGCTCATACATGAAGGTATAATCTCCACCTTGCCTTTTTTGATGATTTTGAAGTAACCATGGTTAGATTAACTTAGAATGCTATGAAACTCTGGCATGGATAATTAAATATCATTTAGAGGCACTAGTAAATTATTTGGATTATTTGGGCATTTCCTCTTATTAGTTCATGTGTTAAGTGAACTAGTACACCATACATTGATAAATATATAATAAATAATATATCTTGCTGGAAAATTGTGTTACTTGGCTCGGGAACTTTTTAGGGCATAATAAAGACTAGAAAATTTATCACGTCATTTAAATGAGTTTATAAGAATGTTGCTTCACAAAGTGCACTTTAATGGAATTATTTGAAGTATTTGTATACATGGCTCAATAATCTTGGAATTTCATGAAACTTACTCAGTAGTGATTTAGGATCATTATAAGGCTCTGGTAATTTTTATATAATTTTTGGACAATAATTTATGGTACTCCCATCATTAACTCTAATTATTTTGATTATCTTAAATTAATTATTTAGGTGGTAATACTTTAATAAAAGTTTGTGAAACTTGGTATTCTCTGTTGGAACCCTAGGTTTTGATTTGAGTTCAGTCCTCTCTTTCTGTCTCTTGACCCAAGATTTATCTATGGTCAAAGGTTAGTTGATAGGTTAGATTCTCTAGTTGTGTAGAATTGCTTTTCTAGATGAATATTTGGTTAAGTAGTTTTTCGTTCGACTATAGTCGAATGTCGCTCGACTATCGTCTATCGGCTGATCGACGATCGTCTATCAGTTGGTCGACATTCTGTCTGTGTTGATAGCTCGACTATCTGTTGATAGGTCGACTATCTGTTGTCTTTGATAGTTCGACTATCTGCTTGGATAGCTCAACTATCTGATAGCTCGACTATCTGTTGATAGGTCGACTATCTGTGTCGCTTTGATAGTTCGACTATCTGTTGATAGGTCGACTATCTGTGTTGTTCTGATAGTTCGACTATCTGTTGATAGGTCGACTATCTGTTTTGTCTTGATAGGTCGACTATCTATTTGATAGGTCGACTATCTGTTTTGCTTTGATAGTTCGAATATCTGCTTGGATAGTTCAACTATCTGATAGTTCGACTATCTGTTGATAGGTCGACTATCTATTTTGTTTTGATAGGTCGACTATCTGTTGATAGGTCGACTATCTGTTTTTTGTCCGGATAAATCGACTATCTAATAGCTCGACTATATGTTCTGATAGGTCGACTATCTGTTGAGGTAGTTCGACTATCTTCTTTGATAGCTCGACTATCTGGATCGTTCGACTATCTATCCGATAGGTCGACGATCTCCGTGCTTCGGTCGACGATCTCCGAGGGTCGTTCGACATTTTGCTGTTTGTTCTAAATAGTTTTGTCGTCTTCTATAATGTGACTAATTTCATAATTATTTTGGCACATTTTATAAAAGATTATCTGAATAAATTGTGATAACATTTCCATGCAATATCTATTCTATTCCTTATGCATGAGCTAATCTTTTCTGACAAAGTTGTTTGTCCTATAGCTGAGATATGTTTTCTGCTTTATCTGCCAGGCTGTCCTTTATAGCCGTTAGACTCAAAAAGTCTTCCTTGGCTGTAAAGAGTCTCTTCAGATGTGACTTTCTCTTATATTATTTCATCAGAATTATTTGTAGCTTCTTAGAAAGCTTTATCCTTTTATAGGATATCTGCCTGCAGTATTTTGTTTTGCTTTATGCTTTTTGCAGCACAGCTTGTAGAGTTCAGAAGAAGACAAGATTCAAACTCAGTTAAGAGCCGTTGCTGTTGCTGCTATATAAAGACCTCCTTGAAGAAAGAAATGAACTAGTCCATATAGCAAAAATCAAGTTCATCCAGGAAAAAGGAATTCAAAAGCTAACAGCTACATTCAAGCTTAAGAACTTACAGTTTCAAACTGCTCTCAGCTCATTCACATCTAACTGAGAAGAAGTTCTAGTTCTTCACTCTTCTTCAACCTGAGTTCTCCTGCTTACAGGAAGATCTTCACTCAGAGCCTTTTGAAGAAGAAGAAGAAGATAGCTGCCTGAAGAAGAAATTTTATTTAATATTATTTATTTTCTTGTAGCTTTTTCCTTCAGTATTTACTGAAGTTTTTCTGCACTGAAGCAAGACTTCACCTGGATGTTCTTTGAGCCAGGGGGAGCCTTGATTCTTTTAGAGCTTTCTAGCTCAGTGCAAGTTATTGTGCTTCTCTAATCTATTGTAAAATAGAGAAGACACCTTAACCACCATTCCCCCTCCTGTACAGGGTTATTACTCCCTTAGAAAGTATCCCTTGGTGGCAGGGCACCTGATCAAAAACCTGTGTTGGTTTTTAGACACCTGATCAAAAGTCTAAAGGGTTTCTTGATCTACCTGAAGCAGATCTTGTTGGTGGCAGGGCACCTGATCAAAAACCTGAGTGGATTCCTACCTTGTTGGTAGAAGAGTGGACGTACCCAAGTTGTTTGGGGAACCACTATAAATTCCTTGTGTCGTCTGGATTGCTTTATTTAATTACTTGCATTGTGGCTGTGATTAGATCTTAACTAGGTTTGCTAGTTGCTGTTTAGGTTTCCAAGCCTTAACTGTAATTACAGTTGGCTGCTTTTTTGTGCACATCACTTGTGTTAGGCTTTAAGGTTTAATCTCAAATATCTATAACTTTCATTCCGCATTTAACTCCAAGGGAGTTGAGTAGAAAGTCAACTTTGCTAGTGCAATTTTTGATTACTCTATTCACCCCCCCTCTAGAGTAGCATCTATCCCCTTCTCTTTCAATTGGTATCAGAGGGAGGTTGACTGACTGAATAGGCTAACACCTAAGTCACAAGATCCTGATAGATACCAAAGTTTATAGATATTCACTTTCACTATCATGGCCCAATTCAAGGATTACTCAAGCACCAGACCTCTAGCATGCAACCTAGCTAAGTTCAGCATCTGGAAGGCAAGGATCAAATTATATATGAACTCTATTGATGAGAGTATTTTTGCTTTTATCTTGACAGGACCACCAAGAGCACCTGCTGCAGCTACTGCCTCATCATCATCTGATATGAGTGCAGTGCCTCCTCCAGACTACAATGATGAATACAAAAAGGCAAAGATAGCAGATGCCAAGGCAATGAACATTCTGGCTCAAACAATGTCTGATGAAGTATTCCAGAAGGTTGCTGACTGCTCCTCAGCAAAAGCTATGTGGGATACACTGAACCAGATTGTAGCTAGTTCAGCTGATGAAAGGAAGGACAGAAGGTCCAACCTTATCTCACAGTATGAGAATTTCAAGAAAACTGATGCTGAATTAGTTGAAGCTATGTACACAAGGCTCAGCTCAATCATCAATGAGCTGAGGACTCTTGACAAGGATATTTCATTGATAGAGGTCAATGATAAGATTCTTATGTGCTTCCCTAGCACTTGGGATCTGAGGATCTGGCCTATCAAGGAGGCCAGAAGCACAATAGAAATCTCAACAAAAGCCCTTCTAGGCAAGCTCAAGTCTTTTGAGCAAGTGCTGAAGTCCTGGGAAGCTGAAGCTAAAGCAAAGACCCCAACTCCTACAAGAAAAGAGCAAACCCTTGCTCTCAAAGCTGCTGAAATTTCTGAAGGCAGCCAGTCTAATGAGGAACTGATGGCATTATTTGCCAAAAGGTTTCTCAAGATGGGAAGGAAAGACTTCAGAAAGAAGTCTTCGAAGTATGAAGATAAACCAAGGTATGATCGTACCCCCTCTAAAGAAATAATCTGCTATGGTTACAGGAAGCCTGAACATATTCTTCCAGATTGTCCAGAGGAAAAGAACAAAGATAAAAGGAAAGACAAGGATCAGCACATGAAGCATTCCAAGCCATCCTCCTACAAGAACAAAAAGAAGGAGAGAGGCTTTGTTGCTGAAACCTGGAGCGATTCTGATAAGGAATCCTCTTCCTCAAGCTCCAGTAAGGATGAAGAAGAAAAGAAGGCAAAGGAAGTTTGCCTGATGGCAATTGATGCCTGCAGCAATCACTCAGCTGTAGAGAATTCAGATTCTGATGAAGAGATGCCAACTGAAGATGAGGTATTGTCTTCCTATGACTTTACATCTGCTGAATTTCAATCTGAGTTTAAATCTTTATGTTTAGATTTAATTAGCTCTGAAAAAGAAATAAAAGAGCTTAGAATTAAACTAGCTGAATCTGAATTGATTGCTAATGAAAACATTAGGTTAATAGCAGAACTCACTAATGCTAGTGAAGAAATAAAATTCCTTAAGAATGAATTAGCTAAGTCCAAAAGGTTAGAAGAGTCTCTGAATGGTAGAAGCCTTAAGTTGCTTGAAATAACCAGCATGTCTAACACTAGGTCAGGTTATAACAAATTAGGCTTAGGAGCATCTTCTAGTGAGCCCCCAATCATTCTTAAAAATCAACTTTCAACTCCAGTGAATTTTATTTCATCTAGTGGAATAAAAAACACTGAGCAAGTTAATAAAGTAAATAGAGCTTTAAATAAAGCTAAAAGAGAGAAAAGAAAACAAAAATTTAAGGAATTACAAAGGGCGTCGAACGCTGCTCGACGATTGCAGGCCCAATGGTCGAACGGAGATCGACGATCTGGGTACCAATCGTCGAACGCCGATCGACGCTTTCAACAAGAATTTCAAAATTCCAACCAGAACTTTAGAAACCCGAATATGAATAGAAACCCTAGGTTTATTGACCCATCATCTGCATGGAGAATCCCACCTAGGAGATCTTACCCATAAGGTTATCACCCTCAGGCTGCTTATTCATTTATTTCCAGTTTTTCTTATGTGAAAAACAAGGGACCCAAGGTTACCTAGGTCCACAATGTTTAAATTGATTTATTTGCAGGTAAAGACCTATCCTATCACTCAAAATAAGTGGTATTTGGATAGTGGTTGCTCCAAGCACATGACAGGAAATAAAGAACATCTGTCAAGGTTCAAGGCAAAGCTTGGCCCAAAGGTAATCTTTGGAGATTCAAGCTGTGGTCAAACTGAAGGCTATGGCAGGATGACAATTGGAGCTGTTACATTCAAGAGAGTTGCTTATGTGACTGGACTGAAGCATAATCTAATTTCAGTAAGTCAGTTATGTGATGCTGGATACCAGGTATCATTCTCTAACTCCCTTTGTAATATTACTTTAAATAATAATATTGTATTAGTAGGTATTAGACAAGGTAACATTTATGTAGTAGATTTTAACTCAACTCACTCTGAAATCTGCTTGTTTAATGAAGTAACCAATAACAATAAATTATGGCATAAAAGGCTTAGCCATGTTAACCTCAAGAATATATCTAGGTTATCTAAACACAACCTTGTTAGAGATTTACCTTCTTGCCCCTATAAGAAGGAGAGCCTATGCAAGGCTTGTCAATTAGGCAAGCAAACCAAGAACTCATTTAAATCAGTAAATAAAAGTGATTCTCATAGAATCCTGTATTTATTACATTTGGATCTATTTGGCCCAATAAATGTACAGAGTTTAGGAGGGAAGTTTTACACCCTAGTCATTGTAGATGACTTCTCTAGGTTCACTTGGGTGTTCTTCTTGAGAACTAAGGCTGATAACTTCAAAGCCCTTATAGATTTTCTATTATGTGTGCAGACTGAGTACTCTACTCATGTGGCCTTGATCAGAAGTGATCATGGTACTGAGTTTGACTCTCTTCTCATGCAAGAATTCTGTGAGAGAGAAGGTATCAAACATAGCTTCTCAGCTCCTAGAACTCGCCAACAAAATGGGGTAGTTGAAAGGAAGAACAGAACACTAATTGAAGCTGCTGGCACATTATTGGTAGATGCTAATATGCCTCTTTCCTATTGGGCAGAAGCTGTTAGTACAGCCAACTATGTCTTGAATAGAAGTCTGATACACAAACTTAAGTGTAAAACTCCTTATGAGTTACTTAAAGGAAAGAAACCTAAAATAAATTATTTTAGAGTGATTGACTGTGTTGTTTATATTCATAATAACAATAGAGAATATCTTAGAAAGTTTGAAGCAAAGGCTTCAATGGGAATTTTTATTGGATATTCCCAAGTAAGCAAAGCTTATAGGTTTTTTAATAAATCATCATCTAAAATTGAAGAGTCTGTTCATGTGTCCTTTGATGAATCCCAAATGTTTTACAAGGAGAAGGAAACTTCTCCTTCCTCAAGTTCATTACAGGTACAAGAATCTACCAAAGAAGTCACTCAAGAAATCCTCCATCTTTCAACTCTTCATATCACTGAATCAGACAGTGATGAAGACATTGCAGAAGTTGTTGCTGTACCACCAATAGTAGATCAAATTCCTCCTGAGGAATTAATCGCAACTATTGCTGAAGATCACATCCCACCTGCTGATGTTGTCATACTTAGAGATCATCCTAAATCTCAAGTGATTGGAGACATATCAGCTGGTGTTCAAACAAGACATCAGTTAAGACAGGATATGATGCATGCTTGTTTCCTTTCACAGATTGAGCCCCTCATCATTAAAGATGCTGAGCTAGATCCCCACTGGATCATTGCTATGCAAGAGGAACTCAATCAGTTTGAGAGATGTAAAGTTTGGACTTTGGTTCCAAGACCTAAAGGCCAACTGATCATAGGCACCAAGTGGGTGTATAGAAATAAGTTGGATGAAAATGGAATCATTGTAAGGAAAAAAGCTAGGCTTGTAGCTCAGGGCTACAGACAGGAGGAAGGTATAGATTATGACCAAACCTTTGCTCCTGTTGCAAGGCTAAAGGTAATAAGGATCTTCTTAGCATATGCAGCCTATATGAAGTTTAAAGTTTTTCAGATGGATGTCAAGAGTGCCTTTCTTAATGGTGAGCTAAAGGAAGAGGTTTTTGTTGAACAGCCACCCGGTTTTGTTTCTTCAACTCAGCCCTCACATGTATTCAAGTTGCAGATAGCTCTTTATGGACTAAAACAAGCACCAAGAGCCTGGTATGAGACTCTAGCTAGTTTCCTGTTAGAGCACAACTTTGTTAGGGGAGTAGTTGATAGAACCCTCTTCGTCAAGCACCACAAGGACACAATCCTGTTAGTTCAAGTGTATGTGGATGACATTATTTTTGGTTCCACTGATCCCAAACTATGCAAAAAGTTCTCCAACTTAATGCATTCCAAGTTTGAGATGAGTAGTATGGGTGAGCTGTCTTACTTTCTTGGTTTCCAAGTAAAGCAAGATGCAGATGGAATCTTCATCTCCCAATCCAAATATGCCAAGGAATTGGTAAAGAAGTTTGGGATGGCAGATGCTTCAGCATTGCATACACCTATGGCTACTAATGTAGTTATTGATTCTGATGATCAGGGAAAGCCTGTTGATTCAAAGAATTATAGGGCCATTGTTGGTTCCCTATTGTATTTAACTGAAAGTAGGCCAGACATAATGTTTGCTACATGCCTTTGTGCTAGATTCCAGGTCAACCCCAAGGAATCTCATCTGATTCTTCTCAAGAGAATCTTGAGATACCTGAAGGGATGTCCAAATCTAGGACTTTGGTACCCAGCTGAGTCAGAGTTTGAATTAATTGGATATTCTGATTCTGATTATGCTGGTTGTCGAGTTGACAGGAAAAGTACCTAAGGAACTTGTCAGTTCCTGGGAGAGAGATTGGTCTCTTGGTTCTGTAAGAAGCAGACCTCTGTCTCAACCTCAACTGTAGAAGCTGAATATATAGCAGCTCCTAGTTGTTGTTCACAGATCCTGTGGATACAAAATCAACTTTTGGTTTATGGGTACTCACACAAAAACACTAAAATCATGTGTGATAGTACCAGTGCTATCTCTATTGCACAAAATCCAGTGCACCACTCTAGAACGAAGCACATTGAGATTAGACACCATTTCCTGAGAGATTGTGTGGAAAAGAACAAGATCAGCCTTGAGTTCATATCCACAGACCTTCAGAGAGGTGATATTTTCACCAAGCCCTTAGATGAACAGAAGCATCTGTTCTTTTTGGTTCAACTAGGCATGATTAATGAAAGAGACTAAGTGTGACGTCTGCCTTGTTGAAACTTGTTCGAAAATCGTCGAACGAAGTTCGACGATAGTCGAACGGATCAAGACTATCGTCGACCTATGGTTGAAGATAGCTTATCTGCTTGAAGATCGTCGACCGGCGTTCGAAGATAGTCGAACAGGTCGAGCTTATCGTCGATCTATGGTTGACGACAGCTTGTTGTTTGTGAAGACAGAAATAGTCGAACGATTGATCGACTACTCTGCTTCAGGACCGATCGTCGAACGACCGTTCGACCATCGTCTCCTGTATCTTTTAAATAGATCGACGATCGCTGTTTTAATATAAAGTCGATGGTCGACCTAGGTTAAGAGATAGTTGCTTTTATCGTCGACGGAAAGCGTCTTTTCGCATTCCGTCTTCCCGCTTGCTCTTTGTCTTGCGCTTCGTCCTCGCCGTCTCTCTCTCGTCTTCTCCAGCTCTTGCGATGGAGATTGCTCCAGCGCTTCTTGCAGTAGTGAAGTTTGATGCCAGTTTCAGCGTAGATTTCGACGCCTTCAGCTGCTACGAACCAGGAATAGTGGAAATTCTAAATCTGTGCAAAGATCAAGGATTAGAGAAACTCATGTCCTACAGAATAAAGATAAACACTCAAGAGATCAAAGAATGGGCTTTCACTTCATCTTCAACTGATGACTCGATGACTGGAACAATTAGCGGAGAAGAGGTAATATTGACTCCCGCTATTCTGACTGAAATTTTTGGATTGATTAATGGTGAAGAAGAGTATGAGCAAGATACTCCTGAGTTCGGAAGGATGTTAATAGAGCTGGGACATGCCGAAGGCATTCCCTCTAAGCTGCTCAAAGTGAATTTCCCGTTTAAGATTAAGTTTCTTGCGGAAATAGTAGGAAAAGTGCTACTGGGAAAGCACTCTGCCCACGATAATATTACAAGGCAGCAATTTGCACTGATGTGTGCAATTGTAAATAAGAAGCAGATCAATTGGGCAGGCATTATGTTTGATTTAATCAGGAAAAAGAATGGAAAGAAAGAAGTTACCCTGGGAAGGGTAGTTGGGATTTTTCTGAAGGAGAAATACCCCCACCTGCTAGTGTCAGCCGCCACCTCCATCAACGCTAGTAAGAAGATGGATCTATCGCTGTTTGCAAAATGGAAAAGGACCTTCCTGAAGCCCGCTCCCACAGGGGTTGCTCCAGTTACTTTTGAGAGCACCAGGACTGTCTCAGTCACTCCCCCCCCCCTTCTAGCAGCTGGCACAGCAAATCCATCTTTTCCATCTTCTTCATCTGCTATGCCGTCTACTTTAGTTGAGGTTCCTTCAACTTCAATTGAAGTACGACATTTTGCTTCTCCTCCTGCATCTCCTCTCCCAACTCATCTTGCTGGGATCTCTCATCCCAGTTTTGATTTGTTGGTGTCTGAGATTTCTTCTCCAGTTCATTCTCCAATTCCCTCTTCTAATCACATTGATCACCCTGCATTCACTCACATATCTCCAGTTCCATCTCCAGTTCATCATCCAGCTCATCTTGCATATACCATCCCTGCTGATCTTTCATCTTCTGAAATTCCTCCATCATCTTCATCATCTTCTTTTGAAATTACTCCTGCTTTTATTTCTAGCATTGTGGAGTTAATTACCCCCTCAATCAGAACTATGATTGAAGAGGCAATTGCTCCCCTTGCTTCCTCTATCTCCTCTCTGACTGCTGCTATTCTGAAACTCTCAAACTCTGCTGAGCCCTCTTCTTCTAGGGGCCTGGATTCAGTGTCTACTGAAATCAAGCAGGGGGAGATGCTTGATGAAGACGTCTCTGAGCAGCCCTTGGCCTCCCCTCCAGCAGTTCATCTTGCAGTATTAGAGAAAGCAATAGAAGATTCAGCTCCTCCTCCTCTATCTGAAACATAAATTTCTGATGCAGTATTGAAATCTGAATTTATTGTTAAAGCCTGCTTAGAAGAGAGTTCTACTCCCTTGGTTTCCCTGTACCTAGAAGGAATCATCACCTCCTTTCTAGATGAATTATGGGAGTTAGGACATGTTGTGGTCGATTCTGAAGGTATTCCCTTTACTTACTTTTTAGACTTGATAACTGATATGATAGTTTGGGAATATCTGGAAGGCATGATTAGATGTCATTTAGAACAATTTTATTCATAATACTACAGATAAATTGGAAGAAATTCTAGATGTTCAAGAGCCTGCTATCCAACCTGATCCAGAAGTTCAACCAGAACCAGAGGCTCAAATTTCTGAAGTTGCTCAGCCAGAAGTGCAAGCAGAACTGGTCACTATGACAGTTTCTGAGATTCAAGAATCAGCTGCAGATGTTCAAATTGAAAAATCTACTGTATGGGATGATTCCCTAGGCTTGGATTTAGATGCTCTCCTGACACAGGATGCCATGGAAGAAGAACTAGAAAGAGCTGCTCGAAAGGAAAAAGAAAGAGCTATGAAAGATGCTATTGACCCATATGATCTACCCATCTCCTCAAATTCTGAAGATGAAATCGATTCTGATGAGTCTGCTGAGACTAAAAGAAAAAGAATTGCTAAAAAGAAAAGAAAAGCTGTAGCTCCTCCTCCTGCTAATCCAGATAATGATACCCCGTATTATATACTGAAAGGGATTGATCCAAAGTCAAAAGACTTCCAGCATTGGATGTTGTTTTCTAAGAACCAGCAAAAGCAAAGGAAAAAGTCAAAGAGGTATGACTCTCCTGTTCCTAGATGGAATCCTAGAGGTCCTCCTCCTCCACCTCCCGGTGCAGGAGCCTCAGGAAACTTATCTTCTAAACCTGCTGCTCAATCCGAAAGATCAAATCCATGTCAGTCTGCTCAAAGGAGAAGTTCGCAAGGATTCCAAGGTAAAAGTCAAACTGGCCATCAAAGACCTGATGCTGTTAAAGAACAAGTTAAGGAGGTAGTGTATCAAAGACCAACCTTCTCTCCTCCTCAGTCTAAAGAAATCAAAAGCTCAATCTCTAAGCCAAATCTTTCTGTGAAGGATGCTCCAAAAGGTAAACAATTTATTTTTAACTGAAAATTCTAGCAAGAACATTGCTAAGTCTGATCCCTCTTGTTATCTAGTTAATCAGGATAAAGAACCAGTTGACACATCTTCTGAGAATGTTTATGAAAGCCCAGAGCCTGATCCTAACTTTAGGATGCCTCGTTTTCTTGAACTGGTTGGAGCAGCGCAAATTAAGAAAGCAAAAGCAGAAGGAAAGGACACTGCAGGATTAACCACAATATCTAAATTCAGAATGAAGGAGCTCGACAAGTTCCTGGTTAGACCTGAGATATTTGACCCTTCAAAGTATATGGAAAAGCATCCTGAGGCAGTGGTCCCAAGAACAACAGAATTGAAAATTATTGGAGAACAAGACTTGAAGTTATCGAAAAAAGAAGCTCTAGATCCCACCAGAAAGATTACTTTTGTTTCTAGCTCTTCTGATCCTAAGTCTAACTCTGAAGCACCTTAATTTTTCATTGATTGACAGTTAATTGTTTATCTGTTTGATTGATGATATCTGCTTAGTTATTTCCCTTTATGCATTTTATTTACTTTCAGTAATTAGTTTTGTATGTTTTAATTGTTGAGAGACTTAACTCAAATAGGGGGAGATTGTTGGAACCCTAGGTTTTGATTTGAGTTCAGTCCTCTCTTTCTGTCTCTTGACCCAAGATTTATCTATGGTCAAAGGTTAGTTGATAGGTTAGATTCTCTAGTTGTGTAGAATTGCTTTTCCTGATGAATATTTGGTTAAGTAGTTTTTCGTTCGACTATAGTCGAACGTCGCTCGACTATCGTCTATCGGCTGATCGACGATCGTCTATCAGTTGGTCGACGTTCTGTCTGCGTTGATAGCTCGACTATCTGTTGATAGGTCGACTATCTGTTGTCTTTGATAGTTTGACTATCTGCTTGGATAGCTCAACTATCAGATAGCTCGACTATCTGTTAATAGGTCGACTATCTGTGTCGCTTTGATAGTTCGACTATCTGTTGATAGGTCGACTATCTGTGTTGTTCTGATAGTTCGACTATCTGTTGATAGGTCGACTATCTGTTTTGTCTTGATAGGTCGACTATCTGTTTGATAGGTCGACTATCTGTTTTGCTTTGATAGTTCGACTATCTGCTTGGATAGTTCAACTATCTGATAGTTCGACTATCTGTTGATAGGTCGACTATCTATTTTGTTTTAATAGGTCGACTATCTGTTGATAGGTCGACTATATATTTTCTATCCGGATAGATCGACTATCTGATAGCTCGACTATCTGTTTTGATAGGTCGACTATCTATTGAGGTAGTTCGACTATCTTCTTTGATAGCTCGACTATCTGGATTGTTCGACTATCTGTCTGATAGGTCGACGATCTCCGTGCTTCGGTCAACGATCTCCGAGGGTCGTTCGACGTTTTGCTGTATGTTCTAAATAGTTTTGTCGTCTTCTATGATGTGACTAATTTCATAATTATTTTTGCACATTTTATAAAAGATTATCTGAATAAATTGTGATAACATTTCCATGCAATATCTATTCTACTCCTTATGCATGAGCTAATCTTTTCTGACAAAGTTGTTTGTCATATAGCTGAGATATGTTTTCTGCTTTATCTGCAAAGCTGTCCTTTATAGCCGTTAGACTCAAAAAGTCTTCCTTGGCTGTAAAGAGTCTCTTCTGATGTGACTTTCTCTTATATTATTTCATCAGAATTATTTGCAGGTTTTTAGAAAGCTTTATCCTTTTATAGGATATTTGCCTGCAATATTTTGTTTTGCTTTATGCTTTTTGCAGCACAGCTTGTAGAGTTCAGAAGAAGACAAGATTCAAACTCAGTTAAGAGCCATTGCTGCTGTTGCTATATAAAGACCTCCTTGAAGAAAGAAATGAACTAGTCCATATAGCAAAAATCAAGTTCATCCAGGAAAAAGGAATTCAAAAGCTAACAGCTACATTCAAGCCTAAGAACTTACAGTTTCAAACTGCTCTCAGCTCTTTCACATCTAACTGAGAAGAAGTTCTAGTTCTTCACTCTTCTTCAACCTGAGTTCTCCTGCTTACAGGAAGATCTTCACTCAGAGCCTTTTGAAGAAGAAGAAGAAGAAGATAGCTGCCTGAAGAAGAAATTTTATTTAATATTATTTATTTTCTTGTATCTTTTTCCTTCAGTATTTACTGAAGTGTTTCTGCACTGAAGCAAGATTTCACCTAGACGTTCTTTGAGCCAGGGGGAGCCTTGATTCTTTTAGAGCTTTCTAGCTCAGTGCAAGTTATTGTGCTTCTCTAATCTATTGTAAAATAGAGAAGACACCTTAACCTCCTTTCCCCCTCCTGTACAGGGTTATTACTCCCTTCAAAAGTATCCCTTGGTGGCAGGGCACCTGATCAAAAACCTGTGTTGGTTTTTAGACACCTGATCAAAAGTCTAAAGGGTTTCTTGATCTACCTGAAGCAGATCTTGTTGGAGGCAGGGCACCTGATCAAAAACCTGAGTGGATTCCTACCTTGTTGGTATAAGAGTGGACGTACCCAAGTTGTTTGGGGAACCACTATAAATTCCTTGTGTCGTCTTGATTGCTTTATTTAATTACTTGCATTGTGACTGTGATTAGATCTTAACTGGGTTTGCTAGTTGCTGTTTAGGTTTCCAAGCCTTTACGGTAATTACAGTTGGCTGCTTTTTTGTGCACATCACTTGTGTTAGGCTTTAAGGTTTAATCTCAAATATCTATAACTTTCATTCCGCATTTAACTCCAAGGGAGTTGAGTAGAAAGTTAACTTTGCTAGTGCAATTTTTGATTACTCTATTCACCCCCCCCCCTCTAGAGTAGCATCTATCCCCTTCTCTTTCATTCTCTATTCCTCTCCCATCTTATAGTTATCATGATTTTTGAGTGGCCATAACTTAAGGAAATATAGTACTTCATGTTCAAAATTACCCGTGACCTAACATTTGGGAAAATCTAATAAATGTTAAATTAATTATGAAAACTACAAGATTCTGGATTTAGGCGAAATGTGTCATGACAGGCCCACAATAATAATCTTAGGAAATTTGGATGAAATTTTGGAGTACTGACTATCATGTACATTATATAGCTTAGGTTAGTCTTCATTTAGTAAAACTACGGAAATTGTGATAACATGGGAGATGGTCATAGGAAGTGGGGAGTAATGTAAGCTGATTTGGTAAGATGAAAAAGTGAGATTCATTAAGATCCATGGGGGAGGGGTTGGGGATGATAGGACTTAGTCTTTTAGACTAACGATCGTTGACAAAATCATTTTAGGGGAGCTTGGAGCCGAACTAGGAGATGCAGCCCCAGAGGTCGGTGCACTTAGAGATGGGATTGTCTAGCACGGGAGTTCAGCTAGCAGGGATAGTGAGTCCCGATCATTAGTAGATATTATAAATTTGCTTCTGTGATTGAGTGATTTGTATTGTGGATTTTGATGTATCGGGCAGGCGCCCTATTTAGTACTTTGCTTTATCATTTTTGTGGACTCTCCATTCGTGGAGAATTATTTATATATATGTGATTCTGGTGAACTAGTATTGAGTTTAATTTTACTCATGTACTCTTATATTTATTCTAAACTTCTGCGATCGGTATGGCCGGTAGGATCGACATTTTGTAGTGACAACCTCCCCGGGTGTGTTGGTGTCACCGAGAAGCGGCGGTTCTGGGCATAAGACCCCGGTGTTTTAAAAGAAAAAAAATGTGGTCTGACAAATCATCCTCCTATGTTAACCATGACCACACCATTATAGCCTCACGGTCTGAAGACTTCTACCTAGTCCAGGCCGATACGTAGTGATACAAGTCACTTGGGGGGTCTAGCCTAAATTGGGATGTTACAAATCCAATAAACGAAGAAAAAATTTTGTCCCAAAAATTTAGGTTGCGGCTACGAGGATTTTCCGGATGAGAGTAAAACATACCCATTATGTAAAATTTTGGATATTTCACCCATAATTATTTCAAGCTCAAATATACATTGTCATTCATCACAATTTTTACATAGAATCTAGATTGTATGAGCACCTCCTATCTTGTAAGGTACAAACTAATTGTGACGCGTACTGTTTCAAAATAACTTCATTTGTTTAAGCTGATTCAGTTATGATTTTAATTCAATTACATAACCTACAAGATGATATTCCACAAGGACGTTGGGAGTACGACATCATGCAGGCTACTCATTTATAAAACCATGAATTCATCAGACTACCGCTATTAACCTCTCTATCGCAGTACAGGTTCTATGAACCAAAATAACAACCGAAACAACATCTCGTTAGCACCTTGTAGGACTGGATCTCAAAACACTAGATCCCTATTGCAAGTGTCATTAATTGGCCTTGCACCAATTTCTTCCCTGTCTGTCATGAGTCTCCAACACAATTCCTTGGTAGTCCTATTTAGCATATAACATAATCACGTCGTATTCGCAGACCAGTGCATTGATACAACTATTGTGAATTCACAAGAACGGAGACTGACATGAGAATATCAACAGACGACTCAAAACAACAAGTTTGATAAGGTGGAGAAGCCAACAAGGCTTCTAAATGGGTTTAGTGTACATATAAAGTATCTTGAGTACAATTTACTCATCACATATTCACATCTTACAAAGTTCAATATACATCTCATTATTTCACATGATCTGAAACTTTATCATCATATTTATGATATAGTTGCAATAGTTTGTTAACCAAACAAACCACGCAACAAAACCTTAGAATCAAGAGTGTTTCAATTTGAACCATTTATTGTTAATTTTATGCTTTTGTAAACACACCTCTTTTATCAATAATCAATACAACTCAAACTTAACAAATCAAGGCATCCCCCAAAATTTCTCCAGCGGTCATCAAACCGATCATTGATCACTGAGAGGCACTACAACACTATAAAAAAGATTTAAGTTTTTATTAAACTACACCCACGGTTTAAAAGTTAAGGATTTTAAAACAGTTAATCAAGTTAACTTATTATGATAGTTTCTCATAAGTGTGTGTCTGACATAAGAAAAAGATAACCTAAATGAATCAACATTCTGACATAACCACCAGAGATCAATATCATCTGAGTGCTTGTTGTGTTGTCAGTGTACTAACAACACATGAAAGCTTTTTTATGGTCAAATCAAATTATTGATTACATTGATTATATCTCGTCAATAAATTACATGACTTCGAGGTTTCCCAATACAACATGAGGAATCAAGCCAAGTTCAAATGAAGGTAAACGAACTTAGATTCGTTGAGGGTGTGTGCGAGAAGTCAAAATTATTTATGAAGACTATGACCATTAAACCTTCAGAAAATAATTTCACTTGATTGGTTTGAAGTTATACTATCCTTGGGAAAATTGAACATCACCAAGTTTTAATCATTAATATGTAATCTCTACAAGCATGTGATTCCTATCTGGTGGGTATATCTCCAAGTCCCTAGCTATTCAATTCATTATTTATTACACTTTGGATATAAAATCTCTTAAGTCCAAAAATCATTATACACATGAGATTAGTATTCATATATTCAAGTAATAATTAGACTTTACTTCCAAAGTCATTTAATTATCCTCCAAGAACATGAGGACCTGAGCCAAGTTCTACTTTGGTGTTATCTAGATTGTATTTAGACATGCACCGAATTAAGAATTCTCGTAAGTTTTCTCTTGTGAACTAGGTAATTTTATTTAATGAACCTCACCAACTGAGAACATAAGCATTACTCAGTTGGATTACGCTATTACAACATTTAAGAAATATGTTTTGTCAAGGCGATAACGTAACACGTACACTTAATTACAAGTAAAATTTCTTTTAAACACCATTATTGCCTCAACTTTAGATCTTTTGATAGCGAATTTGCCTAATTTCTTTGAAAACTTTAAAACTACTTAAACTGCATTTTGCTTAAGTAATGACATTATGCATTAAGGAATACACGACTGCTTCTCAGATTGTGTGTTAAGTAATTATCTCTCTCATTTAACTCAAAAGTTTTAGAATCTTTGCAGTGTCTCTTTCTGAATAGTATATTACTGATGAACGTGCTCCACAATTATTCAAAATAAGGGCAAGATTCTCAACATGATAAACAATTTATCAATTAACTTCCAAATACCCTAAACTTTCAACCAGGGATTGTTAATATCAAGTTTATTTCATAATAGAATGTTGAGATTTTATATCACCCAACCAAGCCGTATTTTAATTTTGATAATTTCAACATATTACAATTATTTTTTAAACTCGGTAAATTTATGGAAATCGTGCTCCTCCAATAATTACACATAATTTTGGAGTCCTCTCTAAGGTGGATAAGATGTTATGTATCAAGTTTCATGTCCTTTGGGTAGTTATCTAGAAAGGAGTTCAACATGTAAGTTTCTGCTATCCGCACCTCAAGCATGTGTGACCTCATGCTCGGTCAAAACACTACGGATGAGTCTTTTTATGAATCCATATTCCAAATTCAACAATATCTTAATCACAGATAAAATATAGTCATCATCATTTGCATAATATTTGAATAAACCAAAACCTTAATATCATATGTTTGTGACATCTCATTTTCAAAATAAGATCTAGTGGAAACCCAAGTCGGTACATAACAAACACAATAGACGAAGAGATAAGCCTCTGTATATTTTGGACTGAGTTTCCTCCACCACCCACACGATACATTCATCTCATGTATGTTCATAATCCTAAGTTGCATATAGTCGTTGACTTGGGGTTCACACCCTATAAATCCATGTATCGAAGCACCTCTATATAAGCCCTTGAGACCTATTTACATAATTAATGTTCTAGCTCCTCAGTGCTACCATTTACAACAACCTTTTATGGGTCGACATGTTCCCGACCCCAAAATGATCTCTTTCTACACTCGCAACCTTATTTGATGCAAACTACAGTAAGGAGAACCACATTATGGTTATAACATCAAACTTACAAGTCTCATACTATTCCAACAGTAGATTATAAGTACTACTTCTCCTCTAGATGCTCCAAACATCCTAGAGAAGTTGTATGAGGATAACCAGGTATAAGACATGGACAATTATTTTTGCATTCAAGCCTATCATTTTGTTCATTCTCGGGAATCTTACTACCCGGACATACCATACCTTAGGTTAATTTTAGACTAGGGTACGACATAAAGTGTCTTGGTCAAACCAAATCATGGTGTTATCCTAGTTTGGTTGGCACTAGATCTAAGGGTTAGTGGGCATACTTAATATGAATCCCACATGGGCACACAACCGCTTCTGCTATGTCATTTTGTCCTCAAACTGACCTATTGAGCATGGTGGTCAAGTTGATTAATGGACTTCTTTATCTTGGGATCATTTGCAAGCTGATACCATTTGTAAGACACCCCTCCCGGAACACATGACATGACCGAGGGGAGTCTTATGCCCAGAATAGTCGCCTTGCGATAGTGTCAGCACACAGGCAAACCTATACTACAAGACGCCTATTATGCTAGCTAGTCTCAAATATCAAACTGCCAACCCATCAATAAAATAATAAACACTGAAGTCATGATCCACATTAAGTAAAAAGTCCAAAAAAGCAGGAAGCTACACAAATGCTCCTGAAAATATCAGAGTATATAAAAAACTTTGCCCAAAGGGGCTACATCATGAGTCTTTCAAACCTCACATTAGTCATCAACAACAACGATAGTACCATCACATCAGGCCCAGTCGTCCTGGCCTGGGCTCCCTCCTGCATAACCTGCTACTGCTCTGTCTGTGTGGTTTCCTCTTAAATAGGAAGACATAGCAACCATTAGTCATAAAGAATAAGTGGCTATCACATCCGCTCCCCCGACAACTCCTAGGCACCGTGCGGAGAAAAGAACAAGGGTACTATATATATATATATATATATATATATATATATATATATATATATATATATATAAGTACAAGCAGGTGGTAAATGATTAATCAACAATAGTGTATATCAAGGAAATACAACAATTAAGTATATTTATCTACTTTAGCAGTTCTAGCATTAATAGTAGTATATAAGTATAAATCTATAACAGTAAGTAACTTAACTTATACGAATGCCCATACAGACATATATGTTAAGGATCAGGTCAATAGTAAAGTTACTCAACGTATAGGAGTGCCCATTCAAACTCATACGATGAGGATCTTGTGTATGTAATGTTTGTAATGATATGAATGCAATGCAATGACTCACCCATGATCATGCACTTGCAACTACTATGTCAACACAGACTTGTAGTTCCCACTTTTTGAGCAGGTAGCTAACCTCTCAGGTGTCATCCTTCGTGGCCAGACGGTGATAGTAGAACGGGTATCTCCACTACTATGCTGGCATCAACACTACCTGGCCTAGGCCTCCGTACGCCTCAACGCTAAGAACACAACAACGGAGCCCACATGTGTACTACGGATCAGAGGGGTCTCGGGTAGATGTACACCAAGAATATAACCAAATCTAGCCTATTATCGTGGCACAGAAGGTGCCTATGTAAACATATAACCAAAGGACCAAGGCCAACCGTCCACTAGCACAGAGAGTTTCTCGGGAAGTAAACACAAAGGACCAAGGCCCAACTGTGCAAGTCTATCTATCAGCTCCTGTCGGTGTGACGATTAGCGAACCCGTAAGCCTGCCACACTATTCTTAACACAGGATCATGACACATCATGTATACTCACACCGCATGCATTTCACATATAGTGCTCTAGAGTGAGTCCCTTATTTTATTTCACATCTCGTGCTCAACAGCATGAAAGTGCTCCACACCGAGTCCCTTATCAACATGACATTTTATTGTGGCAACACCCTCGCCTTCCAACCCTTCCACATGTCCTTACAACATAAGGGTTCATCATTTACACAGGTGGTAAGCCATGGTATACAACACACCAATCCCACAATGCTACCCGTAGGGAGAAAACTCTAAATAATTGACTACTATACTAATTCCATTAACCATCATACTATAAGGACAGACATTAAACTCACCTAGTTTCTCTCATAATAACCAAGCATTCTCAACAAGTGTACTTCCACATGACTTTCACAACAACATAAAGGTACTTCACGTATTCATCAACCATTTGATTGTCATAATTACATATAGACTATAGTCACCTAACTTTAACATCAACACGATACAATCTCTTTACCAAGTTCAAACCACTTATGCATATATGGATCTATCAACTAAATGCCAACAACCATTTGTTCATCGCAATCACTACCAATTATATACATCAAACTTCAAGCCAACCACATCATTATTCATCGTATTACCATTATCAAGTACATACTTATCGGTTCACATATTTAAATCATTCCTACCATCCCAACTCGTCAACCCTTTCGTTCAATAACCTCCACCACATCATCTCGTAAAAGTACACTTCACTACACCATTTATTAATTAAGGATCTATCCAACAAATTCCATTAACCATATTTTATCACAATTACTTATAGACTAAATTCACCAAAACATTAACGTTATTGTACAACAATCTTTCTATAAAATCCAAAGCCGATTCAACACAAACCCGAGAACTATATGTGCAGGAAAGATTCCTATACAAAAACTTCGATCGGGGATTCCCAAGGTTACAGGAATTCAGTGAATGAGTTTAACCAATCGTTGGAAAAGTTTTCTATGGGCAACAACTTGCATGTTCATCCCACAACCCAGATCCGGCCGCATCATTTCGTAAAATGGCATCGAACTTCGTTGTGCGCAGAAAATAGATTTCTACGCTCTTCTTAAAGCGGGACAAACGACATCGGCTCATCTTCTTCCTCTAACTATTTATTTCAACACTTATCACAGATTTTCCTCCCCCTTTATTCACCCTCAAGAGGCCATTTATCATCCCAATCTCAGTCCATAAACTTCATTTGAAGTGAGGAAAGGTTGAAGACTCTACCACAGGACACAAGTCCTAGCCGTCCTCCTCCTAGGAAATCTTTGCCTTGCAAGTCCGGCTCCGTTGATTCGACATCTCTCCTAGAAATAACTATAGCTCTAGCCCCAAGGGAGAGGGTAGGAAGCTCACCAAGTTTCCATCCTTGCTACCAAATAGTCGATATGCGCCGATTGCACATTGCTCTAACCCATTGTTGAATCCTGTCAAATTTGTTGTTGAATGTTGTGGTAGACCTTGAATCATTTCCATCATAACATCCATCCACATAGAAGCGTACCTCCAAGGCCATCAAAATTAAGAAGAGCAACATGTGCATCATCATGCCAATCTCAATTGAATCAATAATAGAACATAGGCAATTCAATTTCTTAGCCATGGTGGACTACAGCGGCTTCCATGGGAGAGGAGGTCTTCACCGAGGTTAAGCTCGCTGGAGTTGTTGAAAAATTAGCAATAGCAAGAAATAAGGCAGCAAAACATGGAGTTGTTCGGAAACACACCAGATATTGCTGGTAGGAGCTTATCGGAGCCAAGGAAAGATATGGCTCGGTCAGATCTGGAACTATGGAAGTGGTCGGCCGTGAGGTTTAGAGAGAGAAAGTAAATCTGAGAGAAATAAAAAGATAGAGAGGGAGGTCTCTATAGGTTTTCATCGGAGTTGGAGGTGGCGGTTATGTTGGGTATAGACGGCTTGTCGTAGGGATTGCTAGAGAGTGTTTCTCACGAGAGATTTTATAAGACCATGGCGGAGCAGGTGTATGAGTTGTCGGATTCAAGCTCTCTAAAGAAAGGTGCGGCGTTGGCCGATAACTTGGAGGAGGGATATGATCGGAGCTTTGATTGATAATAGAGGAGAAGAGTTTCCTTTCCATCATCTGTTGAAGGAGTTTTGTCGGGAGGAGATGATATCTAACCTAAAACTTTAGGTATATATAATACATAATAATAATAATAATAATTTTATTCTTATTATAATTTAGATGGAGCATAATTACTACGATGTTAAACCCACACAGATTTCCTTAGGAATTTTGGAATTTGCCTCGGATGGTCACATTCTATTTGTCTCATTGACACACATCCATCAGAATGATCCGCGATCCAATCCGAGTTTGTATGCTCATTTTACGCTCCCCGGAGCATTTATGGCCAATTTACTAAAACTTCAAAACTGTTCGAATGATGTCAAAATCGCGAACGGACGAATCTAACAAGGAGTTATAACAAGTAGCAGAAGTCTCAACACAGCCTTGTATTCAAGCTTCCTGTCACAAGTAGATCCCAAAAGATTTGAAAAGGTCAATGTAGACCAGTTTTGGATTATGGCAATGCAAGAGGAACTGAACCAGTTCAAGAGATGTAAGGTCTGGAAGCTGGTCCCAGACCACAAGGACATAATATCATTGGAACTAAGTGGATCTAAAGACATAAGCTTGATGAAAATGGCATTATAATTAAGAACAAGGCTAGGCTGGTGGCTAAGGGATACAAACAAGAATAAGGTATTTACTTTGATCAAACCTTTGGCCTAGTAGCTAGATTGGAAGCCATCAGACTAGTCCTTGCACATGCTGAACACAAGGGATTCAAAGTCTACCACATGGATGTGAAGTCATCCTTCCTGGATTGTGACTTAAGGGAAGAAGTCTATGTTGAGCAGCCATCAGGTTTTCTTAATCCCAACTCTCTTGATTTTATTTATAGACTTAGAAAATCTCTATATAGTTTAAAGCAAGCCCCTAGGGCATGGTATGAGACCCTGTATAGCTTCCACTTTGAGAATAATTTCTAAAGGGTGAAGATAGATAAGAATCTATTTCTATGTGAATCTACGGGTAATATCATCCTAGTCAAAATTTATGTAGATGACATTACCTTTTTGTCTACTGATGATAACCATTACAAGAAGTTTGCCAAACTTATGTATGAGAAGTTAGAGATAAGTAGTATGGGTGAGCTTAAGTATTTCTTGGGCCTCCAAGTAAGGCAGACTGAAGATGGACTGTCCATATCTCAGTGTAAGTTCACGAGGGAATTAGTCAAACTGTTTGGAATGGAGAGTGCCTTCATAATAAAAACTCCTATGGGGTCAAATATGTAGATATACAAAGATGAGGCAGGGAAACCTATTGACAAAAATTTGTATAGAGGGATAATTGGCTCCCTCCTATATCTTACTATATGTATGTCAGACATCATATAAACTACATGTGTTTGTGTTAGACATCAGGCTAGCCCTAAAGAGTCTCATTACACTACTGCTAAGAGAATTTTGTGATATCTTAAGGGCACATCAGATCTTGGCCTATGGTACCCTAAGAATAGTAATTTTGAACTAACTGGCTATTCAGATGCATATTTTGCAGGCTGTAGAGAGGACAGAAAAATCACATCTTGCATCTGTCAATTCTTGTGCAGAAGACTTGTGTCTTGGAGCAGCAAGAAACAGACAAGTGTGTCTATCTCAACATCTGAGTCTTAGTATATCTCAATAGTAAGTTGTTGTGCACAGTTGTCGTGGATCCAGCATCAGCTCTAGGACTACAACATCAAGATAAGTAAAACTCCTATGTTCTGTAATTCAAATAGTGCAATCTCTATTACTAGGAATCCTATATCTCACACTAGGACTAAACACATAAAGATTGGGTATCACTTTATTAAAGAACATGTGGAATGTGAAGTCATCAATCTTGGGTATGTCCCTATAGACAAGCAAGTGGCTGACATCTTCACTAAGTCACTAGATGAATCACGTTAAACACCTTTAAGTTTGAGTTGGGCATGTTGAACTTAGTATAGCTTTAGTTTCTTCTTATTTTGTTTTTATTTTAGGATTTACTACTTCTTACTAGTTATTAAGACTTTCAGTGGTATCAATACTGAAATGGACGAAAGTTTCTTTTAGAGAAGATTATAGAAGATGCTCCTATTGAGGGGAAACAAGTCCAGCACTTATAGGAAAAGGTTTAGCTTCCTGTTGAGAAGGAGCAAGCCGCTGCAACAGTGGAATTCTAAGATCAACACTACTGATCTATATGTCCTTAGGATAATGTACATAAAGAGGAGGAAATTAACTCTGAACTCCCTGCTCCAGAGATTATTTATGACATAGTCATAAACATCTCTGACTCTGAGATGGAATGTTTCTGCTAAGAAGACAAAGTAGTAAAGGAAAAGATGATAATAAGAGAATTGATAAAGAAAATAGAGAAGGCAAACACCTCCCTGACTATAGTTGCTTCTAAAGAAGTCAAAAGGGGGCGAAGAAATTGATCAAGGGAGAGAAGAAAATGATCAGGGCTAGAAAGTGATCAGGGGGAGTGGGAAATGGTGATCACTATACAGGCAGGGAAAATGTGGTAACAAATAACTTATTATACTTGTTACTTTTTGTCAAATATAATGTTTTATCTTCTGCATATGATGGTGTATATCATTGACTAAGATTTTTAAGTAGGGGTTTTAACTTATTCATATAGAAGGAGATTTTTAGTTGAATTGATCACAATATAACAGATTTGTAGAAGTCAAACAAGTAAATGGTATACACATAGATGTATTTGATGCATGCTCTAAGTGCAATGTGTGTAGGATATTATTTGTCATAATGATTAGACAAGTTATCTAATTGTCAGTGATAGGTGGGCATAAGGAAGAATGCTGAGAAGACTGAAATTTGTCTGAGTCCACAGGCATTGAGTGAATGCAGTTCACTCAATGCCATATGTCAAGAAGCACTGATTAAAGCATGGGCAGTCAAACCATAACTGTTGACAAAGCAAAATTTTGGTTAAGTCCACAGGCATTGAGTGAAGGCAGTTCACTCAATGCCATATAAAAAGAGGCATCGAGTAAAACCTAGAGAGTCAAAGCTTTAGCATTGGCAAAGAAGAAATCTAGCTAAGTCTAGAAGAATCGAGTGAGGACAGCTCAATCGACGCCTAAAGAAAAAAGCACCGAGTAAAGCTTAGACAGTAAAATCTTCGGCATTGGCAAAGAAGAAATCTGGCTAAGTACAGAAGTGTCGAGTGTGGACAGCTAACTCGACGTCTGAAGAAAGAAGCATCGAGTAAAGTTCAATGCTGTCAAATCCAGAGAAACTGAGAAGAAATTTGTCTAAGTATAGAAGAATTGAGTGAAGCCAGTTCAATCAATGCCAAGCTAAGAAAATGTCAATATTATAAGCTTCAATAAAGCCTTAGAAGATGTAGACAGATAATCTATCTAAGCCCAAATTCATTGACTGAGGATAGTTCACTCACCGCTAACTTAATAGAGAAATCAGCTAAGTACAGAAGCATTGAGTGAAGGAAGTTCACTCAATGCCTCATCGAGAAGACAGGTAATGCAAGAAAGCATTGCGTGAAGAAATCACAATCAACGCCTTCATACAGATGAAAATCAACTAAGTACAAAAGCGTTGAGTGAAAGCTGTTCACTCAATGCCTCATAGAGATGATAGGAAACTCAAGTATGTGTTGTGTGATGAAGTCTCACTCAACGCACTCAATGCCTTTCTATGGAAAGTTTTTCTAAGGACAAAAGCATTGAGTGAAGGTCATTCACTCAACACTTCCTCAATAGAAATATTGGCTAGTCCAAATGCTTTGAGTGAGGAAGGTTGACTAAATGCCTAATGAGTTAAGACTACAAAAGTATATAATTCATCGAGTGATGACTAATCACTCGACGCCTAATGGTACAAAAAATTGGCTAACTGTTTTGGCACTAAGTGAAGGTTATTCACTCATCGCCTATGATGTATCTTCAGTTTTTGACTAAGTCAACCGGTGATGACGTCAGCAAAATTTTAAATTATTACGGGAAGTCTACAGTATACGAAAAATGGCCCCGCACACATTCTATAAAGCATTTAATACAAAAGCGAAGTTGTAGCCAACTACTACTGTTGGTCCCGAAGCTCAAAGATCCGTTAGATGGCGGAAGATAAATAAAGCTACAAATCATAAAATAAAAGATTAACTTTTCACGATCGATTTTCAAAAAGGGGAGGATCTTCATCTTCTTCCTCTTGACACTATTACAGAGTCAAGAGAAGTTGTTCTGAGTGTTGATCTGAAAGTTAATACAAGTTAGTTGTTGTCATTCTCACCTACAAAAGCAAGTTCAGAGAAACATCTCTGAGAAAGAAGAAGAAGAAAAGCCAAACCCTAGTTGTAGTTACTTCATAGTTCCAGCTGATCATTTCTAAAGAACATTTTCTTGAAGCTATGAAGATGAAAGCTGAACTGAGTTTTGTTTGGACAGAAGGAAGAAGATACAGAGAACATTTCTTTGGGGTCAGTTCATCATCAACAAACCTTTCATCAAGTAGGATCTTAATAGATTTGAGTGTAAGCCTATTTTATAAAGGCTGAGTGTAGGATCTTTTGTAGATCAGAGTGGTAGTATTCAGGCTGTGAATCTAAGGTAGGATCGTAGTGTGGATCTGATTGTAGGGAAGTTTGCCTAAGGTAGGATCCTGTATTGAATCTAAGTATAGGGCATTTTTCCAAAGGTAGGATATGGTTCAGATATGAGGTAGGAGAGTATTCCTCTCTAAGTTATAGGGCAATCCTCCTTGCCTGAGTGTAGTACTATTAAGTTAGTCTGAGGTAGGTGATCTTTGAATCACTGAGTTGTAAGAGCAAAGCTTGATCTGAGTTGTACGACTTTGTACCTGATGTAGGTCTTGGAGGAGACTAAGAGATCATAAGGGATATGTGTTGTAAGCTCTTTGGATCTGAGTTTTGGAGAAGTGCCTTGTCTAACAAACTGTTAGAAAGGTGGGAGGGAAAGTGGATGTACCCATAATCTGTGGAACCACTATAAATCTTGTGTGTTTTGTTGATGATTTTCATGAAAGCTAAGTATAACAAAATCACAACACACCTAAAACATGAAAAAATACAAAAGGCATAAAACCTATTCACCCCCCTCTAGGTGTTTGCTACTCTTGAATCTAAAGACTTTCATAATGCTTCTGCTCTTCTGGCATCGAGTGAACTGCCTTCACTCGATGCTTTAAGACTTAACAAGATTTCTAATCTGCAACATTGCAGCTTTGAATGTATGTAGATGTAAGACCCCACCCCTCCCAAAACACGAGACACGCCGAGGGGAGTCTTATGCCTAGAACATCCATCATCCGGTAGCGCCAACAAACGAGTCGACCTCTACCATAAGATGCCTATCTTGCTGGTTAAATCCAATATCATCATTGCGAAACCAACATAAGAATATAAACAGAAGTCCAAATATACATAAGTATATAGTCTAAAATAAATACATCGAATAAAAAGATGCAACCAAGGCTTCTATAATATTAGAGTACATCATGCCAAGAATGTTATAAAATGAGTCTATCAAAAACTCACATCAGACACTGACGGGAGTCACGGTATTGTCACTCTGTAACCCTGGCCTTCCTGCTCTTCTACATAACCAACTGCTGCAGGGTTTCCTCCTAAAAATGAAGACGTAGAACTTGTTTGTCATAAATACTAAGTGGTTATCACATCCGCTCCCCCATCAACTTTTAGTAACCGGGTGGAGAAAGGAAAAAGGTATAATATATATAAATATATAAATAAATATATATATATATATATATATATATATATATAGCAGTAGTATAAAACAAGTGGCAAAGTGCTAAACTATATCAGAGTAATTGTCAATATATAAGAAGTAACTACAACAATTTGTACTAGCAGTTATATCATCAAAAGCAGTGTATAAGTATGAATAAATAACAAGAAGTAACTCAACTTATTTGAATGCCCATACAGACATATAAGTTAAGGTTCAGTTTAATAGTAAAGTAACTCATCATATAAGAGTGTTCATACAAACTTATATGATAAGGATCTTGTGTATGTACTGCAATGCAGTATTATGAATGACTTATGATTACTCACCCATGCTGACACACATGCAATTGCTATGTTAACACAGACTTGTAGTTCCCAATTTTTGAGTAGGTAGATAACCTCTAAGGCGTCATCCGTCATAAACAGACGGTGACAGTGGAATGAGATTTCCACTACTTGGCGGACATCCACACTACAAAGCTTAGAGCTTTGTATGCCTCAACTCTAAGAACAAAATAGCAGAGCTCACATGCGTACTATGGCTCAGAGGGCTCTTGGGTAGATGTACACAAGGAACACAACCCAAACTGGCCTATCGGTGTGGCACAGAAAGGGCCTTTGGAAAGAGCATCGAGGATACAGCCAATCCGTTCACTTGGCACGGAAGGGGCCCCGGGAATGAGCACCGAGGACCAAGCCCAACCATCAAAAGTGTATATGTCAACTCTCATCGGTGTGACGACAAGCAAGCCCGTAGACCTTCCACACTATTCTTAACCCAGGATTATGACACCACGTGTCTACTCACACCGCATGCAATTCCACATCTATAGTCTCCACACAGAGTCCCTTTTTATTATTCACATCATTCTAGTACTGCAAACACACACACACTTCCAACCCTTCCACATTTCCATACCACACAAGAGTTCATCATTTACACAGATGCTAAGCCACCATATTCAACATACCAATCCCACATTGCTACCAATTGGGAGACACAACTCTAGACAGTGGACTATATGCACATTCCATTAATCATCCTATCACATTATCATGCATTAACCTCATCCAATTCCTTCTTAAAGTCAAGCATTCGCAATTAAATATGCTTCCACAAGAATATCATTTGTACAATCAAACGTATCAATTTATTTGTTCACTATTATACCCAAATCATTTGTTAATCAACCTCCTTCAAACCGTTGGTACAATCAAATTCCATCAAACCATTTGTTTATCATGATTACATATAGCCTAAGTTTACTAAAACATCATCCTTATTTACTTTCTTAAGGATCTACCCCATCAGTCCTTTGTTTTTCACAAACATCCATAAATGTTCAGCAAATCTCAATGTTAATTTACTATGACCTCCCTACCAAATTCAAACCCGGATCTACACAAACCCGAGAACATGTACTTAAGACATAACCCTAAAAAAACTTTAACTAGACATTCCCGAGTTTAGAGTACTTGTATGAAAACGTGTAATAATCCATTGGAAAGTTATTTCTAAGGGCTATGACTTTTGTGTTTAGTCAAAATGCCAGATCTTGCGATAACATACCCAATAATGGCCATGAAGTTTGATGCGCATAGAAAACAGATTTCTACACACATCTTAAAGCAAGATTAACGACATCGGTTTATCTTCTTCCTTTAGACATTTAATAAAAACTATATGCAGAACTTCCTACTCCCTTATTAACCCTCAATCGAGCATTATTCCTAAAAAACCAAGTCCACCATCTTCACAAAGAAGAGAGGAGAGGTTGAAGACATCAAATATCTAGGGCATAAGCCCTAGCATAATCTCTACCTAGGAGATCTTCATCTTACAAGTCAAACTCTTTTGAGTCGACATCTCTCCTAGAAAATAACTACAGATCTAGTACCAAGGGAGAGTGTAGGAAGTAGACCTCGTTTCCGGCGGTTCCGGCCATAGATCACGTCACTCTCCTTGGCGGCATCTTCCTTTATATTGGTGTTGCTCTTTAAGGGGAAAGAGAAAGTAAAGAATTTCCCAGGAAATCCGACTCTGGTGATCTCCTTCTCCGTCGGGTTCAATAAGGATAACTGTTTGGAAAAAATGGAAAAGTTATGGCTAGGGTTTTCCCATAAATCTCCGTTTATAATGAGAAATTAGGGTTAACTACTTTGCCACATGTCGGCCTTACATTGGACCACCCATACTTATTAAAATTAAGTCTTATCAAAAGGACCGGTCCAAATTAGTCAATAAGTGCCAATACCGAAACCGGTTCAGTCAATAAATATAAGACATTGAATCCTGCAAGTGTCTAAAACATGATAAGTCAAATTCGTCGTGTGTAGCATACCCACTCAACAAATCGTCGAGATTCGTCGTGATCACTGACGTTTATATAAGTACAGTACTTCTAAGTTTAAATTATTGAGTATGCAAACCTTCACTCGACAAATCGTTGAGTGGCATCGAGTGTACTCAACGCACTCGATGCCTTTAGGCCTCATTAATAACTAAGTCAAAAATCATTGAGTAAGCAACCTTCACTCGACGAATCATCGAATGCGTCGAGTGTACTCAACGCACTCGATGCTGACAGGTCTGAAAGTAAAAACGTTTATGTTGGGTACATTGGAAAATGTGTACCAGATTTTGAGAAGCCTTACCTAACTCAATGATATACATCAAGGTGTGTTTGATGGAATGTTGAGTTTGAATGTGTAGGTTAAAAGAAATGCAGGAAAATATTCTAAGTACAAGTGTTGACACTGATGAAGGACTTGTGTCAACACCAGAAGCAAGTTGTGTCGACACCTTAAGGACTTGTGTCGACACATAGAGGTTTTGTAAGCAGCAGCTGTGTCGATACATAGGACTTATGTCGTCACACAAAAATTCTGTCAGAAGCAATTGTGTCGACACATAGGACTTATGTCGACACACAAAATTTCATTCTACAACAGTTGTGTCGACACACAGGACTTGTGTCGACACACACTCAAGAAATTTGTTAACACAAGATATGTCGAGACAAGAAGCAGTTGTGTCGACACACAGGACTTGTGTTGACACACACTCAAGAAATCTGTTAACACCAGCTATATCGAGACAAAAGCAGTTGTGTCGACACACATGACTTGTGTCGAGAAGATAAAGTATGACTGTGTCGATAATATGGGAGTTGTGTCGACACCTTCTTGACTTGTGTCGATACATGGTCTATTTATTTTGACACATTTGGAGTTGTCTCAACTCCCTTTTCTGCTGAGATAGAAGTTCAAGGAGGAGTCAGTTGTTAAGACTGAAGACCCGATAGCTGTTATAAGTAACAAAGCTGACACATCTGTCAGAGCTGTCAGAAGGCCATTATGAACCGGATCAGACAGTAACCTAGGATGGGGTCTATATAAAGACCTGTGCTATCACAAGCCAAGAAGCTTTTGAAGCCTAAAAAAGTAAGAATAGCTTGAGAGTTTGATAAGTAAAAAAGGGGAATAAGAGACAAACCCAGAAGAAGGCAGATCCTGAAGAGTCTGAAAAAAATAGATCTGAAAATACAAGAAGGAAGCTGGATTGAAGATCAACTCCAACACCAATTTAAGATCAACCTTACTTGGTACAAATTTAAGAAGCTTTGGAGAAGCAAAGACAGGTTGGATCTAAAGTAATCAGTTCTATCAAGAACTGATCAAGAAGCTTTCACCCTATTCTCTTTCTATCAAGGTGAAGATTTTATTATTTAAAACAATTAATTTCCTTGTAAGATCATTTATAGATCTGAGTTGTAATCCTAAAATTATAAAGGCTGAGGTTGGGCTGAGTGCCTCAGGTAGGATCTGGTTGATCTGAGTTGTAAGCCTGGTGGTTAAGAATAAGGTAGGGCTATTGCTTGAGGTAGGAGTCTTGGGAAGATTCTGAGTTGTAGGACTTGAAGAAGTTTGAGATTTAGGAACAGTTGGGTTCTGAGTTGTAAGATCTGAGGATCTGAGATAGTGGAAGTAAGTTTGTCCGAATCCAGTTCTCTACTGGATAGGTGAAGGGGGAGAGTGGACGTACCCACAAATTGGGGAACCACTATAAACCATTGTGTCTATGCTGTGAATTTTCTGTGATTATTATTTCTTGTGATGTGATAGTTTTGCTGTGTTAACATTGTTAATTTCCTAAGTTTTTTAAAAAAAGATTTGAACCTATTCACCCCCCCTCCCTTCTAGGTGTTTAGGCTCTATAAACCAAATCTTTCAAGTGGTATCAGAGGGAGGTTAACTCAAATATAGACCAAATAGTCTGAGTAGATCTCCAAGGCAATTAACTGATTAGCCAGAATGGGTTCAAGTGAAAATAAGAAGGACCTTGGATCCAAGAAACTACCTATCTGGAGGAAAGAGAATTTTGGCATTTGGAAAGAAAGGGTCAGATTGTTCATGGAAGCATCTGATCCAAGAATTTACATCACAGTTTTGGAAGGTCCTTTCATTCCTATGAACATATCAGTTCTTGAAGAAAATCTTAAAACACCAAAGAGCTATTCTTAAATGACTAAGGAAGAGATCATCTTAGCTACCTTAGACAAGAGAGCACAAAACATAATTGTGAGTGTCATAGATGAATCTACATTTCAGAATCTAGTTCATTGCAAAACCTCCAAGGAGATGTTGGACACCTAGATTGTCTACATGGAGGGAACTGAAGAAGTTAGAGAGGATAGAAAGTCCTTGCTGAATCAAGAATATGAGAGCTTCAGGCAAGCCAAGTCAGATAGCATAGTAGAATGTTATAAGAAGTTCTTTAGAATTATAAATGAGTTAATGACCTATGTAAGAGTCTTTAGAACATATGAATTGAATGACAAGTTTCTCAGGTCACTAACCAAGGATTGTGATACAAAAATATGTGCCATAAGAGAAGTGGCCAGGCTTGCTGATACACCTCCACCGACCCTATTTGGTATACTGTTATCTTATGAGATGCAGCTCACTGCAATAAAGGAGGAGGAGAAAAGCAATATGTCTGAATACAAAGAATGGTCAATTGCCTTCAAGGCTGAATCTATAAGAAAGGGTAAGAGAAAGTCACCTTCTCCTCCAAGGAAAATTACTGAAGTTAAAACAGAAGATACTGACATCAACACTTCAGACAACCATAATTCTGATGAGGACTTTGTTGTCTTTATAAGGCAGTTTCAAAGGTTCATGAAGAAGAAGAAATGGAGAACCAAGCCATCTTCATCTTCCTCCTAGGATGACTATTACAAGAAGAAGAAAACTTCTAACGATGACAGGTATGACTCTAATCCTAGTAAACAAACTTCTTCTAAAATTATTTGCTATTGTTGCAAAAGGTCAGAACTTGCCATAGATGAATGTCCTGATAAAATAAAGAAGTCTAACGACAAGAAGAAGCATCAGAATAAGGGTAAGAAGGAGAGATCCCTTGTTTCCCAGAAGAAAAATATTTGGACTGACACTTCATCATCACAATCTAGAGAATGGGATGAAGCAGAAGCCTATATTAGATTGTTCTCTATAGAAGAGGATCCTTTAGAATCTTAATTCTTGCAAATGCTGGATTCTATCAATGGATATGAAGAATATTATTGTAGAGGGATGATGGTATTATCTAAGGAATATCAGTGCTAGGATCAGCTTAGTCCTAGTAAGGTATACAATCCATCCTTAGCTTCTGAGTATTATACTAGATCAGAATAAGAAGCATCTGCATCAAGAGATGTAGATGGTTCTGAATCTGAAAGGGATGCTTATCAATTAATTGATGAGTATGGAGGTCTGTTGTAAGCCCGTAAGAGAAGCAGATTCCTTGTCAAGAAGCAGGCTGAGGAAATTGAATCTCTAAAACTGGCTGCATCGTATTCAGCAAAGATGCTGGATCGGAAAGTGAATGAGATTGCCAAACTGAAAAACATAACTATTGTTCAGATGGGTACAATCACTTTCAAGAATGATCACATCAAGAGTCTAGAGATAAGACTTCAGAGAGAGAAGGATCTTGTGGCCAAGTTATCTAAGCCAAAGTCTTTCTTACCCATAATTGATAACTTCATCAATCGGAAATGTATGACAGGACTAGGCTTCAAGGGAAGAACAAGGGCAGCTAATTCTCATAGAAAAGTCAAAGCCCCAGTTCAGCCACTAGCCTTCAAACCCCCTATTTCTTTTAGGAAACGGATGAAACCTACAAACAGGTATAATCATGAAATCACTCATGGTCACTGTAAGTATGGTGATCTGAATGGAAAAGGAGCAATTGCTGATAGTACAGCCCTTGAGCAAACACAACATGTTCTTCATGAGTCATCTTTGTTTGCTGCTCCTACACCTGCACTTAAAAGAACTGCTGACAGCAGTATTGTTAAGCCTGGATTAAGAAAAAGTACAACAGATTTGAGTGCTGTGTTGTTGCTAGGTGGGCCACTTTGCCATTGATTGTTGGTTTAATGCAAGTACTCAACATAAGACCATCTTACCTATCAGAAAGGCTGCAGGTAAGCATGTCAAATATCAAGCTAACCTGAACCTAGGACCCAATAACAATTGGGGTTCTAAGGAAAGGTAATTTTATTTGATGTAGGTGAGTCCAAGTGGACATACCCCTATATGGTAATTGAACATTGGATGTTCCAGGCACATGAATGGAACAAGAAGGATGCTAAAGGATTATACCCCTATAGAAGATGGACCCAATGTGATCTTTGGTTGATTTGAAAAGGGAGTCATCAAAGGGTTTGGTAACATTTCCTGTAACTCGATCACTATCACTCAAGTGGCTTATGTGAAAGGTCTAAAACATAACCTAATTAGCATAAGTCAACTTAGTGATCTTGGTTATGACACTTCTTTCCTCAAGGGTGTGTGCCAAATAAGAAGGTTAAGTAATCAAGAGATCATTCTGATAGGCACTAGGAAAGGAAATATTTATTATATTAACCTTGATTGTGAAAATAAGTACTCACCTATCTGTTATGTTACAGATGAGAAAGCATTTCATTGTATCCAATGGCACAAGAGGTTAGCTCACCTGAACTATAAGTCAGTAGGCCAACTCTTTAGTTTGGGGTTAGTCAGGAATGGTCCTCAAGTCAAGTGCATTTATGAGGGTGTGTGTTCAGCTTACCAAAAGGGCAAACAAACCAAGACCTCCTTCCATTGATATGATACCAAAGATTCTGTAAGATGTCTATACCTCTTGCATATGGATCTATTTTGTCCTATGTCAATTCATAGTCTTGGTAGAAAGTCTGCATATTTGTGATTGTGGATGACAATTCTAGATTTACATGGGTTTTCTTCTTGAGGCAAAAATATGAAACCCCAACTGTATTCTAGAATTTTGTTAGACAAATTCAGAATAAACTTAACAATTCAGTGGTCAAAATCAGAAGTGACCATGGGACTGAATTTCAGTCTGAATGTATGACAAAGTTCTGTGAAGAATTTAGGATTCATCAGGAGTTTTCCTCACCTAGAACTCCACAGCAAAAGGGGGTTGTTGAAAGAAAGAATAGGACTCTTATTTAGGCAAGTAGAACTCTACTATGTGACACTTCTCTCCCTGAATACTTCTAGGCTTAGGCAGTAAACACTGCATGTCATTTTCTCAATAGAGCTTTGATCAACAAGAGACACAAGAAGACTCCCTTTGAGATTATGAAAGGCAGAAAACCAAACATATCATACTTTAGGATCTTTGGTAGCAAATGTTATTTTCTGAATAATGGCAAGCATTATCTAACTATGTTTGCATCCAAATCCCTAAAGGGATATTTGTTCGGTACAACAATAACACTAAAGCATACATAATTTATAACTAGACTACATAAATTGCAGAAGAATCTGTTCATGTAGTTTTTGATGAGTCTATGCTTATTAACTATGAGCTGTCCAGTACTTTTGTTTGCCCTACAAGTTTGAAGAAAAAGATGGACAAGTTTACAATTAATTAAGACCAACCTGCAAGTCAGGATGAAGAAAATGATAGATGCTGTCCTGGGGGAGTACAAGTCTCACTGAATGAAGATGAATACAATGGATTTATCTAGGTGAGGACAATGAAGAAGACCAAGAGGTGGGTAGACTTCTTATAGCAAGAAGATATTTGAAGGATCATCTAGCACACCAAATCATTGTTGATGCAAGTCATGGAGTTCTGACCAGAATCAAAAGCATAACACAATTCTCTGTTCAAGCTTCTTATCCCAGATGAAACCTAAAAAGTTTGAAGATGTCATACAAGACACAAATTGGAATGATGTCATGCAGGAAGAGCTGAATCAATTCAGAAGATGTAAAGTCTGGGAGTTAGTTCCTAAGCCTAAGAATCACAATATCATAGAACTAAGTTGATCTATAGGAATAAGCTAGATGAAAATGGCACCGTAGTCAAAAACAAAGCCAGAATGGTAGCAAAGGGCTACAAACAGGAAGAAGGGATAGACTTTGTTCAAACATTTGCCCCAGTGGCAAGGTTGGAAGAAATAAGACTGTACCTGTCTTATATAGCTTATCAATGGTTCAAAGTATTCCAAATGGATGTCAAGTCAGCTTTTCTGAATAGATACTTGAAGGAAGAATTATATGTAGAACAGCCATTAGGTTTTGTTGATTTTCATTATACCACTATATATATATAGGCTTAAGAATGGTCTATATGGATTGAAACAAGCCCCTAGGGCTAGGTATGAAATTGTGTCTGCCTTCCTTATTGAGAATAAATTCTCAAGAGCAAAAATAGACAAGACTCTATTCCTTAGGGAATCAGAAGGCAAGATCATCCTAGTCCAGATATATGTTGATGACATTATCTTTGGATCAACTGAAAACAACCTTTGCAGAAAATTTTCCAAACTTATGCAAGGGATGTTTGAGATGAGCAGGATGGGTGAGCTGAAATTCTTATTGGGACTCCAAGTTAGATAGACTGATGATGGATTGTCCATATCTCAGTCTAAGTTCACCAAGGAGTTAATCAAGAAATATGGCATGGAGACAGCCTCCACCATGAAAACTCCAATGGGGACAAGTATGCTTATAGGCAAAGATGAGGCAGGAAAACCTATTGGTGAGTCTTTGTATAGAGGGATAATTGGCTCCCTACATTACTTGACTGCTAGTAGACCAAACATCATGAATGCTACATGTGTCTGTGCTAGGTACCAAGCTTGCCCAAAGGAATCTCATTATTCTGCTGTAAAGAGAATTTTGAGATATCTAAAGGGCACACCTAATCTAGGTTTTTGGTACCCTAAGAATAGAGATTTCTTGGTAATAAGTTTTTTAGATGAAGACTTTATAGGATATAAAGAAGATAAGAAAAGCTCAACTGGCACATGTCAGTTCCTAGGTGGAAGGTTGGTGTCATGGAGCAGGAAAAAGCAGACAAGTGTAGCTATTTCTACTACTGAATCAGAGTATGTAGCTGTAGGCAGTTGCTGTGCACAATTGTTGTAAATACAACATCAACTTGAAGACTATGGCATCAAGGTAAGTAGAATTCCATTATATTGTGACTCTACTAGTGCTATTTCTATAGCTAGAATTTTTTTTCAAATAGCAGAACCAAGCATATAGAAATCAAGTTTCACTTCATCAAAGAACATGTTGAAAAAAAAGACATAAGGCTAGAATTTGTCAACACTAATAATCAAGTTGCTAATATATTTACAAAACCTCTGGATGAAAGTAATTCAATCATTTTAAAATTGAATTTTGTATGATGAACCAAGAATGAGATATTTAGTCAGCACAGAACTTCCTCAAGAAATTTGGATAAGTTAGAAAGTTTATGTCGACACAAGCTAAATGTGTCGACACTATCAGCAGGTTGTGTCGACAAAGAAACAGACTGTGTCGACACAGAAATAAAATATGTGTCGACAGACAAAGTCTGTGTCGTCACAACTCTGTCGAGATCATGTATTAGAAGATTTTTGTGTCGACACACAAAAATCTATGTCAATACATAGACATATAGACACTTTCAGTATTCTGTCGAGACTTCAGTAGTCTATGTCGACACAGGAGAAACTTTTTCAACACATTGACATGTCAACTTCAACAAAGTTTTGTCGAGACCTAGGTCATCTATGTCAACACATGTAAAGTTTTGTCGACTAGTTTATTCCTAAGTTAGGTGAGTTTTTTGACCTACCCTTTATAAAGCACACTATAAATAGGAGAAGACAAAATCTGGCCGACTGTGCTTTCAGAACTCTCGACTCTAGACTTTGTGTCGACAAGAAAATCTCTCGTCGACTCTCTTCTCTCTCATTCACCAATGGCGCCACAACAGAAAGACAAGATCAATGAAGGATATGAACTAGTATACAAGGCATTCGAGACTGCCTTGCGATAGATCAAGGGGATGATTACCCTAATCGCAAAAAATGGATTAGAATACTTAGTCTCTGAACCTACAAGGATATAGAAGAAAGAGGTTCTTGAATGTTACTCTTCCGCAATAATGGATTCTTAAGGAAAGAAGTTGAAGTTGTAAGACCCCTTTTTTTCTTTTAAACACCGGGGTCTTAGGCCCAGAACCGCTGCTTTGCGGTGACACCTTCACACCCTGAAGGGTCATTACCGCGAAACGTCGATTTTACCGGTCGATTCGATCGTAGAAAAGCAACAAAAGTAGAGTACACACTAGAGAGGTAAAAACTCAAACCAAATGTCCACACTAAAATACAATCAGAGTAATAAAATCTCCACGAAGGGAGAGTCCACAAAATCTAAAAGTACTGAAAAAAGGGCTTAAGCCCGATACAACAAATCCTCACTACATAGTCACTCAAGCGGAAGCAAAATAAATCACTACTGGAATCAGGAACTTACAATCCTAGTTGTCTAAACTCCTGAGCTACACTGCCCTATCTCCAAACGGGCCGACCTCTGGGGCTGCTCCTCCATGCTGGGCTCCACGATCCACTAAATGATGTGGTCCGAAAACCGTTAGTATATAAGACTAATCCATATCATCCCCCACCCCTTCCCCCATGGCTCCTAGGCACCGAGCGGAGAGGAAGAAAGGGGAGGACTTTAAGGTGGAGAGTAATAAAGAAACAGATTTCAGCGGACCTATACAAGCAATTTTATAGTTCATGTGACAGAAAAGTAATGTATGAAAAGTAACCTTAACTTTTGTGCGGAAATTAATAAGCCAAGGTATCTTCTGTAGGGCTCCCATCGTATAAAGAGTCCCATACCAATTTATACGATGGGGTGTCGGTTATTAACAACAATATATATATGAAGAAATTGACCTTAATTTATAAACTTGCCCACACAAGCTTATAGACCAAGGGGTCTTTTGCAAGTCCTATTGTGTAAGCATCCCATACCACTTACATAATAGGTGACAGGGGTTATATACAATGATTATGTTATGAAATGCAGATGGGAATGATGCGATCATGCAAGTGCAACTCACCCACCCAACTCTGTATACACAGACCTTTAGTTCCCCCTTTCTGGAGCCTCACCTTCCAGGATACCTCCATAGTGGCAGACGGAAGCGGTGGGTTGGGCCTCGCCCACCTCTAAACTAGTAAAGTACTACCGGCAGACCTATCGTACGCCTCAACGCTTGGTGCACAAAGCGGACTCCTGCATACTCTTGCCGGCTGGCGCACCGGACTTCTGTTTGCGAAATGCTAACCACATTTGTCGACCCAACGTATTAGCGTCGGTGCATCGACAACTAACACCGAGGACCCATCACCTTATAACTTATGCACATGCAATATTAATACATTTCCCACCGAGCCAAAGCTCCCCAGACGATCCCGTCCGTTCCAATTATCAACCGGGCCTCCGGCCTGCCGGGCTATCCCGCCTGTTTCAACCACCACCAAGCCTACCGCTCGAATATCCTAGTCAAACTAACTTCCCGAGACACCGGGGTGTGTGAAAGTGAACCCCTAATTATTCTAGTTGCTCTTTAAGATTTATCCCTCCTACAGTTTACGTTAGCCCAGGACTGCCCCCGGTATACCCCGTGAAGGGCTCTCAAAGGGCACTAGGAACTATGATGGTAGCTGAAGCCCATCGTTCCCTTTCACAAGGCATTTATTATTATTGGTTGATTCCCTTACCCATTCCCGTTTCATATTACGCTAGATCTATCCTACGGTGATTTTGACCTTCCCACTCCACGGGATAACACGATCTTACGTCGATCTCAAACACCACCTGACACTAGCCAACACCACGCCTTTATCAACCTATTCTCCAAAAGTGACCCCAATTACTTATCCAACACCAAAACACTTTTGGAATCCCAAAGCTTAGACCTACTCACCCTCATAACCTATTTACTTTCCTTTTACTAATTGCAGACCACACCTAGTCACACAATGCACATATTGGGAAGCACTACAAATAATCATCTAAATGCCTCGAGATAATTAATGGGGGTCTATCATGACCTAAATTGGTTATATCCAGTAATTTAAATTTTTTCCAAATTAATCAAGCATTTATTTAATTTTCTTAAAATATACATGATGCTTAGGAAAATCATGATAAATTCTAGGCTATCCCAAAACAGTAAATCCAGAGTATGAAATTTTTTCCAGAAATTGATGGAGCATAAAATAATTTTGATAATATATCCTATTTTCCTTTGTTAATGAAGTAAGTGTAGTAAATAATCATCCAAAAATTGTGAATTAATTTTCTTGGGCAACTACTATCTTACCAACACCACTGAACAAATTTCATAATTTTTCAACTGATAATTAACTCTAAACAATTTAATGACCATAATAGCCCCTTTTAAAATTGATAATAAAGTACTGAAATAAATCAACTAAAATTTATAATAAAAATCATGGGCAACCATTTTGACCTAAAATTTGCACTGCCAGAGTTTCATGGGATTTGTTTGAACATAGTGATCTTAATAAATCAAATATCACCTAGGGCTAAATTATTCCTAACAAAGGAAGTGCTGAAAATATTAGTCTTAAAAATCCAATAAATTTACTAAGGGTTCTACCTAACCTAAAACCCATGCTACCTAAGTTTCACACTCTTCAAGGAAGTTCTAGTGGCATACTTTATACAAAAGTGATTTTACCTTAAAACTAAGGTTAGGGTTTTGAGGTACCTACTCATCTCTAAATCCTCTAAGACTCAAACCGGAGGGCTTAGACTACTCAATTATCATTTCCTCCAAGTTACAAAATCACATAAGGGCATTTTCCCTCATACCCTTCACAACCCTCAAAAGCCCCTCCCTAAGGTTGGAGTTTGGATCCAAGGGAAAATCTTCCCAAGGCCACCCCTTAGTCCCTATGAGGGTGGTAATGAACCCGCCAAGTCAGTGGTAAAAGTATCAGTCCCTGTTGGGGTGATTTGACCACCCAAAGCCAGAGTGCACCTTTTTACTTAAAAACCCTACATTAATGTAGAACTAGGGTTAGGTCATTACCTATCCAAAATACCTGTAAATGAGGTGAAATTTTTTACAAAGCCATATCATGATGCCAGAGACCCCTCACCAAAATTTGGGAGGGTTTGGTTGTGATTAAACCACTTAATTAAAATACCCTAGTAAAATTAAATAATAACAAAAACCATAAGACAACGTATCTGAAAAAATTCCCATTTTTGGACAGATCTTAGGTATAGCTAAGTTAGACCACCTGTCCAAATTTCATGTCATTTGGATAAGGGATGAAGGGTGGGCATCCATTTAAATCTCAGGACAGCCTTAGGTATAGGTCCCACCAAAATGGGTGCCCTGGCCCAACCAGAGGTCCAAATTGGTCCAAAACAATTTTGACACAAACTAGACTCTTAGGGCTACAATTTTAATGTTGATGACTTTTTCATCAGAGGGGCCTAAGTATTTTTCCTAATTTTTCTAATATGACTGTAAATACAAGGCAGAATAATATAATAAATTCATAAATTATTATTGATCTACACGCATCTTGACGCAGAAACGGACGACATCCTCTCGTATTTTCTAGCATGCCAACGGCTCAGATCTAGTCCTCCTAGAGCAATTTCCAAGCGCAACCGCCGGCCACCCGGCCATCTCCCCGGTCGGCCACCGCAACCACCACCTTCGTGGAGGTGGTGGCTACCTTCAGCCGGCGTCGTGGCCGCCAGTGACGACTATTCTGGCAATCCCACCAAGAACATTTTCAGCCCAAAACCATGAAAACCAGAGATTGGTTCGGGCTCAATTGAGCAAGAACCTTGAACCTAAACATCCCAATTATCAAACCATGAAGTGAGGAGAGGAGGACCTTGTCGGCGGCCTAAAGGTGCGACGAATGTTGGGAAACCATTTCCGATGGTGGCGCCGCTCGACTTCTGCAACAGTCAAGTGGGAGGGCTTGAAATCTTCAGTAAAAGGCCAGGAAATGTTCCTCTTGGGCCACTGGTGGTGTTTAAAGGTTCGGTTGAGGAGGGGAGAGGCCAAAACTTTAATGGCAATTAATGCCATTGAAAGCTTGGGCTCGTGTTAGGGGGAGGGGGCTGAACCAGCCCCTTGGTGGCCGGGAAACGGCAGGAAAATTCTTTCTTGGGTGTCATTAAGGGTGGCCTTTGGCCTCCCTTGGCAGGGTTTGACTTGCCCCTTCATTCTCTCTTTTTCTCTCTTCTCCATTACAATGGAAATGGAGCTCCTCTCTCTCTCCTAGTCACCAGGTTGACTTGGTCAACCTTGGGGTGTATTGGCAGCCCATATATACACATAATATTCCTAATGAAGCTATATGAGGGGGCTTCAGCATATGATAGCTCATTTTGGCTAGGTTGACCCAAAGTAGGCTTGGGTTGACTGTTGGGTACATTGGAAAATGTGTACCTGATTTGGAGAAGCCTCACTTAGCTCAATGTTATACATCAAGGTGTATTTGATGTTATTTTGAGTTTACATGTGAAGGATAAGTATTGGCTAAAATGCAGGAAAAAGTTTCTAAGTCCATGTGTCGACACCAGAGGAAGTTGTGTCGACACTTCAGCAAGTTTGTGTCGACTCTTGGAAAAGCTGTGTCGACACCTAAAGCAGCTGTGTCGACACACAGAATATATTAGTCGACATCAACTGTGTCAACACCGGGAGGCAGTGTTGACACATAGAATAGTTAGTCGATCAACTGTGTCGACACCGGGAGGCTGTGTCTACACAAAAAATTCTTAGTCTACATCAACTGTGTCGACACACAGGACTTGTGTCGACACACAGCAGAGTTTTAACATAGTTGATTACTGTGGAGTAAAGAAGTGTTTATGTCGACACAAAAAATCTATGTCGACACATTCTCAAGATGTAGTGTCAAGAAGCAGTGTCGACATCAAGGCAACTATGTATACTCCACCAAAGTCTGTGTCGACACTTAAGTCACATGTGTCGACACATTTTTATAGTTTGTCTCGACACATAATGACAGTTAATCTCGACGCTTTGCTGACAGAGACAAAGGTTCAAGATCTGACTGGGGACTTGACAGCTGTGCATTCCAACAACAATAATGAAGCTGTTAGACTTGTCAGAAGTTTGTTAGAAACCGGATCAGCCGGTTACCATGGATGAAGTCTACATATATAGATGGATTCAGAAGAAGAAATAGAAGGAACAACAGATAATACACACACAACTAACACAACTATTGAGAGATTGATCATTGATAAAGAAAGTGCAAGTCAAACAGAAGAAGATCTTCATAAGAAGATCTAAGAAGACAATCTGAAGTGATTATCAACTCAGATTTTGTCTAAGGTGAATTCATTCAGAATTCAGAAGGAACTTCAGAAGGAACTTCAGAAGGTTTGGTGAGAGAGGGCTCCAGCTATTTTGAGGTCAAGAAGGAGACAATCACAAGTCTCTTAAAAAGTAGATCCTGAACAAATCTACTAAGTAGAAACAGATCCATATCTGGAATCCAAGAAGGAAGCTGCCAGTCAGTCAACTTAAAAAGAGATGAACTCTACTAAGTTCAGCTTCAAGAAGCTTTGAAGAAAGCTAAGTACAGGTTGATTTAAGTAATCAGTCTCATCAAGAAGCTGATCAAGAATTCTCTTATCCTTTCTCTCTCAACAAGAGTAAGAGTCCATCAAATTACTTATCAAATTCTGTAGGATCTTTTCAAAGATCTGAGTTATAAGACTGTGTTATAAAGGCTGAGTGTAGGAGATTTTGATCTCTGAGTGGTAAGGCTGATTGAGCCTGAGTGTAGGAGAATTTGTTCTCTGAGTTGTAGGTCTTATGGAAAGGCTGATGTAGGGCTGTTAGCCTGAGTTGTAGGAACCTTATAGGGTTATGAGTTGTAGGAACCTTTCAGGGTTCTGAGCTATAATATCTATGGATCTGAGAAGAAGGAAGAAGTTAGGCCGAATCTAGCACACTGCTAGATAGGTGAAGGGGGAAAGTGGATGTACCCAGACCTTGTGGAACCACTATAAACTTGTGTGCAATCTGTGATGCTTGTGTTATTTTAGATTCTGTGATTGTATATGTTGTGTTAGCTGTAGAGATTTGAGATTTATATTAAAGAACTGAAGCTATATTCTGCCTTAGTTTAAAACAAGGAAAAGAACCTATCCCCCCCTCTAGGTGTTTAGGTTGTCTTGAAGTTAAATCTTTCAAGTGGTATCAGAGAGGAGGTTACTCAAAGAAGGACTTAAGAGTCTAAGTTAGATCCCTAAGGCAGAATCAAGAATCAAGAAAATGGGTTCTGGAGAAAATCACAAGGAACTAGGTTCTATGAAACTACCCATCTATAGGAAGGAGATATTTGGTATATGGAAAGAAAGATTCAGGTTGTTTATGGAGGCTTCTGACCCAAGGATCTATATTACAGTAAAAGAAGGTCCTTATATTCTAATGAATGTGTCTGTTCTAAATGCAAATCAAAGCACTCCTAAAGATTTTTCTGAGATGACTAAGGATGAGATCATCCTTGTAACTATGGATAAAAGAGCCCAGAATATCATAGTAAGTGCAATAGATGATTAACCCTTTCAGAATTTGATTCACTGCAAGACCTCCAAGGAAATGTGGGACACCTTGATAGTCTACATGGAGGGTTCTGATGAAGTTCGACAAGATAGAAAGTCTATGCATAATCAGGAGTATGAAAGCTTCAGACAAGGGAAGTCAGATAGCATATCTTAGTGCTATAAGAAGTTCTATAGAATTGTAAATGAACTGATGTCTTATGGAAGAGTCTTCAGTACATATGAACTGAATGATAAATTCCTAAGATCCTTCATAAAGGATTGGGACACAAAGATTTGTGCCATTAAGGAAGTGGCCAAACTTGCAGATATCTCTCCTCAAACTTTATTTGGAAAGTTGTTGTCTTATGAAATGCAATTAATGACTAGAAAAGAGGAGGAAAGAAATGCTAAAGGGGAGCATAAAGAAAAGTCTGTGGCCTTCAAGGTTGAAGCCACTAGAAAGAATAGGAGGATGTCTCCCTCACCTCCTAGGGAAGTTGCTGAAATTACCTCAGATAATTCAGACAACCAAAATTCAGATAGCAGTGATTCAGATGCAGATTTTGCTTCCTTTATAAGGCAATTTCAGAGATTCTTGAAGAAGAAGCAGTGGAAATCTAAGCCCTCAACATCACAGCTAGTTGATGACTATTATAAAAAGAGAAAGTCATCAAGGAAGGACAGGAGCAGGTCTAAGCCTAACAAATCTACAACATCAAAGATTGTTTGCTACTGCTGTAATAAGCTTGGACATGTTGTGGTTGAATGTCTAGACAAAAGAATGGAGTCTGCTGAAAAAGGAAGACTCAACAAAAGAGAAAGAAGGAGAAATCCTTTGTTGCTAAGAAGGAGAAAAGCTTGACAGACCAATAAATATCAGAGTCTGAATCTGAAGCTGAGGCATATATTAGTCTTTATGCAGCTGATGAAGAAGATGAGTTTATACAATTGTTGAACTCCATCTATGAACAAGAAGACCATCAGTGTATGGGACTGATCGCTGTATCAGAAGAAGACAAATGTCAGGATCAGCCTGGTCCTAGAAAGGTAAAATATTTGTCTAGAAATTTAGATTGTATTACTGGCACAGAGTCAGCTACATTTGCATCAAGTGATGTGGATGGATCTGAGTCAGAAGGTGATATTCATCAGCTGATAGATGAATATGGGGACTTGTTGCAAACACTAAAGAAAAGCAAGAACCTTGCCAAAACTAAGGCTAAGGAAATTGCAGATCTTAAGGTGGCTGCATCTGGTTTAGAGAAAGAGTTGGATCAAAAATTGAATGAGATTGCCAAGCTGAAAACTATAACTGTTATTCAGATGGGCACAATCACATACAAAAGTGATCTAATTAAAAGTCTGGAAATCAGACTTCAAAAGGAGAAAGATTTGGTGGCTAGTTATTCCAAGCCAAAATCAGTTTTACCCTTAATAGATGAGTTTGTGGCTCAAAAGGGTATGGCTGGAATAGGCTTTAAGGATAACACCAGGGCTGTCCAATTCAAAAGAAAGGGCAGAGCCTCAGTCCAGCCACTGAATTTTAAATTCCCTATAGTTTTTAGAAAGGTACAAGTACCTTCTAACAAGTATGATCTTGAGAATACTCATGGTCATAGTAAGATTGAAGTTCTGAATGGCAAGGGTACTTATGTCAATAAGGCAGCCCATGTTAATAAACCTCATGTTTGCGAGAAACCAGTGGGTGTAGCTGCAGTAGTACCAGCAGAATACAAGAGATTTGTTGTTAATCAGACAATCAAGAATGTATCTAAAAAAAGATACAATAAGAATGAATGCTGGTGTTGTAGCAAGACAAGTCATTATGTCATAGATTGCTGGCACAACACTAGTGTCAGGAAGAACAATAGTCTACCTGTTAGAAGAGCTGCAGGTAGATTTTGTAAGTATGAAACTAACTTGAACCAAGGACCCAAGACTTACTTGGGTTCTTAGGGATGGTAATTCTTTATTGCAGGTGAGTCCAAGTCACCATACCCCTATATGGTACTTGGACAGTGGATGTTCCAGACACATGACTGGAACAAAGGGATTGTTTAAGGAGTACTTGCCTATTATAAATGGGCCTAATGTAATCTTTGGTGGCTCTGAAAAAGGAATCATCAAAGGGTTTGGTAACATTTTTAGTATTAAGATTACTATCACTCAAGTGGCCTATGTGAAGGGTTTGAAACATAACCTTATAAGCATAAGTCAGCTGAGTGATTTAGGATATGATATTTCATTTGTTAAGAATGGATTTCATATCAAAAGGTCAAGTGATCAAAAGGTAATTTTGACAGGATATAGAAAAAGGAATGTGTACTGTCTTAATTTTGAGTGTGAGAACAAAGGTTCTCCTATTTGTCTTGTAGTTGATGAGAGAGCCTCTCATTGTGTCAAATGGCACAAGAGGCTGGCCCATCTTAACTATAAAATAATTGGCCAACTCTTTAGCAAAGATTTAGTGAGGAATGGTCCTCAAGTTAAGTGTATAAAGGAAGGGATATGTTCAGTTTGTCAAAAGGGCAAGCAGACAAAATCCTCCTTTCATAGCCTTGAAAATAAGGATTCAGTGAGGTGTCTATACCTCTTACATATGGATCTTTTTGGTCCTATTCCAGTTCATAGTCTAGGTAGGAATCTCTATACTTTTGTGGTGGTAGATGACTATTCTAGATATTCCTGGGTATTCTTTCTGAGATAAAAATCAGAAACCCCAAGTGTTTTACATAGTTTTGTCAAACAAATTCAGAATGAACTGGACAGTACAGTGGTCAAAATCAGAAGTGACCATTGCACTAAAATTCAATCTGAAAGTATGACAAGACTGTGTGAGGAATTTGGGATTTTTCAAGAGTTCTCCTTACCTAGAACACCACAGCAAAATGGTATTGCTGAAAGGGAGAATAGAACATTTATTGAGGCTGGTAGAACTCTATTGAGTGACACTTCTCTCCCAGAATATTTCTGGGCTAAGGTAGTAAACACTGCATGTCATGTGATCAACAGAGCTTCTATCACCAAGGTCTACAAAAAGACTCCCTATGAGATTATGATAGGTAGAAAACCAAATTTATCCTATTTTAGGATCTTTGGTTGCAAGTGCTATATCCTTAACAATGGCAAGTCTTATCTAACTAAGTTTGTTGTCAAATCCCAAGATGGGATATTTGTTGGGTACAGCAACAATAGTAAGGCTTATAGGGTCTACAACTTGATTACACAGGTTGTAGAAGAATATGTACATATTGTTTTTGTTGAAAATAGATTGATCAACAGTGAGTTGTCTTGTAGTTAATGCAGTCCAACAGGTATAAATAAGAGAATGGACAAGCTTTCCATTGCAGAAGATTCAATTGCAGATCAAGAAATGGAAAATGATGGCTACTGTCCAGGGGGAGTACAGGACTCTCTAGATGCTGAAGAAAATCAAGAGGTACAACACATTGAATAAACTGGAGGTATTCAGCCTGAAGAAAGACTTCCTCCAGCTGTTAGACACTTATAAGATCATCCAGTAAATCAGATAATTGGTGATCCAAGACATGGAGTGCAAACCAGAAGCAGGAACTTCAACACTGTATTGTACTCAAGCTTTCTGTCTCAATTAGATCCAAAGAAATTTGAAGAAGCTATCCTAGACCCACACTGGATTAATGCCATGCAAGAAGAGCTAAATCAGTTCAGAAGGTGCAAGGTCTGGGAGTTAGTTCCTAAACCAAAATACAACAATATCATTGGAACAAATTGGATCTTTAGGAACAAATTGGATGAGAGTGGAATTATTGTGAAGAACAAAGCAAGACTTGTTGCAAAAGGTTACATGCAGGAAGAGGGAATAGACTTTGATCAAACCTTTGCCCTAGTAGCAAGACTAGAAGCCATTAGAATGTTCCTTGCCTATGCAGCATATCAAGGATTCAAAGTATTCCAAATAGATGTAAAATCAGCATTCCAGAATGGAAATCTAAAAGAAGAAGTCTATGTAGAGAAGTCTTCAGGTTTTGTAGATTCTCTCAAACCTAATTATGTTTATAGACTTAGGAAAGCTTTGTATGGGTTAAAGCAAGCCCCAAGGGCTTGGTATGAAACCCTATCTACTTTCCTTATTGAGAATAAATTCTTAATGGTGAAAATAGACAAAACTCTATTCCTAAAGAAATCTAAAGGAAAGATAATCTTAGTCAAAATTTATGTAGATGACATACAATTTTAGTCTATAGAAAGCAACCTTTGCAAAAAGTTTGCTAAACTTATGCAAGGGAAGTTTGAAATGAGAAGTATGGGGGAACTTAAGTTCTTCATGGGACTCCAAGTAAGACAGACTGATGATGGCTTGTCCATATCCCAGTCTAAGTTCACCAATGATTTAATTAAGAAGTATGGTATGGAATCATCCTCCACCATCAGAACTCCTATGGGAACAAGTATGCCTATATGCAAAGATGATGCAGGTAAACCTTTAGATGTGTCTTTGTATAGAGGTATAATTGGCTCACTACTATATTTCACTACTAGTAGACCAGACATTATGTATGCAACATGTGTCTGTGCTAGGTACCAATCATGCCCTAAAGAATCTCATTACACTGCAGTAAAAAGGATTTTGAGATATCTAAACGGGAAAACCTAATCTAGGCCTTTGGTACCCTAGGAATGAAAATTTTCTACTAACAGGCTATTAAGATGCAGACTTTGTAGGTTGTAAAGAAGATAGGAAAAGTACTATAGGAACCTGTACATTTCTAGGAGGAAGATTGGTGTCTTGGAGTAGTAAGAAGCAGACTACTGTGGCAATTTCCACAGCTGAGTCTGAATATATGGTAGCAGGAAGTTGCTATGCACAGCTGTTGTGGATTCAGCACCAGCTAGAAGACTATTGTATTCAGGCAAGTAGAACAACTTTGTTTTGTGATTCTAAAAGTGCTATATCTATTGCTAATAATCCTGTTTCACAAAGTTGGACTAAGCATATAGAAATAAGATACCATTTTCTTAGAGACCATGTAGAGAAAGTGGACATCTCACTAGAATTTGTTAAGAAATATTTTCAAATTATAGATGTATTTACTAAGCCTCTAGATGAAACTAAATTCAATAGATTTAAAATTGAATTAGGAATGTTAACCATATGATAGATTATCAAATTTTGCTAAGTAAATCTGTGTCAACACATTCAGAGAAGTGATGTCGATACTTTAGTAAATCTGTGTGGACACATACAGAGAAGTTGTGTCGACACTTTAGTTAGTAGTGTTGACACATCTAGAGTAATGGTGTCGACATTTCCAGAAATTGTGTCGACACTTGCAATAAGAGTCGACACAGAATTTCTGATGAACTACTAAGTATGTCCAGTGTCGACATATATTGGTACCCTAGTTTGGATTTGAGTTAAGTCTTCTCAATTAGTTACTTGACCCAAGTTTTATCTATGGTCAAAGGTTAGATTTTGGTTAGATTCCATCAGTTGTGTAGAGTTGTTGTTTATCTAGTTGAAAATCTGGTTAAGTGTTTTAAGTTCAACTATGGTCGAATGTCGCTCGACTATCGTCTATAAGTTGATCGACTATCGTCTATCAGTTGATCGACTATCGTTAGACAGTAGATCGACTATCTCTGAGTTAGATCATCTCTGTTAAGCTCGACGATCTGTGGTCTCAGTATCGTCGATCGTTGAGTCCTGCTCGAATTTTTCTGTCCCGATAGATTTTTTATAGGTCGACTATCTATTCTGATAGTTTGACTATCTGCTCTGATAGTTCGACGATCGTCGTGATTCGTTCGACTATCTTTTTGTATGCATTTATAGATATTGTACTCTTTCTCTTACGTGAATTATTTCTCATTTATTTGGCATATTTTATTAAAGATTATTTCATTGATTTTATGCTTACATATCAAGGCAATCTTTGCCTCATTCTTTATGCATAAGTCAAGTTCTATCTGACAAAGTCTTTTGTCATATTAGTTGAAATATCTGTGTGCTTTATCTGCCATGCCGTCCTTTATAGCCGTTAGACACAGATGTCTTTCTCTTGTAGTAAAGAGTTTGTTTTTGATGTGACTTTCTCTAATATCTTTTGGACTTGTAGAATGGATAAGCAGCTTCTAAGAAAGCTTTATTTCTTTATAGAATGTCCTTCTGCAGGCTATTTGTACTATGTGTTATTTGCAGCCCAGATTGCAGATCTTAGAAGAAGACAAGATTAAAATCAAGAGAAAGTTTGAAGCCGTTACAAAGGCTGATATATAATGAGCTAGTGAGAGAAGTTAATATAATACATATACAGTTAATAGAAATATACAGATATACAGATACACAGATTCAACAATAAGAACAAGTGTAGAACAACTCTCTTCAGAGCTCTCTTCTTCAATCTTGAGTTCATCCTGCTTACAGGAACATTCATACTCAGAGCTTCAAGAAGAAGAATAAGAAAGAAAAGCTATTGAAGAAAAACAACCATTCCACATCAAGAGTCTTCTTCAAGCTGATACTTCAAGAACCTCAAGACAAACAGATCTTCTCTGTCAAGAGTTCTAAAGAGAACCTGCACCCTGAAGCAAGGCTTCTTCCTGGATATTCTCTAAGCCAGGGGGAGCTTTGATTCCTTCAGAGCTTTCTATAGCTCAGTGCAATCCACTAGCTTATCTAATTTTATTTAACAATAGAGAAGACATTCTAACTCTCTAAACCTCCTATACAAAGGGTTATTACTCCCTTCAAAAGTGAACCTTTGTGGCAGGGCACCTTAGCAAAAACCTATGTTTGATTTTAAGCTCCTGATAAAAAGCTCAAAGGGTTTACTTGATCTACCTGAATTAGATCAGTTGGTGGCAGGGCACCTAAACAAAAACCTGTAGTGGATTCCTACCAGGGTGGTAGATGAGTGGATGTATCTATTGAGAGGGAACCACTATAAATCTTCTTGTGTTGTCTGTCTTGCTTATTTTAATTATTGCACTGTGGCTGTGAGTAGAATTAACTAGGATTGCTAGTTGCTGTGTTAGGACTAAAGCTTAAACTGTAATTACAGTTAGCTTTCTCTTGTGCACCTCACTTTGTGTTAGGCTCTAGGGTTTCATATATCTATATACTTATTCCGCAAATTAACTCTAAGGGAGTTGAGTAGATTGTCATATTTTATAATACTCTATTCACCCCCCCTCTAGAGTTGTATTTATCCTCACTTTCAATTGGTATCAGAGGGAGGTTGACTGACTGTACAGGCTAACACCTGAGTCACAAGATCTAGATAGATACCAAGTTTATAGATATTCACTTCTTGGCCTAGTACAAGGATTACTCTAGCACCAGACCTCCTGTATGCAACTTAGCTATGTTCAGCATCCGGAAGGCAAAAATAAAACTGTATATGAATTCTATTGATGAAGATATCTTTTCTTCTATCTTGACAGGACCACCAACACCACCTGCTGCAACTACTGCTAAAACTTTAACAAATCTTAGTGCAGTGCCACCTCCTGACTACAATGAGGCTTACAAGAAAGCAAAGATAGCTGATGCAAAATCTATGAACATTCTGGCTCAGACAATGTCTGATGAAACTTTCCAGAAAGTGGCTGATTGCACTTCAGTAAAAGCCATGTAGGACTCACTGAACCATATTGTAGCTGGTTCAACTGATGAGAGGAAGGACAGGAGGTCCAACCTCACATCCCAATATGAGAATTTCAAGAAAACTGAAGTATAATCAGTTGATGCAATGTACACCAGGCTCAGCTCCATCATCAATGAGCTGAGAACCCTTGATAAAGAGATCACATTGACAGAAGTCAATGACAAAATATTGATGTGCTTCCCCAGCACATGGGATCTCAGTATCTGGCCCATCAAAGAGTCCAGAAGTATAACTGAGATTTCAACTGAAGCTCTCCTTGGCAAACTCAAATCATTTGAGCAAGTACTGAAGACCAGGGAAGCTGAAGCTGAAGCTAATACTCCCACTCCTACCAGGAAGTAGCAAACTCTTGCTCTAAAGCTGCTGATGCATCTGAAGGAAGCCAATCAAATGAGGAGCTGATGTCACTCTTTGCCAAAAGATTTCTCAAATGGGCAGAAAGGACTTCAGAAAGAAGTCTTCCAGATATAAAGACAAGCCAAGGTATGACAGAACACCAGCTAAATAACTATATGTTATGGCTGCAGGAAACCTGTACACATTTTACTTGAGTGTCCAGAGGAAAAGAACAAAGAGAAGATAAAAGACAAAGAATATCAGAAGAACCATTCCAAATCCTCCTCCTACAAAAACAAGAAGAAGGAGAAAGGATTTGTGGCTGAAACCTGGAGTGATACTGATAAGGAATCTTCCTCCTCAAACTCCAGTGAAGATGAGGAAGAGAAGAAGGCAAAAGAAATTTGCCTGATGGCAATTGATGCATACAGCAATCATTTAGCTGCAAAGAGTTCTGATGAAGAAGAAATGTCTACTGAAGATCAGGTATTGTCTTCAGATGATTTTACTTCTGTTGAATTTAGATATGAATTTAAATCTCTCTATTTAGACTTAATTAGCTCAGAGAAGGAAATAAAGGAGCTTAGAAATAGGATAGCTGAATCAGAATCCCTACCTAGTGAAAATGCTAGGCTAGAAGCTAAACTCACTAGATTTACTGAAGAAATCAAATTTCTTAAAACTGAACTAGCTAAATCTAAAATAATAGAAGAATCTCTTAATGGTAGAAGTCTTAAGCTGCTAGAGATTACTAGCATGTCAAACACTAGGACAGGTAACAATAAGCTAGGCTTTGGAGCTTCACCAAGTGAACCCCCCATGGTTCTGAAAAACCATCTTTCCACCCTAGTAAACTTTATTTCAGCTGATGGAATAAAGAATACTGAGCAAGTAATTCAAGTAAACAAAGCTTTAAATAAGGCTAAGAGAGAAAAGAGAAAATAGAAATTTAAAGAAATACAAAAATCGTTGAACTATGCTCGATAATCCTAGGCCCAATGGTCGACCGATACTCGACGATCTGGTCATCGATCATTGAACATTGATCGACGATCTGGACATGATTTTCAAAATAATAATCAGAACCTTAGAAACACTAAGGTAAATAGAAACACTAGGTTCATTGACCCATCAACTGCATGGAGTATTCCACCTAGGAGATCCTATCCCTTAGGATATAAACCTCAGCCTGCTTATTCTTTCATTTCAAGTTTTAATTATGTGAAGAATAATGGACCCATGGTTGTCTGGGTCTACAATTTCTAACTACCTGTTTTGCAGGTGAAGACCTATCAAATTACTAAAGATAAATGGTATTTGGATAGTTGCTGTTCCAAACATATGACAGGAAACAAAAACAATCTGTCAAGCTTCAAAGCCAAGATTGGACCAAAGGTGATCTTTGGGGATTCCAGCTGTGGTCAAACAGAAGGATATGGTAAGTTTACCATTGGAGCAGTGACATTCAAATGGGTTGCATATGTTACTGGGCTGAAGCAAAACTTAATATCAGTAAGCAACTTATGTGATGTAGGTTATCAGGTATCATTCACTGACACTCTTTGCAATATTTCTTTAAATAGTAATGTAGTGTTAGTAGGCTTTAGACAGGGTAACATTTACATAGTAGATTTTAATTCAACTCAATCTGAAATCTGCTTGTTTAATGAAGTAACCAATAATAACACCTTATGGCATAAAAGGCTTAGCCATGTTAACCTCAAAAATATATCTAGGTTATCTAAATACAACCTTGTTAGAGGTTTACCTTCTTTCCCCTACAAGAAGAAAAGTCTATGCAGGGCTTGTCAATTAGGCAAGCAAACCAAAATTCTTTCAAATTTGTAAATAAGAGTGATTCACCTAGAATCCTATATTTAATGCACTTGGACCTTTTTGGCACAATAAAAGTACAGAGTCTAGGAGGGAAATTTTACACTTTAGTGATTGTATATGATTTCTCAGAGTTCACTTGGGTGTTCGTTTTGAGAACAAAGGCTGATAACTTCAAAGTTCTTACATACTTTCTGCTATGTGTGCAGACTGAGTATTCTACTCATATTGCCTTGATCATAAGTGATCATGGTACTGAGTTTGAGACTCTTCTCATGCAAAAATTCTGTGAGAAAGAAGGTATCAAACCTAACTTCTCTGCTCCTAGAACTCCTCAACAAAATGGGGTAGTGGAAAGGAAAAATAGAACCCTAATTGAAGCTGCAGGAACATTATTGGCAGATGCTAACATGCCTCTCTCTTATTGGGCAGAAGATGTTAGCACAGCTAATTAAGTTCTGAAAAGAAGTCTAATACATAAGCTTAAGGGTAAAACTCCTTATGAATTACTTAAAGGAAAGAAATCTAAAATTAACTATTTTAGAGTCTTTGGTTGTGTAGTGTACATTCACAATAACAACAAAGAATACCTTAGAAAGTTTGAAGCAAAAGCTTCAATGGGAATTTTTCTTGGATATTCCCAAGTAAGCAAAGCTTATAGGGTGTTTAACAAATCATCTTTAAAAATAGAAGAGTCTGTGCATGTTTCCTTTGATGAGTCAAAAATGTTTTATAAGGAGAAGGAAACTTCTCCTTCCTCAAACTCATTGCAGGTACAAGAGTTATGCAAGGATCTCACCCAAGAGATTCCCCCCATATCAACTCTTCATATCACTGATTCTGAAAGTGATGAAGACTTTGTGGATGCAGTTGTTGTACCACAAACAGTTAATCCTATTCCACAAGAGGAATTAATCCAAACTATTGTTGAAGATAACATCCCACCTACTGATCTTGTCACACTTAGAGATCATCCTATAACTCAAGTGATTGGTTACATATCAGCTGGTGTGCAAACAAGACATAAATTAAGAAAGGATGTTATGCATGCTTGTTTCCTTTCACAAATTGAGCCCCTCACCATAAAAGATGCTGAGCTAGATCCCTACTGGATCATTGCTATGCAAAAGGAGCTTAATTAATTTGAAAGATGTAAAGTATGGACTTTGGTTCCAAGACCAAAAGGCCAACTGATCATAGGCACCAAGTGGGTGTTCAGAAACAAGTTGGATGCCCAAGGAACTATTATAAGGAACAAAGCTAGGCTTATAGCTAAGGGCTACGGACAGGAGGAAGGTATAGACTATGACAAAACCTTTGCCCCTATTGCAAGGCTAGAGACAATAAGGATCTTTCTAGCCTATGCAGCCTATATGAAGTTTAAGGTTTTTCAAATGGATGTTAAGAGTGCATTCTTAAATGGTGAGCTAAAAGAAGATGTATTTGTTGAACAACCTCCTGGGTTTGTTTGTTCAACTCAACCCTCATTTGTTTATAAGTTGCAAAAAGCTCTTTATGGACTTAAGCAAACACCTAGAGCCTGGTATGAGACTCTAGCTAGTTTCCTGTTAGAGCACAACTTTATTAGGGGAGTAGGTTTTAGAACCCTTTTTGTTAAGCATCACAAGGACACAATCCAGTTAGTTCAAGTCTATGTGGATGATATTATCTTTGGTTCCACTGATCCCAAACTATGCAAAAGGTTCTCAGACCTGATGCACTCTAAGTTTGAGATGAGTAGTATGGGTGAGCTGTCTTACTTTCTTGGTCTCTAAGTAAAGAGAGATGCTGATGGAATCTTCATCTCCTAATCCAAATATGCCAAGGAATTGGTAAAGAAATTTGGGATGGCTGATGCTTCAGTAATGCATACACCCATGACTACAAATGTAGTTATAGATTCTGATGATAAGGGTAAGCCAGTTGATCAGAAAAACTATAGGGCAATTGTTGGTTTCCTATTGTATTTAACTGCAAGTAAACCTTATATAATGTTTTCCACATGCCTCTATGCTAGATTCAAAGTGAACCCCAAAAGAATCTCATTTGATTCTTCTCAAGAGAATTTTGAGATACCTGAAGGGATGTCCAAATTTAGGACTGTGGTACCCAGCAGAATCAGAATTTGAGTTAATTGGATACTCTGATTTTGACTATGCTTGTTGTAGAGTTGATAGGAAAATTACCTCAGGGACATGTCAGTTCCTGGGAGAGAGATTACTCTCTTGGTTCTGCAAGAAACAGGCTTCTGTCTCAACTTCAATTACAGAGGCTGAATATATAGCAGCTGCTAGTTATTGTTCACAGATCCTGTGGATTCAAAACCAGCTTTTGGATTATGGGTACACACACAAGAACACAAAAATCATGTGTGACAGTACTAATGCTATTTCCATAGCACAAAATCCTGTGCACCACTCTAGGACCAAGCACATTGAGATTAGACACCATTTTCTATGAGATTGTGTGGAAAAGAATAAAATCAGTGTTGAGTTCATATCCACTGACCTTCAGAGAGGTGATATTTTCACCAAGCCCTTAGATGAACAGAAGCATCTGTTCTTTTTGGATCAACTAGGTATGATAAATGGAATAGACCAAGTGTAATTTCTGCCTATGTTGAAATCTGCTCGAATATCGTCGAATGTCGTTCGACCATAGTTGAACAGGTTTAGCCTATCGTCGACCTATGGTTGATGACGGCTCGATTGTTTGTTAAGATAGAAATAGTCGATCGATAGCTCGACTACTTTGCTTCAGGAAACGATCGTCGAACGATCGATCGACCATCGTTTCTAGTATCTATTGGAATAGGTCGATGATTGCTTTTTAAATATAAACCGATGGTCGACCTAGGTTAATAGATCGTGCTTTTTGTAGTCGACAGAGCTCATCATTTCATATTCCTCATTCCTGCTTGAAAGGTTAGACTTGAGCTCTGCCCCGCGCTTTCTACTTTCGTCTCTCTCATCTTCCCCAACCAAATCCATGGCGATTGCTCCAGCTTTGCTTATCATGATGAAGTTTGATGCTGGCTTTAGCGTCGATTTTGATTCTTTCAATGCCTGCAATGCCGATATTCTCGAGATGCTACAATTATGCAAAGATCAAGGACTGGAGAAGCTTATGTCTACAAGGATTAAGATAAATGTTCCAGAAATCAAAGAATGGGTCTATACATCATCTTCCAGCGACGAATCGATGACTAGGACTATCGGTGGCGAGGAGGTAATTTTTACTCCTGCCGTCTTAACTGAGATTTTTGGTTTGATCAATGGTCAAGAAGAGTATGATCAAGATACTCAGGAGTATAGCAGGATGCTATTAGAGCTAGGACATGCTGAAGGCATTCCTTCCAAGTTGCTGAAGATAAGCTTCCCGATGATGATCAAGTTCTTGGCTGAACAAGTAGGGAAAGTGATGTTGGGAAAGCACTCTGCGCACGATAACATTACTAGGCAACAGTTTTCCTTAATGTGTGCTATTGCTAACAGGAAAGCAATAAATTGGGCTGGAATAGTTTATAAATTAATCAGGAAAAAGAACTCAAAGAAAGAGGTAACCCTTGGAAGGGTGATTGGGATATTTTTGAGAGAAAAATATCCTCAGCTGTTGGGAACAGTCTCAACATCAATCAATGCAAGCAAGAAGATGGATCCCACTCTGTTTATCAAGTGGAGAAGGAATATCTAGAAGCCTTCACCTGCTGGGGTTGCTCCTGTTCCATCTGAGAACACAAGGACAGTAACAGTCACTCCCAACCTAATTGAAGAAGGCTCTTCCATTTCCCCCATTCCATCTACATCTGCATTGCCATCCACTTCCATTGCAGTACCATCTACATCCACGTCTATTCTCCATGCATCACCACTAGCATATCCAACTCCTTCACACCTTGCTGGGATTTCAAATCTTAGGATTGATCTGTTTGTTACTGAGACACTTCCAACTCCACCTCAGTCACCAATTTCACCTCAAGATCATATTGATCTTCATGCATCTGCATCTCCATCACCAGTTCATGCATCTTCATCTCATTAGGAGAACATCATCCCTGATGATCATCCATCTGTTGTGATTCCCCCATCTACATCTTTTGAAATCACACCAGCTCTCATTGCAAGCATCATGGAGCTAATTACTCCTTCAATCAAATCAATGATTGAAGCAGCAATTTCCCCTCTTGTTTTCTCCATATCATCTCTTACATCCTCTATTACAGCCCTCTCAAATTCTGCTGAGCCCTCTTCTCTTAGGTGCCTTAGTTCAGTACCCACTGAAGTCAGGTAGGGGGAGATATTCTAAGAAGATATCTATGGACATCCACGTGTAATTCTTTCAGCTGCAGTTCCATAAGATACACAGTCAGATGAAATTCATACAGCTGCAGATTCAGAAATTACAACATCAGTTGTAGTTGCAGTTCCAGATACAGCTGAAGTTATAGCTGAAATTCAAGACACAGCTGTTGCTCTAGAAGCTCAAGTTATAACTGAGGCTGAATTTGCTTCAGAGTTTGTCTTGAAGAATCATCTACTCCTATTGTTGCCATGTACCTAGAAGGAGTCATTACCTCCTACCTAGATGATCTTTGGGAGTTAGGAAATTCTGCAGGAAATACAATTACTCAATTCACTGACCTGTTGACTGACATGTTAACTTGTGAATACCTTTAAGGGATGTTTCTATACCATTTAGAAATTTTTTGTGTCCCTTTGGCTACAGATCAAGCTCAAGATATTCAAGAACCTGCTCAAGAACCTGCTATAGAAGAATTGGTCCTCAAGACAGTTGAAGTTGTTTCAGAAGAGAAATCAACTGTATGGGTTGATACTCCAGGATTAGACCTGGATTTCCTATTGGCTCAGGATTCCATAGAAGAAGAAATAGAAAAGGCTGCTTTAAAAGCCAAAGCAAAAGCTGTTCAAGATATCATTGATCCATATGACCAACCTCAATTATCTCATTCTGATGATGAGAAAGATTCAGAGGATTCTGAAGGAACCAAGAAAAGGAAAATTGCTCAAAGGAAAAGGAAAGCTCAAGCTCCTCCTCCTCCTAATCCAGAGAATGACATCCCCTATTACATATTGAAAGGGATTGAACCCAAGTCTAAGGATTTTCAACATTGGATGGGTTTGTCTAGAAACCAACAGAAGAAGAGGAAGAAGAGCAAAAGATATGATACTCCAGCTCCCAAGTGGACTCCCAGAGGTCCTCCTCCTCCTCTTAGTGCAGGAGCTTCAGGGAATGTATCTTCTAATCCCTCAGCTCCTCCAGCCAGATTTACTCCTTCTCAAGCCTATCAGAGAAGAGAAAACACAGGTTACCAGGGCAGACCCCATTCAGGCTAGCAAAGATAAGTAGCTGGACCTAAAGAGCTGGTGAAGGAGATGACATACCAGAAACCAACATTTTCTCCTCCTCCTTCACCTAAAAGAATAGTTTCACCTCCTAAGGAGAGAAAAATTCTTCCCTCCAGAAAGCCAGCTCAGATTAAGCAAGTAGATTAAAAAGGAAAAAGAGTAATTTACTCTTACAAGTCAAGCATGAAATTTGCAGAGGTTCCTCCACCATCATCTCTTATTATTCAAGAAGACATAGAACCAGCTGCAGGTCTGTTAGACCTTTCTACAAAGTTCAAGACTATAAAGCCTCTAGATCCAGCTGATGAAAATGCTTATGAAAGCCAAGAGCTTAATCATGAGTTCAGGATGGCCAGATTTCTTGAGTTAGTTGGATCAGCCCAAATTAGAAAAGCTAAAGCTGAAGGCAAAGACATAACAGGCTTAACAACTATGTCAAAGTTCAGAGAAAATGAACTAGACAGATTTCAAGTCAGAGCAGAAGTTTTTGATGCCTCAAAATATATGGAAAAGCATCCAGAGTCTATTGTTCCAAGAGCAGGAGAATCAAAGATTATTGGAGAACAGGACTTGAAGACATCAAAGAAGGATTCTCTTGATCCTAATAGGAAAATTTCCTTCCTTCCTGTTTCTTTCACTTCTAAACCAGACTTTGATAATGTATAGATTTATTTCTATTGACAGTATCTTTTGCTTGATTGTTTGATTTTATGTTTAATATGAAATGCTGCTTATTGATATGATATGATACACTTTGATCCTAACAGGTTATTGTTGTTTTTATATCTATTTATAGCATTCTTTTTGTGTTTGAGAGACTTGACCCAAATAGGGGGAGATTGTTGGTACCCTGGTTTGAATTTGAGTTAAGTCTTCTCAATTAGTTTCTTGACACAAGATTTATCTATGGTCAATGGTTAGATTTAGGTTAGATTCCATCAGTTGTGTAGAGTTGTTGTTTATCAAGTTGAAAATGTGGTTAAGTGTTTTTAGTTCGACTATGCTCGAACGCCGCTCTACTATCATCTATCAGTTGATCAACTATCATCTATCAGTTGATCGACTATCGTCAGACAGCAGATCGACTATTTCTGAGTTAGTACATCTCTGTTAAGCTCGACGATCTGTGGTCTCAGTATCGTCGATCGTCGAGTCCTGCTCGACTTTTTCTGTCCTGACAGATTTCTTGTAGGTCGACTATCTGTTCTGATAGTTCGACTATCTGCTCTGATAGTTCGACTATCGTCGAGATTCGTTCGACTATCTTTTTGTCTGCATTTAGAGATATTGTACTCTTTCTCTTCTGTGAATTATTTCTCATTTATCTAGCTTATTTTATTAAAGATTATTTCATTGATTTTATGAATACATATCAAGGCAATCTTTGCCTCATTCTTTATTCATAAGTCAAGTTCTATCTGACAAAGTCTTTTGTCTTATTTGTTGAAAAATCTGTGTGCTTTATCTTCCATGTTGTCCTTTATAGCCGTTAGACACAGATGTCTTTCTCTGGCCGTAAAGAGTTTGTTTTTTATGTGACTTTATCTAATATCTTTTGGACTTGCAAAATGGATAAGCATCTTCTAAGAAAGCTTTATTTCTTTATAGAATGTCCTTCTGCAGGCTATTTGTACTATGTGTTATTAGCAGCCCAGATTGTAGATCTCAAAAGAAGACAATATTCAAATCAAGAGAAAGTTAGAAGCCGTTACAAAGGCTTATATATAAAGAGCTAGTGAGAAAAGTTAATATAATACATATACAGTTAATATAAATATACAGATATACAGATATAACATTAAGAATAAGTGTAGAACTACTATCTTCAGAGCTCTCTTCTTCAATCCTGAGTTCATCCTGCTTACAGGAGCATTCATACTCAGAGCTTCAAGAAGAAGAAGAAGAAAGAAAAGTTGTTGAAGAAGAACAATCATTCCACATCAAGAGTCTTCTTCAAGCTGCTCCTTAAAGAACCTCAAGACAAACAGATCTTGTCTATCAAGAGTTCTATAGAGAACCTGCACCTTGAAGCAAGGCTTCTTCCTGGATATTCTCTAAGCCAGGGGGAGCTTTGATTCCTTCAAATCTTTCTATAGCTCAGTGCAATCCACTAGCTTCTCTAATTTTGTTTAACAATAGAGAAAACATTCATACTCTCTCAACCTCCTGTACAAAGGGTTATTACTCCCTTTAAAAGTGAACCTTGGTGGCAGGGCACCTTAGCAAAAACCTGTGTTGGATTTTGAGCTCCTGATCAAAAGCTCAAAGGGTTTACTTTATCTACCTGAATCAGATCAGTTGGTGGTAGGGCACTTGAACAAAAACCTATAGTGGATTCCTACCAGGGTGGTAGAAGAGTGGATGTACCTATTGAGAGGGAACCACTATAAATCTTCTTGTGTTGTCTGTGTTGCTTATTTTAATTATTGTACTGTGGCTGTGAGTAGAATTAACTTGGATTGCTAGTTGCTGTGTTAGGACTAAAGCTTAAATTGTAATTACAGTTAGCTTTCTCTGGTGCACCTCACTTTGTGTTAGGCTCTAGGGTTTCATATATCTATATACTTATTCCGCAAATTAACCCTAAGGGAGTTGAGTAGATTGTCATATTTTTTAATACTTTATTCACCCCCTTGTAGAGTTATATCTATCCTCACTTTCAACATATTATCAATTGGTGTCGACATATAGTAGTCAACGCCGTGGTCGAGACAATAAAAGTATGTGTCAACACTTTTCAACAGTGTCGACACATTTATACAATTTTTGCCCACCTTTTGACCTTCTATGTTTAGAAGGGTATAAATAGGTCGAGAACATATTCTGTCGACACGCTCTCCAGATTTTCGAGACTTAACCCTTATGTCGACAAACTCTCATCTCTCAATTCAAGATTTCTCTCCATTCCAATGGCGCCAAAGATTGAAGATAACATTTACGAAGGCTACGAGCTGGTGCGCAATGCTTTTGATGATGCGGCGATGGAGATTAAAGGGGTCATCACCCTTGTTACTGATAATTGATTGGAGTTTCTTGTTTCTGAACAGACCAAGATATGGAAGAAGGAAGTATTTGAATTCTATGATGCTGCAAAAGTGGATTCAACTGGACTGAAGATTAAATCGACAGTTCATGGTAATAGAGTCAAACTTACTCTAAAAAGTTAAAGAAAGATTCTTCACCTTCCAAGAATTCAGGATGAAGAAGAGGTCCCAGCCTAAAAGACAAGGGAGGCTCTCCAGGGGTGTGGATTGGATCAAACCATGAAGATTGGAGCAGCCATAAACCGAAAAGGAAAGAATCAACAAGGAACATTTCTATCTGATGTGGTAGGGAAGGTGATTTTGTGTAAACCAGGAGGCCATGATAGGATCTCTGCCTTTATGTTCAATCTAATGACAAGGATAATCTATATGATTAACACAGATTGGTTTGTAGTTTTGTTTGAGAAGATAAAGGAAGGAATCAAAAAGCATAATTTGGCTAGATTAATGAGTTTATACCTGGCTGGAGCAATTCAAGAGGTAATGCATTAGCTTCCAGGATCTAAAATAAATCATATAAGAAGAATGGACATCAGGATAATATCCAGATGGGATAGGGTTCTCTCCAAGGACACACCTGATTTGGATAACCAAGAGACTGAACCAAAATCACCAGTCCATGACATTACTGATCATGATCATGTGCAGGAGGACACATTGAATGCACAAGTGTTGGGGGAGCAAGTTAGGGAACAGGTTCAAGACCTGAATGACACTGCCCAAGTCCATGAGGAGACAGTTACTGCACAGTTGCAGGGGGAGCAACATTCTGTACAAGGATAAGGGGAAGAAAGCATTCACTTGGCAAGTGTAATGAGTTCACAATCTATTCTTGAAACACCTCATGTCAATAGTCTAGCACTAGATGTGATCATGGAGGATACATCTATGGTTGCTGATGCTCTAGAAAAAGCAGTTCACACTCAACAAGAGTTCACCCTGGAGGAATTATTTCCTGACATAGAGGGAGAAGTTTAGGGGAGCAAGTTAACCTTGAGAAGGTGGAGCATAAGACTGAAAAGGAGATGCCTCCTAGTCCCAAAGAAAGAGTAAATATTGACAGTTCCTCTTATTTAGAGGATAAGGAGATAACAAGTTTAAAGAAAAGAAAACTGATGGTTTTCAAGAGGAGAAGTAAGAGCTATAAGAAAGCTTTGCAAGCTACTAATTCACAACCAACTCCTGAGACTGATTACAACAAATTTTTGGTTGATTTTCAAGTGAAATTTTATGAGCAGAGATTGGCTCTTGAAAAATATGTGGATTAAAGCCATAAGGCTCTCCAATTTGATCTAGCACAAGATATATAATCAATCAAATTTGAGGTAAATCAGAATAAGAAAGAGATGAAAGATTGCTTCCACAAGAGGGGCAATGTTGTGGTATTTCTAGCAAAGCAACAAGAAGAAATAATGAAACAAGTGGATGATATTGCTGTCAAACAATCCTATGTCCTTGAAAATCAAATAAGAATGAATGACAATCTAACTAAATCTCACAATGAGATAGTCACTGAAGTAAGGAAAAAAGTTATTGCAATGGCTGATGCAAGAAATAAGGAGAAAGAAGAATTTGATAAGAAGCTACAGGAAGCCTTGGATTCCTTTAAGACAGCTATTACTACTTCTCGGAAAACAATTTCTGATCAGCTTCAAAAGTTAAAGCCATTTTTTAAAGATGGAATCAATTACCTGGAGGGGCAAATAAGATTTCAAAAAGATGATTTGAGAGATAATGTGGCCAGAGAAGTCATAAAGGTGGAGAGGGTATTAGTATACACAGGCTCTGATCACGCCAAATGGATAACCAACAGTATTAGAGCCACTCTGGGATATCCACCCTTATGTTATGATGATAATGTGGCTGAGTCAGGTGTGCAACCAGCTCTACTTGAAGGTGATCAACCTGAGGTTGCCCAAGTTATTTACCCCCCTACAAATCTTGAAATGATACATCAACAAGTTCAGTCTTTGTACAACCCTCCACAATAAGTTACTAATGTTATTATTGAAAAGGTAGATATGCCAAAAGCTGGTGTGAAAGCTCAGCAAGATGCTCAATTACCAAAGAAGAGATTCAGAGAGCAGGCAGAGTTAAAACATGATTTTGAGCAATGGAGCCCCACTTCTAGAAATATCATATTAACTGTCTGGAAAGCTGTAAAAGACCAGGTTCATGAAAGGGGTAAATGGTATAATGAGCATGAGTGGCAGATGTATGAGGCAAGGCAGGAAGCCATAGTTCAATACAGAAGAAAGGCTTAGAGTGGGAAGCTACCTCATGATGCTAAAGAGCCTAGCAAGTATTTCCCTAAGCCTTTTCATTTTTTTGAAAGGCAAAGGATTAAGGCTGAAGTTCAAAAGAATGCTAAGTTGATAGGCAAGAAGCCCATTGAAGATATAGAACCTACTGTGCAGGCTCAGATTAAATCAGGGAAAGGAATAGTCATCAAGGAGCCTGTCCAGCCTTAGTTTAGTTTTACTAGCTTTTTCAAGAACTATGTAATTTTTTGGTTTTTAAAGAAGTCTATGTAAATAGTGTTAAGAAACTTTTTGATAAAATAAACAAAACAATGTTCCATGTTCATTTAATTTGCATCCTTATTCTGTGATGAGAGTTTATTATTTGTTTTGTTTATAAGTTACCCTGTTAAAAATACTTATACACATCATCATGTTTATTTATCATAAGTGGTGTATATCATTGACAAAAAGGGTTATGACTTCTCCAAATATAGGGAGATTGTTGGGTACATTGGAAAATGTGTACCTGATTTGGAGAAGCCTCACTTAGCTCAATGTTATACATCAAGGTGTATTGATGTTATTTTGAGATTACATGTGCAAGAAAAGTATTGGCTAAAATGCAGGAAAAAGTTTCTAAGTCCATGTGTCGACACCAGAGGAAGCTGTGTCGACACTTCAGCAAGTTTGTGTCGATACTTGGAAAGGCAGTGTCGACACCTGAAGCAGCTGTGTCAACAAACAGAATATATTAGTCGACATTAACTGTGTTGACACCGGGAGGCAGTGTCGACACAAAAAATAGTTAGTCGACATCAACTGTGTCGACACCGGGAGGCTATGTCGACACACAGAATTCTTAGTCTACATCAATTGTGTCGACACACAGGACTTGTGTCGACACACAATAGATTTTCAACATAGTTGATTGCTGTGGAGTAAAGAAGTGTTTCTGTCGACACAAATACTCTATGTCGACACATTCTCAAGATGCAGTGTCAAGAAGTAGTGTCGACATCAAGGCAGCTATGTCGACTCCACCAAAGTCTGTGTCAACACTTAAGTCACATGTGTCGACACATATTGACAGTTTGTCTCGACACATAATGACAGTTAATCTCGACGCTTTGCTGACAGAGACAAAGGTTCAAGAGCTGACTGGGGACTTGACAGCTGTGCATTCCAACAACTTTAAAGAAGCTGTCAGACTTGTCAGAAGTTAGTTAGAAACCGGATCAGCCAGTTACCATGGATGAAGTCTATATATATAGATGGATTCAGAAGAAGAAATAGAAGGAACAACAGATAATACACACAACTAACACAATTATTGAGAGATATCGTTGATCAAGAAAGTGCAAGTCACACAGAAGAAGATCTTCGTAAGAAGATCTAAGAAGACAATCTGAGGTGATTATCCACTCAGATTTTGTCTAAGGTGAATTCATTCAGAATTTAGAAGGAACTTCAGAAGGTTTGGGGAGAGAGAGCTCCAGCTATTTTGAGGTCTAGAAGGAGACAATCATAAGTCTCTTAAGAAGTAGATCCTGAACTAATCTACTAAGTAGATCCAGATCCATATCTGGAATCCAAGAAGAAATCTGCTAGTCAGTCAACTTCTAAGGAGATCAACCCTATTAAGTTCAGATTCAAGAAGCTTTGAAGAAATCTATGAACAGGTTGATTTAAGTCATAAGTCTCATCAAGAAGCTGATAAAGAATTCTCTTATCCTTTCTCTCTCAATAAGGGTAAAAGTCCATCAAATTACTTATAAAATTCTATAGGATCTTTTCAAAGATCTGAGTTTTAAACCTGTGTTATAAAGGCCAAGTGTAGGAGATTTTGATCTCTGAGTGGTAAGGCTGATTGAGCCTGAGTGTAGGAGAATTTGTTCTCTGAGTTGTAGGCCTTGTGGCAAGGCTGAGGTAGGGCTGTTAGCCTGAGTTGTAGGAACCTTATAGGGTTCTGAGTTGTAGGAACCTTTCAGAGTTTTGAGCTGTAAGATCTGTGGATCTGAGAAGAAGGAAGAAGTTAGGCCGAATCTAGCACAATGCTAGATAGGTGAAGGGGGAAAGTGGATGTACCCAGACCTTGGGGAACCACTATAAACCTATGTGCAATCTGTGATGCTTGTGTTATTTTAGATTCTGTGATTGTATATGCTATGTTAGCTATAAAGATTTGAGATTTATATTAAAGAACTGAAGCTATATTCTGTCTTAGTTTAAAACAAGGAAAAGAATGTATTCACCACCCCCCTTTTAGGTGTTTAGGTTGTCTTGAAGTTAAATCTATCATTGACTTTGGTCCTTTTGACCTATAGGTTTTCCCCTAATGGGTCCCTAGTGATCATTAGTTTCTCCTAAGGATTAGGTGGGGTGGGACAGAACCTGCTGGGCACCTTGAGGGTCATATGACCCTTGGTAAGGGCACATTGACCACTTTGGGGCTAGAGTTGACTTGGGTCATCTTGGCCTCTAGGACTGAACCTAATGTGTCCTTGGTGACCCATTGACAATACTTTAGGTTTTGGAAGGCCTGGGCAAGGTTTGTTGGGCACATTTGAGGCCAACTGCCCTAAGTTAGGACACCTTGCCCAATTTAGGCCTTTGGTGGTCCTAGGTCAAATTGGCCATTTTGGGTCGACTCTAATGGACCCTTAAGGCTCTAGTGGGCCCACTATTAGGCTAGTGATTTTATGGTGGGGTCATGGAGTCCTGGTGAAGCCCTAAGGTCAATCCCTAGGTTTTGTGATGAGGATGTGCCATAGATATACCAAGGTGATTCTCACCTTGGCCTTTGATTACCTGGCCCTCTTAGCTTCCTAGGGTTTTGTCATGGCCTAGTCATGACCAAAACCACTCTTAGGGGTCTAGTTGGAAATGGGATGTTACAGAAGTCCACTGTAAATTGCTCTATAGTAAAACTCTCCCAGAAGAATATCAGAAAGTCACTTCAGCTTCCAAAGATTAAGGAAGAAGAAGATATCACATCTTCCATGACAAGGGATGCACTCCAATTGTGTGGGCTGGATCCTAATACCAAGATTGGTTCTTCAATGACCAGAAAGGGAATGAATTCCCAGGTAAATTCTTGTGAGAAACAATTGGCAAATTTATTCTCTACAAAATAGGAGGTCATGATAGGATATCTGCCTACATATTCAAACTCATAACCAGAGTTATCTTCCAAGTGAAAACAGATTGGTAAACTATAATTTTTGACAAAATAAAAGAAAGTGCTAAGAATCCTAATCTGGGCAGGATATTGAGGTTGTATCTGGCTTCAACCATCCCAGAGGTGATGAATCAAACTTCAGGAACCAAGATAAATCACATGAGAAGAATTTATTTGAGAATACTATCCAGGTGGGATAGAGTTTTGACCAAAGATGTTTCTACTCCACTGAAACCTGTGAAGAAAGATACGAAAAATAAAACTACCACCTAGGAAGCAGAATCTTCCAGTGATTCTGAAGAGCATGTTCTCTTTATCTCAGATGAAGAACAACAAAGAAAATCACCTACACGATAACCAGATAAAGAAGCTCAAGACGAGGGGAGGGCATCCAAACTAATGACACTCAGGTGGTATCATCTCTAGGGGAGAAAACAATGAAACTTAAGTTGTTCAAGACCCTAAAAAATCACAACTGCCTTCCCAAGGGGGAGTTATTGCTGAAGTTGCTTTGGATAGTGAGTATGCAACTGATAATGTACTGAACATAGTATCAGAAATCAACAATACAACAACAGTCAGCTCTGAGACAGAAGCACATGATGTGCATATGCTAAATCCAGATCAAGATGAGCACCTCCACTCCTCCAGCTTAGAGAAAACCCTGGACAAGGATCTTAATGTACAGGGAGAACCATTTATTGGACAAGAGAAAATTATACCTCCTATTCAAATGCAGTAGGAGGTAACTTTGGAATAATTGTTTACTAACCTCCAGATGCAAGGATTGAGGGGGAGTTATCAAGACTGAGGGGGAGAAGCAACTACATGCCTCCAGCCGTAAGGATACTGTGGATATAGAAAGTTCCTAAAATTCTTCTGAAGATGTAGAAGCTTCCATGGCTAAGAAAAGGAAGCTGGTGGCTCTCAGGAAAAGAAGCACAGGCTATAAGAAAGCCTTACAAACAGTGCCTTTAGAATCTTCTCCAGGAATAGACTACAATTCTCATCTAATACAACTGCAAGTGAAAATGGATGAGCAAAGACTTGCTATGGAAAAGTATGTTGATGAGTCACACAAAGAACTGCAGTTATAGCTGGCACAAAATATCAAATCTATCAGATTTGAAGAAAATTTGCATAAGAAGGAGATAACAGATTGCTTTCATAAAGAAGGTAATGTCATGGTTTACCTGGCCAAGAATAATAAATGATAAAGCCTGAAATTGAAGACATAGCAGTCAAGCAAGGATATATTCTAGAAAATCAATTCAGATCAAATGAAAATCTAAAGAACTCCCATGATGAAATTCTCACAAAACAGGGATGTATTTCTACTGATTTAAAAATTGAAGTATCCAAGCGAATCCAAGAAGATCTAAATGTTATACAAAAGCCATTCAGGAATCTCAAAAGGCTATTTCTGATCACTTGAACAAATTCAGAGCCTACTATAAAGAAGGTACAAAATATCTGGCTGATCATGTAAGGTTTCAAAATGATAATCTGAGAGATCATGTGGCTAGAGAAGTCATAAAGGGGGAGAGAGTGTTAGTCAAAGCCAACTCTTATCATACTAAATGTGTATCTAATACCATCATAGCTACTTTTGGATAGCCACCCCTTTGTGATGATGATAACACTGCTGAATCTGGTATTCAACCTGCCAACATTGAAGGGGTTCAGCAGGAAGTTGCACAAGTTGTCTATCCTCCAGCTGATTTTAAAGAAGTACAACAAGCAGTACATCATATGTATAGCCCTCTACAGGAGGCTCATAATGTTATTATTGCAAAGGTTGAAATGTCTGAAGCTACTTTACAAAAAGAGCAAGAAGCACAAAGAGCTAGGGATGCTCAGAAAGAGGCTCAGCTTTCTAAGAAAAGATTAAGAGAACAGACAGAATTAAAGCCTAATTTTGAGCAATGGAGTCCAACCTCCAGAAATATCATTCTTACTACTTGGAAAGATGTAAAAGACAATATGCATGATAGACGCAAATGGTACTCTGAACAAGAATGGAGCAAGTATCAGAAGAGGTAAGATGCCATAAATATGTTCAGAAAGGATATTAAAGCTGGAAAGTTACCTGCTAACTTTGTAGAGCCTATCAAGTACTTTCCAAAGCCTTATCATTACTTTGAAAGGCAGAAGATTAAGGCTAAAGAGCTCAAAAAGAATGATCTGAAAGGGAAGAATCCAGCTGATGATTCAGAAACCAATGTGCAAGCAAAGATAAAATCTGGCAAAGGAATTGTGATCAAGGAGCCTGATCAATCTTAGGGATAGATACGCTAGTTTTAGAACTATGTAAATTTTGTTCTAAACAATCTTGTAAATCAAACACTTATTCCTGATTAATGAATGTTATCATATTCTGTGATGATAATAAATGTTATTCCTTGCTATTTCAGTTTATGAGTTACCTTGCCTGTAAAATTATAAAAAACATCTTCTTTGTTTTATTATAAGTGGTGTATATCATTGATTAAGGTTTATGAATTCTCCAAATAGGGGCAGATTGTTGGGTACATTGGAAAATGTGTACCAAATTTTGAGAAGCCTCACTTAACTAAATGATATACTTCAAGGTGTATTTGATGGAATGTTGAGTTTGAATGTGCAGGTTAAAAGAAATATAAGAAAATATTATATGTACAAGTGTCGATACTGATGAAGGACATGTGTCGACACAAGAAGCCAGTTGTGTCGACACCTTCAGGACTTGTGTCGATACACAGAGGTTTTGTCAGCAGCAGCTGTGTAGACACACAGGACTTGTGTCGACACACAGAAATTCTATCAGAAGCAACTGTGTCGATACATAGGACTTGTGTCGACTCATAGAAGTTCAGTCTACAACAGTTGTGTCGACACACAGGACTTGTGTCGGCACACAGTCAAGAAATCTGTTAACACCAGCTATTTCGAGACAAGATGTGTCGACACACAGGAGTTGTGTCGACAAACACTCAAGAAATCGGTTAACACCAGCAATGTCGAGACCATAAGTAGTTGTGTCGACACACAGGACTTGTGTCGACACATCCAACAGAAGGTGTGTCAAGAAGATAAAGTAAGACTGTGTCGACAATGTGGGAGTTGGGTCGACACCTTCATGACTTGTGTCGATACATGGTCTATATGTGTCGACATATTTGGAGTTGTCTCAACGCCCTTTTATGCTGAGATAGAAGTTTAAGAAGGAGTAAGTTGTGAAGACTGATGACCCGATAGCTGTCATAAGTAACAAAGCTGACACATCTGTTAGAGCTATCAGAAGGTCATTATTAACCGGATCAGCCGGTAACCTAGGATGGGGCTTATATAAAGACCTGTGCTATCCCAAGCCAAGAATCTTTTGAAGCCTAAAAAAGTCAGAATAGCTTGAGAGTTTGAGAAGTAAAAAAGGGGAACAAGAGACAAACCAAGAAGAAGGCAGATCCTGAAGTGTCTGCAAGAAAAATTAAGATCTGATTATGAATTCAAGAAGGAAGCTGGATTGAAGATCAACTCCAATTCCAATTGAAGATCAACCTTACTTAGTACAAATTCAAGAAGCTTTGGAAAAGCTAAGACAGGTTGGATCTAAAGTAATTAGTTCGATCAAGAACTGATCAAGAAGCTTTCACCATATTCGCTTTCTATCAACGTGAAAATTTTATTGTTTAAAACAATTAATTTCCTTGTAAGATCGTTTATAGATATGAGTTCTAAGCCTAAATTTATAAAGGCTGAGGTAGGGCTGAGTGACTGATGTAGGATCTGGTTGATCTAAGTTATAGGCCATGTGGTTAAGACTGAGGTAGGGTTGTTTCCTGAGGTAGGAGTCTTGGGAAGATTCTGAGTTGTTGGACTTGAAGAAGTCCGAGCTGTAGGAACCAGTTGGGTTCTGAGTTGTAAGATCTGAGGATCTGAGATAGTGGAAGGATGTTTGGCTGAATCCAGTTCTCTACTAGATAAGTGAAAGGGGAGAATGGACGTACCCACAAATTGGGGAACCACTATAAACCATTGTGTTCGTGCTGTGAATTTTCTGTGATTAATATTTCTTGTACTGTGATAGTTGTGCTGTGTTAACATTGTTAATTGCTTAAGTTGTTAAACAAAGGATTTGAACCTATTCACCCCCCTCTAGCTGTTTAGGCTCTATAAACCATATCTTTCAGTTTAGTGGCATTGAGACCACTCAACGCCACATTGACTTCACTCAACGCCAACAGTATTCCATAGTTTCTAAGTCAAAAGCATTGAGTGGCATCAAGACCACTCAATGCCGCGTTGACACCACTCAACGCCAACAACGTCCAGGACAATTCTAAGTTAAAAGCGTTGAGTGACATTGAGACCACTCAATGCTGTATTGACCTCAATCAACGCCATCATCGGCAAGAATAAGTCTTAGTTAAAAGCATTGAGTGGCATTGAGACCGCTCAACGCCGCGTTGACTTCACTCAATGCCACAACTTCCAAAAACTATTCTAAGTAAAATACTTTGAGTGGTGTTGAGTCCACTCAATGCCTCAGCTTAATTCGTCGAATTGCATCGAGTGCACTCAAAGCACTCGATGCCCTGAGTCCAAAAAATATTCTAAGTCCAACTCGTCTTATATATTCGACGAATTTGTCGGATATTTGTGACGATATTCGACGAATAGTATTGGTCTCAACTATCAATTCATACTCGACGAATTTGTCAAATATCCGTGACGATATCCGATGAATTTTACTTGTCGAGTATGGCGCACCCTGAGCCCAAGTAAACTCCCTTGACTCAAAACAAGTGTGAGGGGTTTAATGTGAAATGGGATGTTACAAATCCTATAAACAAAATAAAATATTTCATCCCTTAAAACAGGCTAAGGCTGTGGGGGAGTAGAGCATGAAAAATAAAATATGCATTTAAATTTACCTTGGGAAAACAACTCGGGATAGCGCTTTGCATCAAGTCCACAGGATCCCAAGTGTATTCTTCTTTCCCGTGATAAGACCATTTGACCATTAGCAAAGGTACACTTTTCTGACGCATGTTCCTCATCTCAGTGTCCGCTATCCGCACCGGCACTAGTTGAATAGATCTATTGGTAATTACCGTTCCATCTGGGGTGTGAATATGTTGATCGGTCTGTAATAGTGCCTTACGAAGTGATGACACAGGGAAGACGTCAAGCAAAATTTCCAGTTCTGGTGGTAATTCCCGCCGATAGGACATAGGGCCAATTCTTTCCAATATAGCATTGGGCCCCACATATCTCGGGCTAAGCTTCTTCATACCCCGCACTCGTGACACTCCATGCATCGGTCTGATCTTCAAGGAAACTTTGTCACCCACTTGAAATTCCACCATTCGTTGTTTCTTATTATTATATTTGGCCGGCCGACTTTGAGCCTCAAGCATGAAGTTCGGTATCAATCTAATAACATCATCGGTGAAACAATGTACTTTATCCCCAAAATTTTTGGATCTTCATATTGTACCCATGACAATGTAGTTCTACACCTTCTCCCATAAAGAGCTTCGTGGGGAGCCATCCCGATGCTAGCTTGATGGCTATTGTTGTATGAAAATTCTACCAATGTTTAGAGCTTTTCCAATGGTTCTCCTCTATCCAATACACAGTCTCAATAGATCTTCCAATGTCCCAGTGGTCCTTTCAGACTGAGCAACCATCTGAGGGTGAAAAGCTATGCTGAAGGTAAGGTGAGAGCCCAGATATGGTTGTATTGCCTTCAACTCCTTGGAGGTAAAGCGGTCATCACGATCAGAGACTATCGTCTTAGGTACGCCATGGTACCGTAAAAATTGATCCACAAAGAGCCGTACTAAAACATCCATATGTGCCTCCTTCTTCATAGGGATAAATCTGGCCACCTTTGTCAGACGATCTACAATCACCCAAACTGAATCATTCCCAGAGCATGAGCGAGGCACCCCGTGAACAATGTCCAAGGAGATAACCTCGATCTTCCACTTAGGGATGGGCAATGACTGTAATAATCCCCCGGGGATCTTGCACTACACCTTCACCTTCTGACATGACTTACAGTGTGTAAGAAAATACATGACCACGCTCTTCATCCCTTGCTAGAACATTGTCTTTCGCAAGTCACTATACATCTTGGAAATCCTAGGGTGCACCGAATACTTAGAGAAATGTGCCTCTCTTAATATTTCTTCCCAGATTTCACCGCCCTTCAGAATGTAATGTCGGCCACAGAAATGAACGAGGCCGTCCTTTAGAGCATACTCCTCAGTAGATACATCTTCAATTGACTTGATTACAATGGCCAAGGCAGTGCCCTTCCCATGCTCTGCATGAATGCAATCTCGAATGTCAAATACAATACTCATAACAGATAGGTACTCAATATACTCCTCAGAATGACCCTTGCACACCAACATGATCTCCATTTACTCAAGCACTCGAGCCAATTCCATACTCATCAACCGGAATCCAGGGCTCGATTCTGGTACCTTTTTGCTCAACGTATTTGCTACGGAGTTTGCTTTTCCGGGGTGGTTGTTCAATATGAACTCATAATCACACAAAAATTCTAGCCACCACGGTTGTCTCAAATTCAACTCCTTTTGGGTATGAACATACTTCAAATTTTTGTGATCTGGAAAAGATCTCGCAGTGTACACCATATAAATAATGCCTCCAAACCTTTAAGGCGAACACCACTGCTCCAAATTCTAAATCATGTACCGGATAATTAACTTCATTCTTCTTTAACTGTCTTGAAGCGTAAGTGATCACATGCCCGTGCTGCATCAACACTGCTCCCATCCCTTAATATGACGCATCTGTATAAACTTGAAATCCTTCCTTCCCAAATGGAAGGGCTAGGATGGGTGCGGTGGTAAGTCTATCTTTCAGCTCCAGGAATGCAGCTTTAGACTGGGGTGTCCACTCGTACAACACACCTTTCTTTGTCAGAGATGTGAGAGGAAGGGCTATCTTTGAGAATCCTTTCACAAACTAATGATAATACCCAGCAAGTCCAAGGAAATTCCGTACATCAGCCGCTGACTTCAAAGGCGACAATTCCTTCATTACATGCACCTTTGTCAGATCCACAGCTAGTCCAGCTCTGTGAATCACATGGCCCAAGAAGGAAATATTTCGGAGGCAAAATTAGCGCTAGCTGAACTTAGCAAACAAGGTATACTCATTTAACTTCTTTAGAACCAAGGTCAAGTGTTCAACATGCTCTTCCTCTGTCTTTGAATATACAAAAATATCATCGAGGAATACGATGACGAATACGTCTATATATGGATCACACATGATTTTCATCAAACTCATGAACGCAGAAGGGGCATTTGTGAGCCCAAACTACATCACGGTGAACATATATATTGTACCTTGAGCTAATTGCTATTTTGTGTATATCATCCTCTTGTATCCTCAACTGGTAATACCCCGAGCGCAAATCTAACTTGGAAAACCAATGAGCTCGTACTAACTATTTGAATAACTCATCGATCCAGGGTAAGGGATAGGTGTTCCGCATCGTCAGCCGGTTTAGTTCTTGATAGTTTATGCACAATCTTAAGGTTCTTTCCTTCTTCTTAACAAATAGAACAGGGGCTCCTGAGGGTGATGAAATGGGGCAAACAAACCCCTTATCCACTAATTCTTGCAGTTGAACTCTAAACTCCGCGAGTTCCTTTGGGGCCATTCGGTAAGGGGTTATAGAGATGGGCTTGTCACCCGGTACTAACTTAATTTAAAATTCCACCTCTCTATATTGTGGTAATACTTGTAATTTCTTAGGGAATACCTCAGGGAAATCCCTCACTATTCGCACGTCTTTCAAATCGACTACCATCTCTTTTAGTTCAAAATAGATCATATATACTTCATCCCCTCTCATATGGGCTGTTAAGGTTTGAATTCTAGATAACAACATATGAGGTGCAAGTGTAATACCTTGAAAGATTACCTCAGAGTCTCCATGCCTCAAGGAAATTTGTTTCTCTGCACAATCAATCCTGGCGTGGTGCCAATCTAACCATGCCATTCCCATAATGGGGTCGAATTCTGGCATTCGCAACACTATTGCAGGGGTTTAAAAGATCTTTCCTCCAAGAAGTACCCCCAAATCACAATTTGCGGATGTAGTAATCTCAGAGTTATCCAGGAGGTGTACTCTCCGAGTAATACAAGTGAAGTATTGCACTCCTTCCAGGTCTTTAACAAAATCTGTAGGCATAAATAAATGTGTGACACCGGTATTGAATAGAGTGTTAGCTGGCTTCCCACCAACCATCACTGTGCCTATGTACCGATTATACAGACTCACGCTAGACTCTTAGCATATCTTAGACTATTTAAAGGGGAATGCTTATAACATAGTAATTAAATCACAACATACCAGCAATCACATCCTGATGATTCCTCTCCTGTGCCATGTCCAGTGTGAACACCTGATCCCGAGCAAGTCCGAGATTCCTTACACATGGTCCTCATCCTCGATGACGCATATGTCCTCGTCCTCGTAGAGCTACCGTAGGAAGAGCAGGGGGAGAATTTCAACCTATCTGCGGGCAAAAGAGCCGGATGTGGCCCGGTTGGTTGCACTAGAAGCAGAATTGCTCATATTGCTCCCTAGGTTGTGGATACATCTGTGGTGGTAGAGGTAGTGCTAGCTGCGGGGCCAGAAGCACCATCCTAATATTCTGATGGAAGCGATCTCTGCCTCTATTGTTTCCTCTTCCTAAATTTTCCAGCCTCCTTCTATAACTGGGGCCTGCTTCCATTACCCCTTCAGTGGGTCTCTTACAAATCCCCAAATGATCTGCCTCCATCCTTTTCAGCATGTTCATGATCTCCGCCTAACTCGAGTCCGGTATAAATAAAAGGGCTTGCCTTAGAGGATCCCACAAGCCTTTGTAGAATCGCTTAGCATACCTCCTATCATTCAACTCGTATGTGTCAGCAAAACTGGCGAGATGCTGAAACTCTCGCTGATATTCTATAACTGTCTTGGATCCCAGTTTCAGATTTAGGAATCTTTCTACAAGTTCATCTCGAGGGATATAAGGGATGAAGTGTTCCAAGAAGGCTTCCAAAAACTCACTCCAACTAATCTCCGTGTACACCTAGCCTTGAAAGGTGGAGCCCATGAGGGACTTCCACCACCTTTTGGCAAGATATTCCAATACTTACAAAGATAATGTCACAACCATGTTGGCTGGACATCATATTTGATCCATTAAAGATTTCACCGAGTCGAGTCTTTCCTTCATACGCACGACCAACTCTGTCCCTTGATAGGCAGGTGGAGAGAGAGCCTGAAACGTGCTTAACTAATTAAAGCTTGTGTCTTGCTGTTGCACCGGAGCTTGTTGAGCCTAAAACGTGTTCAAAATAGACGTGAGCGTCTGTCCTAGCTCCAACTGTTGAAACTTAGTGGGTACCGAAAGGGAAGGGGTGCCCCCAACTGGCTCTATATTAGCCAGGGTATATACAAAAGGAACAAACCTAAGGTCAGGTTGGCTAATCTTAGGGTCATGACTGGACATACTTTGTGTGAATAACATATGGACACACCACTACTTTCGCTAAGTCAATTTGTCTGCAAACTGACTAACTGGACAGGGTGGCACCATTGTTCCTTGACTTCTTTAGTTAAGGATGGTTATTTTGATACAATTTGTAAGACCGCACCTTCCGGAATACAGGACACAACTAAGGGGAGTCTTATGCCCAAAACATTCGCCTTGCGATAGAGCCAACACACGGGTTGACCTTTACAACAAGACCTCTATCCTGCCGGCTATAACCAATCTCATCATTGCCAACCCAACATAAGTATATAAGAAGAAGTCAAAATCCACATAAGCATTTATGACAAAATAAATACATCAAATAAAAAGAAGCAACCAAGGCTTCTATAATATAAGAGTACATCATGCCAAGAAGGATACAAAATGAGTCTTTCAAAAACTCACATCAATCACTAACGGAAGCAACAATATCATCACTTCAGGCCCTGTAACCCAGGACTGGCTGCTCTCCTGCATAACTTGCTATTGCGGGGTTTCCTCCTAAAAAGGAAGACATAGCAACCGTCAATCATAAAGACTAAGTGACTATCACATCCGCTCCCCCGGCGACTCTTAGGAACCGGACGGAGAAAGGAAAAAGGGTGCAATATTTATATATGTAAGCAGTAGTACAAAACAAGTGGCAAAGTGCTAAACTATATTATAGTAATCGTCAATATATCAGAAGAAACTACTGCAATTTGTACTAGAAGTTCTATCATCAATAGCAGTGTACAAGTATGAATAAACAACAAGGAGTAACTAATCTTACATGAATGTGCATATAGACATATAAGTTAAGGATTGGATGAATAGTAATGTAACTCATCATATAAGAGTGCCCATAGAAACTTATAGGATAAGGATCTTGTGTATGTACTGCAATGCATTGTTATGAATGACTTATGATCACTCACCCAAGCTCACACAAATTCAAATTTCTATGTTGACATAGTCTTTTAGTTCCCACTTTTCGAGTAGGTAGCTAACATCTCAAGCACCATCTGTAAAGGTCAGACTGTGACCATGGAATGAGCTTTCTACTACTAGGCGAGTATCCGCACTACCAGGCCTAGGCCCTTGTACTCCTCAATGCTAAGAACACAACAGCGGATCTCACATACATAGTACGGCTTAGAGGGGTCTTGGGTAGATGTGCATAATTAACACATCCTAAATTGGCCTACTAGTGTGGCATGGAAAGGGCCTCGAGAATGAGCACTACGTACACAACCAATTCGTCCACTTGACATAGAAGGAGCCCCGGTAATGAACACCGAGGACCAAGCCCAATCATCCAAAGTGTATCTGTCAACTTCCGTTAGTATGATGACTAGCGTTCTCGTAGACCGGCCACACTATCTTTAACCCATAATTATGACACTACGTGTCAACTCACACTGTATACAATTCCACATCAAAGGGCTCCACACTGAGTCCCTTTCTATTATTCACATCATTCTAGTGCAGCAAACACAGACGCATTTCCAACCCTTCCACATTTCCATACCACACAAGGGTTCATCATTTGCATAGGTTGCAAACCATCGTAATCAACATACCAATCCCACACTACTACACGTAGGGAGACACAATTCTAGGCAGTGGACTATATGCACATTCCATTAATCATCCTAACACATGGCCATACATTAAGCTCATCCAATTCTTTCTTAAAGTCAAGCATTCAAGATCAAATATGCTTCCACAAGAATATAGTTTGTACAATCAAGCGTATCAATTTATTTGTTCAATAGCTTCCCCAAATCATTTGTTTGTCAACCTACTTCAAAACATCGGTACAATCATATTCTATCAAACAATTTATTTATCATGATTATGTATAGACTCGGTTTACAAAAACCACAAAATTATGTACTTTCGTAAGGATCTACCCCATCAGTCCTTTGTTTATCACAAACATCCATAAATTAAGTTCAGCAAATGTTAATGATAATTTATTATGACCTCTCTACCAAATTCAAACCCGGATCTACACTAACCCGAGAACATGTACTTAAGACTTGACTGTATAACAACTTTGACTGGACATTCCAGAGTCTACATGACAATTATGAAAATGTGTAACAATCTGTTTGAAAGGTCTTTCCAAGGGCTATGGCTTTCGTGTTTAGTAAAAAGTCCAGATATGGCCATAACATAGCCGAAAACGTCCTTGAAGTTCGTTGCGCAGAAAAAACTGATATCTGCACCCATCTTAAAGCAAGATGAACGACATCGCTTCATCTTCATCCTTTAGACATTTAATCAAATCAATATGCAGAACTTCCTCCTCCCTTATTCACCCTCAATAGACCATTTCTCCTCACAAAACCAAGTCCACCATCTTCACAAAAAAGAAAGGAGAGGTTGAAGACATCAAATATCTAAGGTATAAGCCCTACCATGGTCTGTACCTAGGATATCTTCATCTTACAAGTCAAACTCTTTTGAGACGACAACTCTCCTAGAAAATAACTATAGATCTAGAACCAAGGGAGAGGGTACGAAGCATACCTCGTTTCCGGCAGTTCCGGCCATGGATCGCGTCACTCTCCTTGGCTGTATATTCCTCCTTGTTGGTTTGTTCTTTATGGGGAAAGAGAAAGGAAAGACTTTCCCAGAAATTCCGACTCCGGCGATCTCCTTCTCCGTCGAGTTCGATAAGGATAACTGTATGGCAAGAATGGTGAACTGACGGCTAGGGTTTTCCCGTAAATCTCCTTTTATAATGAGAAATTAGGGTTAACTAGTTTGCCACGTGTCAGACTGACAATTGACCGCCCATTAATATTAAAATTAAGTCTTATCGAAAGGACAAGTACAAATAAGTCAGTAGGCTCCAATCTCAAAAAAGGTTAAGTCTATAAATTCAAGACAGTGAATCCCGCCTGGGTCCAAAATACGTTAAGTCAAATTTGTATGGTATAACATACCCACTCGACGAAATGTCGAGATTCGTCGTGATCACTCGATGCTTATATAAGTACAAACTTCTAAGTTAAAATCGTTAAGTATACAAACCTTCACTCGATGAATCGTCAAGTGGATCGAGTGTACTCAATGCACTCGATGCTATCAGGCCTCAAGAATAACAAAGTCAAAAATCATTGAGTAAGAAAAATTCACTCGATGAATCGTCGAATGGCGTTGAGTGCACTCAATGCACTAGCTGACATGTCTCAGAGTAAAAAGCATTGAGTGGCGTTGAGAACACTTAACGCAAAATTGACTTCATTCAACGCCAAAAGTATTCCACAATTTCTATGTCAAAAGTGTTGAGTGGCGTTGAGACCACTCAACACCACGTTGACACAACTCAACGCCAACAACATCCAGGACAATTCTAAGTTGTAAACATTGAGTGGCATTAAGACCACTCAATTCCACGTTGACCTCACTCAATGCCATCATCAGCCAGAATAAGTTTAAGTTAAAAGCATTTAGTGGCGTTGAGACCACTCATTGCCATGTTGAATTCACTAAACGCCTCAACTTCTAGAAACTAGTCTAAGTAAAATACGCTGAGTGGTCTAGAGTGCACTCAATGCCTCAACATAAATCGTCGAATGGCATCGATTGCACTCAACGCACTCGATGACCTGCATCCAGAAAATATTTTAATTTCAATTCGTATTATATACTCGATGAATTCGTCGGATATTCATAACGATATTCAACGAATAGTATTGGTCTCAACTCAAAAGTCATACTTAACGAATTCTTTGGATATCCGTGACGATATTTGTTGAATTTTACTTGTCGAGACTAGTGCACCCCGAGCCTGAGTCAACTCCCTTAACTCAAAACACGTGTGAGGGATATAGCATGAAATGGGAGGTTACAGTAGTTCTCTCAATGATTTTACTCTTCTGGCGTCGAGTGAACTGCCTTCACTTCGGTTGTTCTAAACTTAACCAGATTTCTATTTTGCCAGCAAATTGTCTTGAGTCCAACTAGTTTTGTGACCCTAACATCCTGTCTAATCATGGTATATTAGACAAACTGCATACACTAAACTTAGGGCATGCATCAAATAAATTTATGCACTTAGCATTGATGGTCATGCCTCTTTAAATTCAGGCAACATTAAAGGGCAATATTCCCAACATGCACCCATCACCTCGAATTATGCGTCAGTGTGGATATGGAAACCTTCCTTCCTAGATGGAATTGCAAGGATGGGGGAAGAGGTGAGTCAATCCTTCAAATCCTGAAATGTTATCTCACATTTCTCTGTCTAAGTAAATGCTACATCATTCTTCACCATGGACGTGAGTGGAAGCGCTATCCTCTAGAATCCTTCCACAAACTTGTGATTTTATCCTGCTAACCCCAAGAAACTACGGATATCTGTAGATGACATCAGCCGCAGCCAATCTCTCTTAGCTTGCATTGTGGCCGGGTACATAGCCAACCCAGCACCCTTATGATGTGTCCCAAAAATGCTACCTCCTGCCGCCAGAACTGACACATAGAGAATTTGGCCTACATTTAAGGCTCCCTAAGCTTGCCCAACAGCAATGCAAAGTGCTGTGAATGCCCCTCCTTCTGAGAGTAGATCAATATATCATCGATGAAGACTATGATTAATATATCTATGTAAGGCTCGAACACACGATTCATCAGACTCATGATTGTGGAAGGAGCATTTGTGAGTCTGAAGGGCATCACCATGAACTCGTAGAGTCTGTATCGAGAACTAAAGTCCGTCTTCGGTATATCCTCATCCAAAATCTGTTGATGGTAATATCGGGATCTTAAATCGAGTTTGGAGAACCAATAGACCCCCTGCAACTAGTTCCTTCTTCTAAACGAATAACACTGGTTCTCCCTATGGTGATGAACTTTGCCGGACAAAAAATAACACCACAAGCTCCTGCAGGTGAGTCTTAAACTCTGCCAACACCTTGGTTTCCATCCTATAAGGTGCCCGAGATAAGGGCCTCGCTCCTAGCAATATCTGGATCCGGAAATCCATATCTTTAGTCGGAGGCAATACATGTAATTTCTCCTAGAATACGTTGGAGAAATCCCGAACCACCGGGATATTAGTGATGGTGGATTCTACTTCCGCCATCTAGAAGAATATCAAGTACACCTTATCTCCCTACTCATGGGTTTTGATAGCTTGTACAGATGTTAACAAAATATGGGTGATAGGTCTAATACCTTTGACAATCTTTAAATCTCCATGGCGTAATGTGATCCCCCTCATCGGGCAATCGATCTAGGCATGGTTCCAGTACAACCATGACATGCCTAGAATCAAAGCAAAATCTGGAATCTTCAAGATCGTTGTTAGTGCCACGAATATCATCCCTCCAATCTTTGCATCCATGATACACTTGGCTGAGGAAAGAAGCTCTAATACATTTGGTAGATGCACCCTCCTAGTCGTGCCTGTGAAGCGGTGTACGCCTTTTAGTCCCTCCAGGAAGTCTTCAAATACGATCCAGTGCGAGAAACATGTATCGAACAAGGTATGGGTAGGCTTTCCGCCAATAAAGACTATACTTGAGGTCTTTGTTTATTTATGTCATGTTGTTGTTCGACTAAGGGTTGTAAGGTACTACAATTGAAAATTAAAATTACAATAAAATTTAAGTACCTGTGATGTCTTCCTCAGGGCTCCTCGGCTCAGTGGCATCCAATGCATACATCAGTTCTAGCCTACGGCCTCTACCGTGAGAGCCTCGGCCTAGTCCTCATCCTCGGCCTTAGCCCCGCTGTACTGGAGGGGCTGTTGGAGGTGAAGGAGAAGGTGGTCAAAACTTCTGAGGGAATTCAGTTCTAATGTGTCCTGGCTTGTGGCACCTAAAGAAAATCACCTATTGGTGACCTCGATCATCTTGCCTCCTCAGCTAAAAGATCTGCAAAGGTGGATGAGCTTATACCTCAAGAGGCCTTTGCTCCTATCTAAAGTTAGGACAATGAAATGCTCCACCTCTCATGTGTCTCATAACTCTGCCATACTGTGAGCCCTACTGCTCTTCCTAAAGGGTGGCTCATCTTGCAGTCTCTTCCCTCAATTCTGCACCATCAACTGACCCTCCTCCAATTTCTTCTCCATCTCTATGATCTGGGTCGAAGTACCGTGAGATATAAATAGTAATGACTGCCTTATTGGGTCTTTGAGTCCCCGGTAGAACCTCTTAGCATACCTCCTAGCATCCAAGTCATGTATCCCCGCAAATTTGGCAAAATGGGAGAACTCCCTCTAGTACTCTATCACAGACCTTCTCCCTTGTCGGAGTTTCAAGTACCTCTCCTCCAGCCCGTCTCTGTCTGTAGCGATCACAAAGTGGTTAAAAAAAACTTCATTGAACTTCTCTTATGAAATGTCGATAAGTGGAATCCATCAAGGACTTCCACCACCTCTTCGCGTGGGCATCTTGCGCAGAAGTCGCCAAAGACTGCCTTGCTAACTAGGAAGCTAGTGCCTGCAAACATCACTTGTATGGTGTCGAGCCATTCCTCTGTCTTCACTACATTCTCTATCCCATAATACATCGGGGGAGACAAACTCTTCAATGCACTCAACCAATATGATCTCGTATTTGGTTGTATGGTCGGGACATGTTAAGCTTTGAAGGCCTCCAAGATAGCCGTCAGAGTCTTCCCCAATTCCATCTAGTGAAATGGAGTTGCATCTAGAGGGGGGGGGGGTGGCGAAATTCCGCGGTATGGTGGCATGTGGGGGTTACACAAAATGTAAGGTAATATTAGGATTGGCCTTGACTCATTATTTAAATGGACTAATTTCTATGACTTTTACACATGGGTATACCATCGCTTCAGCTGCATAGTTTGTCCGCAAACTAGTGCTCGAGCGGGGTGACGTAGTGTTGTGTACTTCTTTCTCATATAATCGTTATTAAGTGATACTAGTTTGTAAGACCCCTCCCCTTTCCAAGGAGGATACCCGGTCTTATGCCCAGAACCGCCGCCTTACGCTGACACTAACCCACGTGTTGAAACCAAAAAATCGGTCCCTGTGGAGTCCGACCCTTGCGGAAGGGGTGGTCGCACACCTACTTCTCTACTCGCAAGCCCAAGGGTCAAGGGAGAGGGACCGGGAACAGACCCAAGGCTTCAGCACGGAGGTCCCACCACACACCCGGAAGATCTTAGAGCGCTTCCCCTCCTTAGCCAAGTGCTGAAGCTAAGGTACCTCAGAAAGCGCTAGAAGACCGGGCACACGAAAGCGTGTCTTCTGAGGTACCCCTTGGGTCCTATTTATAGGAAAAGATGGTCTGCAAATATCCAACCGTCACTGTTCTCGAGGACTATAGGCAATTCAAAGGGGGTAACGTGGTAAAAACACCCCACAACTGAAGGGCGAGCCGGCCCTGAGAAGAGCCCATTAGGCAGGGATGGCGAGTATGGGTGTGAGAAGGCTTCCCCCCACGCCGAGGTGAAAAGCGGCGAGTGAGCTCGCCTCTCTCGATGCCGCGGGAGAGGGCGTTGGATGAGCTCGCCTTTCTCCATGCCACGATCCGGCTCGCCTCGCCTCAGGCCTGGAAAGTTGGGCCTGAAGCCCTTGCTCGCAGATGACGGTCGCGTTGGCACTCGCCAACCCCTCGGCTCTAGGCGAGCACGTACTCGGCCGACCCCATGATGAATGGCCTCTCGCCGGGCTCAGCTCTACTATCTTCGAGCTCGGTTCGACGATTGCCGAGCCCATACTCGGCATGCTGGACTCGGCGTATCCTGCTGAACTCGCCTGGGGCTCGGAGGCGGTTTGGGCCGGCCGGGTCGGCTCCTGTTAGCCCACTCGCTGGATACGGGGTTGTACACAATCCCCGCTCTTTGCGAGGTTGGCACAAACTCGGAAAGAAACATCCAACCCGCTAGGATCCTGCGAGTGCGACAGGAGCCGAAAGGAATCTCTTGGTAGGACCCACCGATGGCTATATATACATGCCCTGCCTGCTCGACTGACCCCCGCCCCTCTCTTTACTTAAGTCCTGCCGAGATGCCACTCCCGAAGGAAGTCATGGAACGGCTCGCGAAATCGCGCGAGGAGACCGCCCTTCGTGCCGCAGCCCTGATGGATCTGAGCGCCCCGGCCCGTCGTTTTGCTGAATTCGGCTCGGCCAAGAGGGCGAGGCCCTTTCCTCCCGAGGCCGAGCACATCTTCGCCGACCTGAAGAGTACTTTAGCCCATGGCTCCGACTCTTCCAATCGTTCTGCCCTGGCCCCTCATGACAAAGATTTTGTGGATCTTACCACCGAACAGGACCAAGGCGGCGAGGTTTCCACACCGAGGGTCGAGAGTCTGCCCGCCAAGGAGCCCGAGTCCTCCCCTGACCCGCGCCTGCGAGACTCGCCTCTTGTCACCAAAATCGTGGAGCCAGACTCGCGGGGGTCGGTATCGCCGACCCGCCTTCACTCTCAGCATCCCTCTCCTGCTCCTGCGGTTACTGGGATGGACGCCGATCATACATCCGCTCCTGCTTCCCCCCAGGACATTGAAGGTATGCCCCTGACCTCCCCATTTTGCGTCTGATTCTAACCGGTGCTCGCTACTCCCACCAGCTGTCTCAACCTTCCTGTGCAGGCCTACCGGACCCAGCCGCGACTGATAACTCCGCCGAACGGGTCGTTTATTCGCCTCTTCCATCACCGCGTACCTTGGACGTCTTTCTGGACTCGGAGGTGGACAGCCCTGAACGGTCGAGGCGAAGCCAGCTGGTCCTGAAGAAGCTAGTGCGCGAGCTTCAGGAGCTGAAGAAAGATAACACCCGGCTGCAGGACGAATGCGCGCAGCTTGCCGGCGAGGAGAGGATCAGCTCGACATACGCGGCCACATCTTCCTCCGTGCTTTTCAACGAGATTGACGAGAACCTGCGCGCGGCGAACAGGAACCTGGGGCAGCTTCGGCAACTCTTTGCGCAGCGGCTGGCGGCATCGGGCCGGCGAGGCCGGGGTAATTGAGGACGGCTCTCTTGCGAGCCGACCGGTACTCGCCCCCATTGCCGCCTGGTCTATGCGCGCGCTTTTCTGATTTTCTTTGTTCTGGACAATTTTATTTTTAATGATAAATAAAGTGTAAATTTTATCGCGCGAGCAAGCCTTTTCTTATTCGAGTGTTGCGTGCCTTTTCGGATTCCTGGGCTGGGCTCGCCTAGGTCGGCGAGTACAGAGTGGCGAGACGGGATACGCGAGGTGGGGTATGCGAGCCGAGCTGGTCAGTCGGTTTCGCTCCCCCTTCCTTTTCTATAAATAGGGATCCCCACCTACCCCCGGCTACGCCTTTATTGCCTTCTCATTCCTTCCTTTCTTTGCCCTTCCTACCTTCCGCTCGCGTGCCTTCGTCTCCTCCGCGAGCATGGGTAAAGGAAACCCCGACTCCGAGGGCCGCTCCAAGTGCGCCCAGAACTTCGTAGATCACTGTTTTTTCGAGGGGAATACCACGGCGAGCGAGCTCGCCGAGTTTGTGGCGGATTACGTTCCCGCCGGCTTTGTGGCCCGCCTCCCGGCGGATCATGAGGCCATTAACTCATTCTTCGAGGACGAGCTCGCCTTCCCCATCTCGCACTTTAAGGTGGGGTTGCGCCTGCCGCTCTGGCCGGAGGTGCGCCAGGTACTCAAGTACTACGGCGCTGTGCCCGCGCAGCTCAACCCCAACGCTATCGCCATGATAGTGGGGTTTGCCTGCTACCTCCGCCGAGAGCGGATAGAGTTCAACCTGACCGTCTTCCGCAAGCTCTTCTCCTACAAAGCCAACGCCGACGGGGTCACATTCTTTGGCGGCACATCCATCAAGATCCGCGAGGTCGCCAACAAAAACCACAACTGGATGTCGAAGATTGCCTTCATCCGGGGCGACCTCGGCAACATCCCGTTCTCGCCCTTGCAGAAGAGCGAGGAGGTTTACCGGCCACCGTCGGTGTCTGGTAATGATGCCGAACTCCACAAGTTCTTCTTGTACAAGGACTTCGAGGTCGCCTTCCTTCGTCGCGGCCTCGAATCCCTGCCACATGTCCTTCCCGGTGAAGGTTCGTCTCGCTTACCTTCCGCTCGCCATTTGGCCTAACCGATCAGAATCTTATTGTTTGGCTAAGTCTTTTTTGCAGGGGAGCGACTGATCCCGGTGAACCCTCCCTTCGCCGACCCGGGGGTGTTTTCGGATCCGCTTGAGCGGGCTTGGGCTGCGGCCGAGGCGTGCCGGGAAGAGAAGGCCAAGGGGAAATCCTCCAGCAAGAAGCGGTTGGAGCTTGGGGGGCCGAGCTCGGTCCACCGCCCCTCGGCCCTTAAAAGGGCGAAGGTGGTCTCGCGGAGCCTTCCTCGGCAGCCCGCGTCGCCCGTCAAGTTCATGAGCTCGCCGGAGGTTTTCTCCGACGAAGCTCCGGCGAGCCCACTGAAGGAGATATCATCCCCTTGCGAGAAGAGGCGCGGGTCCCCCTCTCCTTCCTCCGTCGAGGAGGTTCCCCCCAGCGGCTCGGGAGCTCCAAAGGACCACCCCCACTTTGGGAAGGGGGGAAGGAGTAAGGATGCGGCCGGCGAGCCGATGCTGCTCTGGGACGAGGGAGCCCATCGCGTCTCCGTCTCCACTCGCGCCCCTTCCTGGGGAGCTCGTCGGCCTCCCACGGGCCATGCATTTGCCCTTGGCTTCGGCCTCTATGGCCAGGAGGGCGCCGACGCCTACACGAACCTGACCCCCCGGCAGATAGGTCACGAGGGCCTGTAGGCGCATCTGAGGGCCTTTGAACTCCATCATATGATGGTCCGCCGCGGCTTCCAGCTCAGCCAACTCCTGATCAAAACCGAGCAGGAGCGCGACCTGGCGACGGAGAAGGCTGCCGACGCGGAGCGGCGGTTCGGCATCACCGAGCGCTTACTCGACGAGGCTTCAGGTGGGCTGGTAAGAGTTGACCAACCCTTGTTTTAACTTGGAAAATGTTTTTCAGGGAGTTTGACCCTCTCATTTTTCAGGATGCCGAGTCTGCCAAGGTGCTGCAAGCTCGCGCCAGTGAGCTGGAGGGTGAGACTGCCCTGCTGCGGCTCCGGCTCGCGGATCAGGAGGCCGGCTCGCGCGAGCAGGAGGCTTCTGTTGATCGGTCGGCGGCCGAGGTGGAGTCGCTAAAGGAGCAGAACCGCTGCCTCCAAGGCGAGGTCAGCCGGCTGACGGAAGCCCTCTTCCCTCCAGACAGTGTCGAGCCGTCTTTCCCCTACAAGCGGCCCCGGGTCTTCGGCGAGGGGGAGGTTATGGAGCGGCTGCGAGTCAACTCGATCGAGTCTGCCGAATGCCTGCTGAACGTCATGAAGGGGTCGGGGATTCTGTCTGAGGGCTGCGAGGAAGTGGCGGTCCGGGACCTTCTGCCGAGCCTGTTTCCGCCGTCTCCGCCCAGCGAGAAGGAGGAGAGCTTCGACTCCCTTTTTGATGGGGCGAAGGGCAAGGAACGATCGATTGGGGGCGAGGAGGACCGCCATTCGGGAGAGGAGGGCGAGAGCTGACCGAATTCTTTTTTTTTTCTCTTTTTTTTTGTAATCATCCCCCCTCTTTTCCTGTAATCTCGCCGAGGCGAGCCCTTCCTTCTTTCGCGATTATAATGAAAGGAACTTTGCTTCTGACTTACTTTTTTTTTTATCTTCCGCGCTAGAATGCACGTGAGTTAGGATTCGCGTTCGGCGAGAGGCCTCAGGCGTTGGCGGCGACCAGGCTCGCGAATTCTTCGCTTACCTGCGAGGCGATCTTCGCGAGAACGGTTGCCGCCGGCGCCCGCTTGTCATACCGAGGAATGCCCTCTGCCGAGCAGAAGCCGTGAGAACGGGCTCGCCCTCGGGGGGGGGGGGGGTATGTTCTTCCACCAACCGGAGGTGGATCGAAGAACCCCCTTTTTAACAGAAATCCAAGGGGGACAGGACCCCTTGAGCTCGCCCTTCTAACTGGAGGGTTTGCTCGGACACGCTTGTCATGTGTCAACTCCCAGGTCCACCCCCTGGTCAGTAATGACGTCCATCGAGACCCCGGCCCTGCCAGCTTGGGGGGATCCTGACAGCGGGAGAATCGAGACCTAATCCCGGAGCGAGAAGACTTAGAAACTCTTGCCTCTCCCGGGTGCTACCACCGGGCCAGTCAGCTAGGTGGGAGCCTGAGGGCGGGTGTTGAACATCCTCCGGGCTCAGCCCCAGGGTCATAACGACGTCCATCGAGACTTGGCCGTGCCAGCTAGGTGGGAGCCTGACCGCGGGAGAATCGAGACCTAACCCCAGAGCGAGAAGACTTAGAAACTTTTGCCTCTCCCGGGTGCTACCACCGGGCCAGTCAGCTAGGTGGGTGCCTGAGGGCGGGTGTTGAACATCCTCCGGGCTCAGCCCCAGGGTCATAACGACGTCCATCGAGACTCGGCCGTGCCAGCTAGGTGGGAGCCTGACAGCGGGAGAATCGAGACCTAACCCCAGAGCGAGAAGACTTAGAAACTTTTGCCTCTCTCGGGTGCTACCACCGGGCCAGTCAGCTAGGTGGGAGCCTGAGGGCGGGTGTTGAACATCCTCCGGGCTCAGCCCCAGGGTCATAACGACGTCCATCGAGACTCGGCCGTGCCAGCTAGGTGGGAGCCTGACAGCGGGAGAATCGAGACCTAACCCCAGAGCGAGAAGACTTAGAAACTTTTGCCTCTCCCGGGTGCTACCACCAGGCCAGTCAGCTAGGCGGGAGCCTGAGGGCGGGTGTTGAACATCCTCCGGGCTCAGCCCCAGGGTCATAACGACGTCCATCGAGACTCGGCCGTGCCAGCTAGGTGGGAGCCTGACAGCGGGAGAATCGAGACCTAACCCCAGAGCAAGAAGACTTAGAAACTTTTGCCTCTCCCGGGTGCTACCACCGGGCCAGTCAGCTAGGTGGGAGCCTGAGGGCGGGTGTTGAACATCCTCCGGGCTCAGCCCCAGGGTCATAACGACGTCCATCGAGACTCGGCCGTGCCAGCTAGGTGGGAGCCTGACAGCGGGAGAATCGAGACCTAACCCCAGAGCGAGAAGACTTAGAAACTTTTGCCTCTCCCGGGTGCTACCACCGGGCCAGTCAGCTAGGTGGGAGCCTGAGGGCGGGTGTTGAACATCCTCCGGGCTCAGCCCCAGGGTCATAACGACGTCCATCGAGACTCGGTCGTGCCAGCTAGGTGGGAGCCTGACAGCGGGAGAATCGAGACCTAACCCCAGAGCGAGAAGACTTAGAAACTTTTGCCTCTCCCGGGTGCTACCACCGGGCCAGTCAGCTAGGTGGGAGCCTGAGGGCGGTTGTTGAACATCCTCCGGGCTCAGCCCCAGGGTCATAACGACGTCCATCGAGACTCGGCCGTGCCAGCTAGGTGGGAGCCTGACAGCGGGAGAATCGAGACCTAACCCCAGAGCGAGAAGACTTAGACTATTTCCTGAGTGTTTAATGTCGTTCTTTAACGGAAGTTACGTCACATTGCATGTCATTGTTACGATTATTGTGGATAAATAGTCAAATACATTGCATTCGGAAAAAGCTGAGGTACGTACATGTTTTCAAGGATAAAAGCGCTTCAGGTCGTCGCCGCTCCAGGTGTGGTTCAAAGTCTCGCCTTCCACATTCTGGAGGTGGTATCCTCCCGACTTTAACGCCTCCTTCACGATGTAGGGCCCCTCCCAATTTGGATGGAGCTTGCCCACGGCTGCCGATCTTCCTGCCGCATCTACCTTCTTTAGAACCAGGTCGCCCTCCACGAACTGCTTGACCCGGACATGCTTGTCGAAATACTTAGCCATCCTCCGCTTGACTTCCTCCTGCCGGACTGTGGAGAGGTCGCGTACTTCCTCTATCAAGTCCAAAGAGAGTCGTTGTTCTTCCTCATTCTCAACTCTCCACTCCTCCCTTCCAGCTTCTGCCTCGGCAACCCTGGGAGTACGGACCTCGAGTTCAATGGGGAGCACCGCCTCGCTTCCGTGAGATAGTTTAAAGGGCGTCTCCCCGGTGGCGGTGTTGGGTGTAGTCCTCAGGGCCCAGAGGACTGAGGGGAGTTGCTCCACCCAATTACCCTTCAAATTCTCCACCTTCTTTTTCAGGAGGTTCACGATAATCTTGTTAGCCGCCTCTACTTGCCCGTTGCTCCTAGGGTGGTGGACAGAGGCGAACCTGAGGTCGATCCCGAGCTCTCCACAGAACTTAATGAACTCATTGCTGGCGAACTGTGGTCCGTTGTCGGTGACGATGGCCTGGGGCATCCCATGCCTGCAGATGATCTCCCCCCACACAAAATTTCGAATGATCTGCGAGGTTACCTTGGCCAAAGCCTTTACCTCCATCCACTTGGAGAAATAGTCGATCATTACCAACAAGAATCTCCTCTGCCCGCTCGCCTGGGGGAAGGGACCTACCAGGTCCATTCCCCAAATTGCGAAAGGCCAAGGGGCCGTGATACTCCTGAGTTGCTGAGCCGGTTGCAGTTGGAGGGGGGCAAACAGTTGGCACTTGTGGCATTTCTTGACAAATTCTAAGGCATCGTGCCTCAGAGTAGGCCAGAAGTACCCCTGCCTGATGATTCTTCCCTCCAGGTTCCGACCTCCTGAATGGCTCCCGCACTCCCCGGAGTGAACTTCTTCCAAGATCCTCGGCACCTCCCCCTCTGCTACGCAACGGGCGAGTAGTCCTGAAAGGGTCTTGCGGTAAAGTTGCCCGTCACGCAAAAGGTAATATGCCGACTTGTACTTGAGCTTCTTCCTATCCATCCCTTCTGGGTATTCTCATGTGGACAGGTAGGTAGTGAATGGGTCCATCCATGTGGACCGCCGATCTATCTCCATCAACTCTCCTTCTTCCAGAGATGGGTGGAAGAGGTCCGTGATAGTGCCCCCCACCCGAGGGCCGCGCTTGGCGAGGTGGTCAACTTGTTCATTTTCCTCCCGTGGCACATGCTGAATGGAGAAGGTCTGGAACCCGCCGATGATTCCCTTAACCTTTGCCAGATATCGTTGTAGGGTGGGCTCCCTTGCCTCGAACTCCCCGTTGATCTGGGAGGCCACTACCATGGAGTCAGTGAGGACCTTCATATCATGCACCCCCAATTCCTTGGCCAGGCGTAGTCCTGCGATTACCGCCTCGTACTCGGCCTGTTTGTTGGTTATGGAGAAATATATCACCACCGTTTGCTCGATCCGGGTCCCTTGGGGGCTCTCCAAGACGACCCCAACCCCCAGGGAGTGTTTCCCTGAAGCCCCGTCCACCATCACCTTCCATGGGATGGGACGAGTGAGTTTGTCCTCCGCCACCTCAACCACATAATCAGCCAGGAAGTCAGCCATCGCTTGTGCCTTGATTGCGAGCCGGGGGACAAAGGAGATGTCAAACTCGCTCAACTCCACCGACCACTTGGCGAGTCTTCCCGAGTGCTCCACTCCCTCGAAGATGCTGCGAAGGGGGTGGTCAGTTACCACCTGGATGGAGTGTGCCTGGAAGTAGGGCCTGAGTCTCCGGGCCGAGATGATTAGGGCGAAGGCCAACTTCTCAAAGATGGGATAGTGGAGTTCTGCCTTCCTCAGAACCCTACTCACATAATAGATGGGAAGCTACTTTCTCCCCTCTTCCCGAACTAAGACAGAACTTACGGCCTCCGCCCCGACCCCTAAGTACAAAAACAAGTCCTCCCCCTCCTTTGGCCCTTGGAGCAAGGGGGCCTGAGTCAACTGCCTCTTCAAGGCCTGGAATGCCTCCTCGCACTCCGGGGTCCATTCAAACTTCCGACCCCCCCTTAAGGTCTTGAAGAAGGGGGAACACCTCTCCCCGGCCCGGGAGAGGAACCTGCTTAGTCCCGCCAGCTTCCCTGTCAGCCGTTGTACCTCCTTCGCGTCCCGAGGTGGCCCCAACTCCATAATTGCCCGGACTTTGTCAGGGTTGGGTTCGACCTCGGCAGGGGTGAGGAGATGACCCAAAAATTTGCCTTTGCTTGCCCCGAAGATGCACTTTAGAGGATTCAACCTCATCTTGTATCTGCGCAAAGTGTCGAAGGTCTCCTCCAGATCCTGGAGGTGAGAATCGACCTCTCTGCTTTTTACCATCAGGTCGTCCACGTACACTTCCAAGTTCCTTCCCTTCTGTCCCTGGAATACACGGTCCATCATCTTCTGGTATGTAGCCCCTGCATTTTTTAACCCAAAAGGCATCATCTTGTAGCAGTAGCACCCATCCCCTGTGATGAACGAGACATCTTTTATGTCAGGAGGGTGCATCCTGATTTGATGATAACCTGAAAAAGCATCTAAAAAACTCATCACAGAAAAACCAACGGCTGAATCTACCAGCGCGTCGATTCTAGGCAAGGGGTAACAATCCTTAGGGCATGATTTATTAAGCAGTGAAAAGTCTACACACATCCTCCACCGGCCGTCCCCTTTTTTCACCATTACAACATTCGAGACCCAGCCGGGGTATTGAATTTCGGAAACGAAGCCGGCCTTAAGGAGCTTGGCGACCTCCTCCCTGATGGGCTCGGCCAGTTTGTCCGTGACGGACCTCCTCTTCTGCTGGATGGGGCAAGCCTCCGGGTGTAGATTGAGACGGTGGCAGACGACGTCGGCATCGATCCCAGGCATCTCCGCTGCGCTCCAGGCGAAGACATCCACATTCTTTTGGATGCACTCCAGCATCCTGTCTTGATCTTCCGGGGTCAGCCCTCCGCTGATGCGGACCTTCTCCACCCTGCCACCCTGGGTGAGGACTTCCATCTGCACGACCTCCTCGGCGGCCTCCAACCGGACTGCTCCTCCCACTCTGCGGCGTCCTCCCTTCTTGGTGTAAGGACCTCCCCTTCCCCTGGGATCATCGCCCCAACCGACCCTTCTGGGAGCATCCCCTCGCGTGCTTCCCCTTCCATTCCTCCTTCCCCCCCCCCCACCTTCTTCTCCGGCCTCCTACCCTTCCATCTCCTCCATCCTTCTCCCCATCCCCTCGGCCTCCTCCTGCCAAGAAATCGAATTCACCGCGGTTACATAGCATTCCCGAGCCGCTTTGGGGTCACCGCGAACCCGGACCTGGATCCCGTCCACATTAAACTTTAAGCATTGATGGAAGGAGGAGGGGACGCATCGGAAGGCGCTGATGAGGGGTCTCCCAAAAATGGAGTTGTAGCTGCTGGGGGCCTCAACTATGACGAATCGACAGTTCCGGGACTGTCCCCCCAAGCTGACGTGAAGTCCCACTCCCCCCTCTACTTCTTTCCTCTCCCCCGAAAAACCGAAGAGGGGCCCATCGGAGGCCAGCACCCTCTTGGCCTCTACCTGCATGGCATCGAAAGGCTTCTTGAAGATGATATTGACTGAGCTCCCATTGTCAATGAGGATCCGGGAGACTGTGAAATTTTCGATGGCTATCTGGATGACCAGCGCATCGCAGAAGGGGTCATCGTGACCCGACATATCCTCCCTTGAGAAGGTGATCCTCTCTTCCGGGGGTGGAGTCTGAGATGTGGAGCCGATGCTCCTTCGGTACATGGTGTGGAGGCTTGCTTTCCGGGAAGCCTCGACTCCCACCCCCCCCCCCCCCCATGGATCACTCCGATCCCCCCTCGGGTCCCCACATCGGCCCGGTCTTCGCAACGATCCCCCTCCACCTAAGGCCGGACTTCCTCAATCCGCACCTCCTGATGATTCCGCTGCTGCCGCTGCTGCTCCCGGTTCTCCCGCACCTCGAGGAACTCCGGACACGTGACCGTCGTGTGCCCCTCCTCTTGATGGTAGTCGCAATAGGGTAGGTCTATCCTGACCTCCCTCCTCCTCCTCGGTTGCCCTCTCCTTCGCCCTCCCAGGGCGATAGCCATGGCCTCCTCCTGGTCGGGAAGAGGTGGTCTCTGGCCCTGCCTCCCTCCCTGGAGGTAAAACTGGCCACGCCCACCTTGGCGGTTGTCTCCCCCCTGATAGCCCCTCCGTGGCCCTTGATCCTGCCACTCCGGCCTCCAACCCAATCGGTTGTTCGGCTCCTGACGCCCCCACCTATGCTGCTGCGGCTGCTGTTCTCTCTGTCGGGGCTCGACCCTTCTCTCCTCCTGGGCCCGACCTCCCCTTGGCTTCTCTTCCTCCACGGCCCACCTAGCCAACCTCCGAGCGAACTCTGGATGTGCCGCCTCCATGTCGGCCTCCCTTGCCGCCCTCTCCAAGAGTGCTTCGAAAGACACTGGAGGCGTCCTTTTCAACTCCATGGCGAAGAACCCGGGCTGGAGACCCAGGGTGAAGGCCACCATCATGGTGTGCCCTGGCATCTCTTGTACCTGAGACAGTTCTTCCTGGAACCTGTCCAGGTAACTTCCCAGGGTCTCCCCTACTTTCTGCTTGACACGGAACAGGGACTCGACCTCCCTCTTCCTCTTCTTCGAGGTGGTGAATCTCAACATGAATCCTCTGCGCAAATCCTCGAAGCAGTAGATGGAACCGGTCGGGAGCTGATGAAACCACTCCCTCGCTTTTTCCCTGAGGGTGATGGCGAAGAGCCTACACTTGAAACCATCCGACATCTGTCGGATTGACACCACGTCTTCGAACCACTGGACGTGCTGGGTCGGATCTCCCTTTCCTGAGTAGTAGGACATCTCCGGCTCTCGGAATCCTTCTGGGACCGGGGCTGACGAGACAAACTCGCTGAAGGGACTTCCTCCTTTAGCTGGGCGAGTTGGGAACTCCCTCCCCGCCGTCTCGCCGAACAGATACTCGCCCGCCGAGCCCGGAAAGAGGACTCGCCCTCTCGGCTCGCGCTCCCCCTCGCTCGCGACCTCCTTCCCTGCGCGCCTGAGGGGCGCGTCGTTGCCCAACGCTGGATCGGCGACCACGGGCACCGCAGGCGTCGTACTCTTGGCTCGCATGCCGAGTGCGACCCTAACCAGCCCGAGCACTTCCTCCCTGAGCTCCGTGGATATCCCTGCCGTCGCGGGAGGGGGAGGGAGTGGCGAGTCCCCCCTTCCTGAACCTTGCCCCTCGTCTCTTGCCATTAGTCCTATGGAAGATTTTCTGTGCTGACCACGCTCCACGCTCACCGCACCAAAGTGTTGAAACCGAAAAATCGGTCCCTGTGGAGTCCGACCCTTGCGGAAGGGGTGGTCGCACACCTACTTCTCTACTCGCAAGCCCAAGGGTCAAGGGAGAGGGACCGGGAACAGACCCAAGGCTTCAGCACGGAGGTCCCACCACACACCCGGAAGATCTTAGAGCGCTTCCCCTCCTTAGCCAAGTGCTGAAGCTAAGGTACCTCAGAAAGCGCTAGAAGACCGGGCACACGAAAGCGTGTCTTCTGAGGTACCCCTTGGGTCCTATTTATAGGAAAAGATGGTCTGCAAATATCCAACCGTCACTGTTCTCGAGGACTATAGGCAATTCAAAGGGGGGTAACGTGGTAAAAACACCCCACAACTGAAGGGCGAGCCGGCCCTGAGAAGAGCCCATTGGGCAGGGATGGCGAGTATGGGTGTGAGAAGGCTTCCCCCCACGCCGAGGTGAAAAGCGTCGAGTGAGCTCGCCTCTCTCGATGCCGCGGGAGAGGGCGTTGGATGAGCTCGCCTTTCTCCATGCCACGATCCGGCTCGCCTCGCCTCAGGCCTGGAAAGTTGGGCCTGAAGCCCTTGCTCGCAGATGACGGTCGCGTTGGCACTCGCCAACCCCTCGGCTCTAGGCGAGCACGTACTCGGCTGACCCCATGATGAATGGCCTCTCGCCGGGCTCAGCTCTACTATCTTCGAGCTCGGTTCGACGATTGCCGAGCCCATACTCGGCATGCTGGACTCGGCGTATCCTGCTGAACTCGCCTGGGGCTCGGAGGCGGTTTGGGCCGGCCGGGTCGGCTCCTGTTAGCCCACTCGCTGGATACGGGGTTGTACATCACGGGTTAGCCGCCATCGCACGATGCTGATCCTGCCAGCTAGTACGACCATTTCAACCTATAGGCCAAATTGAGAATAAAAGAAAAATATAAAAATTTAACAAGTCCACCATCACAGATATATCATAATAATAATAAAAAATAGTCGCCATTGAGTACAAATAAGAGAGTAATGGGCTTATGTCTGGTACACGCTAAAAGAAAAACACTCTCTCACACAACTCTAAGCGAAAGATTAACTAACACTTGTCATCAACTGATGATCAACCATAATAGTAGTGCAGGGTATCTGCTCCTCAAGTCCTGCCATCTCGTTCTGCTGGCCGTGCTGGTTCTCCGTCTCCTCGAGCTCCTAAAATAATAAAGTCACACCGACTATTAGTCATAAAGACTAAGCCATTTTGTCCATACCTCACCCCCACAATTCCTTGGAACCGTGCGGGAGGACGAAAGCGTAGGACAACAAAGCAAAATCAAAATAACATGTGACAATTGAACTATTATTTCAATAGTAAGCATCTAACATTTAAATTACTATGCTAGATGTTGTAAATTAAAAGTAATAGTATAAAAGACAGTAATAAAAGAAGTAGTAGTACAGAAACGAGAAAAAGTAAGGAAAAGTAAGAAGTTCATAGAAACATAAACTTCTACAAGTATACTATCAACACAGGACTACCTTAACTTATATGAATGCCCATAAAAACTTATAAGTTAAGGTTTCAGAAAATATAACTTTTCATATAAAAGCGCCCATACTTATTTATATGATAAGGGTCTGCAATATGAATATATATTATGATGTGATATACATGTTATGATTCATACAAGTGCAACTCACCCACAAGACTCTGTGATCACAGACCCTTACTTCCCACTTTTTGGAGTTTGCTAAACTCTCTGGTACCACCATTGTCGCGACGGCAATAGTGGAGAAAGTGTCTCCACTCCCAGGCGGATACACACACTACTTGGCCTAGACCTCCCATACATTTTTACACATGTCCTAGGTGCACTCTAGAGTCTCTGCATACTATTTGCTGGCTATCCCACTTGACTTTTTGGCTGAGTGTGCGTTTTTGGGGATCATCCTCCAAACAGCAGTATAAACAACATACTAACCCCTTAAACCCTCATACCTCGCCAGAGTCATCATACTGCCATCCGTGTGATGACTATCCTAGTATCGCATGACCTGCCAAAAATTTATTTCTACGCACATGCAAGTTATTTAAGCCCGAGCCTCTTGCTCGCAGGACCAACCCGTCCAGATAACAACTCCCGAGCCTCCAACTCACAGGACTAACTCATCCTATTATGCAACTCCCTAGCCTCTAGCTCGCAGGACTAACACATCCTGATATACAACTCTCGAGCCTCCAACTCGTAGGACTAACCTGTTCTGATATATAACTCCCGAGTCTCCAGCCCGCAGGACTAACCCATCCTTATATACAACTCTAGGTCCTCCAGCTCATAGGATTAGCCTGTCTTGTATCCCTCTAACCCTACAAGGGTGAGATTGCTATATTATTCCCTTAACCTATAAGAATACTCTTGTCTAATTTTTTAGTTATACTTAATGACTTAGGGTTTATCCTGGACTTCTCGAGGTCTACTACAAGATGGGCTTGTAGTGGTACTAGGGAATACCAAGGGTTGAAGCCCAAATCCGCCTTTCTAGACACTTTCTTTTATTAGTGTCTAACCGTTATTAATACCGCACTCTCTTTGTTACTCTTGAGTAAACCTTATGACTTATGATACTTATAGGAGAGTGATAATCATTCTTCGCACTCCGATCCTAACTATTCTCTTAATTCATAATGCACACTAGCACTTCATATTAAGTAGTGACGTAATCAAGGATTCTACCAGGACTTCAAACCTTTCAACATATCTCTAGTTTCAATTATATTCCATTACCCTAAATGTCCTAGCCAGCCCAACCTAATGCATCTGTTGTAGGGTTTCTCTATAAGGTTGGCACAACACTTGTGCACGCAGCGGAAGTAATAAAATCTAGAACTGTAACATCCCATTTTCCAATTGGACCCCCCCTTAGGAGTGACTTGAGCATAACTAGGTCATATGAGTTAACCTAGGTGAACCCAGGATACCAAGTAACCTAAAAACCTAGTTGAGACCCACTTGGTCTGCAAATAGTAATTTTCTAAACACTGATTTTGGGTGGCCTAGTAGGTTCATTTTGACTCTAAAACTCACCTTAGACCTAATGTGGGCCCAATGAGTCACCAAGGATCCACTTGGGTCAACCATAGTGGTCAATTGACCAAGTCAACCCCAAGCCCAAATCAAGTCAAACCTAGCCTATATGGGTTAACCCAACCTCAAGCCACCCTTCCCCTTAGGCTAATCTCTTGCATGTTTATTTTATATTATTTTTGGCTGCCCATATCCTAGAGTTTTGACCAAGTCAATTTGGTGACTAGGAGAGAGAGGGTGAGCTCCATTTCATGATAATGGAGGAGAGAGAAAAAAAATAAGAAGAGAAGGAATGGAGGGTTTGGCCAAAGGGAGGCTAAAGGCCACCCTTAATGGCTGAATTCAACTCCCTTGGGGATGGGGAGAAGTTTCCAACCGTTTCCTGGCCACCTAAGCCTTGGTTCAGCCCCCCTCCTCCATGTCCGAGCCTAGCATTAATGACTTTAATGGCCTTTTTTCAAAACCGCCTCCCCCTCCCCTCTTGGCCATATATCCCTCATCAGCAAGCTACGGCGACCTCTTCCAAAATCCTAATAGGAGGGAGAACCACTGCCGGAGCCACCAAGAAGAGGAAACACCGCCGCCGCCGCCACCATGCACTCCCGTCGCTCCACACGCATCCAAGCCCGAGCTCAGGTCCTCCCCCTCTCCTTCTCTCATGTTTAGATCCTAGGAGTGTTTAGAAGTCGATTTCATGCTCAATCGAACCGGCGCTATGTTATGGAATTTCTGAAATCTCCATTTTTTATGGAGTTTTGAAGCTCTCGGCTAGGGCGGCGCCGCCACCTCCGGCCGCCCTAGCTCCGGCCATGGATAGCCCCCACCACCGGGAATAAATGGGTGACGTTTCCCGATGGTGGCGCCGCCTTAGGCCGCCGGAATAGGGCCCGCAAAAACCACCTGCGCGGGCTCTTTTTCGGTCCAATCGGGGAAGATTAGCAGTAGCCGTCTGATGCACTTCAAGATTCGTGCAGGATCTTATTTAATATTTTTAAACTCTTTTTTCTGATTTTCTGTATTTTAATAAAACTGTTTCACTGTAAATTAATTTTAAGGTCCCTTATAGGCACCTACTGAAAAAGTTTATAACATGAAAGTTGTATGTACTTTAAATACCTACAATTTGATATGCTGTGGTGAAATTTTGGTAGGGAACCTAGACCTGTAGGGCCATTTATCTATGGGTATGTCCTAAAATTAGGGCAGATTTGTTATAAAAATTATTTAGGCCCTTTAGGGGCATGTTCATCAAAAATGATCAACATGAATTTTGTAGGCCTTTTTATTATCTACAGTTTGATATGTTATGGAAAAATATAGGACAAGGATTCTGACCTATAGGGTCATTATTCTAGGGTAGGTCCTACAAATAGGGCAGATCTTTGAATAATATCCTACACCTAATCCATGGTCCAAATGACTTGATTTTTGGACAGGGACTTGGTATCAACTAGACCTAGCTCCTGTAAAAAAAGGAAACCTTTTAAAGGAGTGTAACCTAGGGTTTTACCCTATACTTAAAAAAGCTAGGGTAAAGTAGTTGAAGGGTCAAATGACCTCCAAATCCTCCCAAATTTTGGTGAGGTGTCCCTGGTATAGGTATCTAGGTATGGTTCAAATTTCAACTCATTTGGTTGAGTTTTGAATAGGAATCCTCGAAACCCTAGTTTTGACAAAGTGAAGGAAAGATTAGGGAAAAGGTTTTTTTTGGCACTTGTGTGATCATCTCACCTCAACAGCGGTTGAGATTCTGACAACTGGTTTAAAATGGTCCTAAGAACTCCCTTAGGGAAAATGGGATGGAATAGGGTAAGTTTACCCTAGGGCCCAGGTTCAAACCCTAAATGTGGACTTTGGGGGCTTTTGAAGGACATAGGGGCAAATGCCCTTGTATGACCTTGAGATTTGGTGGAGAGGTTGCTTATGAGAATTTAACCCTCTGGTTATAATATTAGAGGATTTTGGTGTAGGTAGCTACCTCAAAACCTAAACCCTAGTTTTAGAGTAGAAGGACTTTTAGGTCAAAACAGTTTCTTAAATTCTTTTAAATGCTATGAAACTTGGGTAGTGTGTTTCTAGGGTAGTTAGGACCCTTGTATAGTTTTACTAGAATTTTTGGATAATTATTTCTACTACTTAACTCATGAATGTGGGAATAGACCTATTTGATGTTTTATTTATTAAAGATTTTTAAGTCAAATAAGGCCCCTTGAAACTCTGGAATTAGATGTTGTTGGCCAGTAGGAATGCTCCTGAATTTTAGTTTAATTTTATGTTGAATAAATAGAGTAGTTCTTTCACAAGTGTTATTAAAGGGCTTTATGGTTTAAAAATATTATATGGCATAAATAATTTCTGGAAAATTATGAAAGTTGGTAAATAGGGTTTTTAAATCATTTTGAATCAGTGGAATTTTATTCTGGATTTTTGGAGTTATGAATATAGTACTTGATTCACAAGCATGCTAGATTAGGGTTTTAGTAAATGATTTATTATAAATTACTTTCCAGCCGGAAAATTATGAAACTTTTATAGTACTGTTTTAATGGTATTTCTAGTACACTATAATTAATCCAAATTATTTGGAAGAGAATTTGAGGTAGTTTATTCATTAGACATGAAAGAAATTGATTATTGCAAAAATATATTTAGGCCCCTTAGACCTTAGTGAAAATTGCCAAACCTTGGATATATCATTTCTAGACATAGTAGTATTTGTCTTAAATTTATTATGATTTATACATGACTGAAAAGTATACTCCTTGTTCAAATTTGGAAGACCTTGGATTTTAGTAAAATTAATTAATTAATAGATTAATTGAGAAAATTGTTATAACCGGGAATTGATTCAATTATGTCGTGATAGGCCCCCAGTAAATAACTTAGGTTGTTCGGATGGAAATACAAAGGACATCCTATCATAGACATCACTTAGTATAAGGTGGTCTGTAGTGAGTAACTTTGGGAAATGAGTAACAGGATAAGGTTTGGGTTAGCGTAAGGATTGCTTGTGTTGGTTTGATTTAAAGAAAGAGGATGGATCTCCATAGGAGGTCTCAAGTGTGGTGAGGAATGAGTTGATGTGCACTAGAAGGTGCGCGGGGCCGACGAAGGATCGTTGTCCTCGTAAGAGTGAAGAGTCAAATTCACCCTAGGTTTAGTTTGATGCAATTTATAAAGGGAAAGGGTAAGGGAAAAACAACCAATAACAATAAGTGCCTTGCGAAAGGGAACTTTGGGCTATTGCTACCATCGTAGTTCCTAGTGCCTATTGATAGCCCCTCACAGGGTATATTCCGGAGGCAGTCCTGGGCTAACGTAAATCTTAAAACAAACGAAAGAGTAATTAGCCTAATAGGGATTCACATTGCACACACTCATTAGTTAGGGTTGGTAATGGTTAAGTCGTCCCGAGGTATTCAAGGGGGCGCCATCCCGTGGTGTTCTATGGGATGAAGTCTGGAGATGAGCCGGACGGTTTAGTCCGGGGAATTTGGTCTCGGATGTGGTCATTACGGATGGTTTAGTACGGGAGTTTGGCACTTTAAATTTGTTATATATTAAACTGCTGCATATGCATTAAAATAGGAAAAGTTAAGGTGGTGGGTTCTCGATATCGGGGAGTTCGATTGCACCGACACCGATATCGTTGACTCGGCAAGGTGACTAGCACTTAGCCAAGGTTAAGTCCGGCGGACCAGTCAGCAAGCGTACGCAGGAGTCCGCCTCGTGCACCAGGCGTTGAGGGCGTACGATAGGTCAGACCAGTGGTGCTTTTACTGGTTCTGAGGTGGGCAAGGCCCAACCCACCGCTTCCGTTTGCCACTACGGGAGTAACCTGGGAGTTATCTCCAGAAAGGGGGAACTAAAGGTTTGTGTACACAAAGTTGGGTGTGTGTGTTGCACTGCTTGAACATCATAATCCACCATATAGCTGCATGTCATAATCATTCATAACAACCTTGACACCTAAAATATAAGTGGAATGGGACGCTTATACTTTAGGACTTGCAAAACGACCCCTTGGTCTATAAGCTTGTGTGGGCAAGTTTATAAATTAAGGTCAATTATATATATGTATATCTGCTGCTTGATAACCGACACCCCAACGTATAAGCGGTATGGGACGCGTTATACAATGGGAGCATTGCAAAAGATCCCTTGGCTTATGTGTACTCACATAAGCGAAGGTTTAATTTCTTACTTACTTACCTTTCTGTTATACCTATTACAACACTTATATTGTTCACCTGTTATAACTTGCTAGTTAGGTCCACCGTCATCTGTTTTGGAATTTATCTCCACTTTCAAGTCCTCCCCTTTCTTCCTCTCCTCTCGGTACCTTAGAGCGTGGGGGAAGGGGTGGGGGTTGATAGGGCTTAGTCTTTTAGACTAACGGTTTTCGAACCATATCATTTTAGGGGATCGCGGAGCCCAGCATGGAGGAGCAGCTCAGGAGGCCGGTACGCTTGGAGATGGGGCAGTCTAACAATGGAGTCCAGACTGCAGGGACCGTAAGTCCCGACCTTTAGTAGAGTTTTAGTTTTGCTTCCGCATTGAGTGATTTTTGTAGTGAGGACTTGATGTACCGGGCATGAGCCCTTATATTTCTAGTACCTTTGTTCTCTGATGATTTCTGTGGACACTCCCTTCGTGGAGTTTTTTTTATATATTATGTGATATTCTCTTCTGGTGGACTTGCTTACTCTTCTTGCTTGCTACTTATTATGATCGAAAAGGCCGGCAGAATCGGCGCGTTGCAGTGACGACCTTCCCGGGTGCGAAGGTGTCACCTCAAAGCGGCGGTTCTGGGCATAAGACCCCGGGTTTTAAAAAAAAGGGGGTCTTTCAAGTGGTATCAGAGGAAACATCGATCGGATTAGTAGCAGTCCACAAATCCCTGGGTCACCTCCACGCGAGTTTAGTTTGCGGACAAACTAAGCAGCGGAAACAGTGGTGTGCCCATATGGGGAATCACATATAATTGTCCACCTTTAAGATCTTATGAAACGATTTCTCATAGTAAAATTTTCTTTTCGCAGCCTTCAGCACAGCCTACTCCACAGGGTGAGGTTCTGCAGACTCCGGATGCTGCACCACCTCCACCAGTTCCCGCTCCTTTCCTACAGACGGACATGGGGCAGACTCTGACAGCCATTCTAGAAGCCTTCAGGGCTCAACAAGCTCCGGCTCCGCAGCTGATTCCGGGAGCCAACTGGCTGAGTATCTTCCGAGTACTTTCTCACCCGTCCTACTTAGGGACAGAGATGGTAGTTCGGACAGAGGAGTGGTTGGACATCATGCATGAGATGCTGACTAGGGATACGATGCCCGGTGGAGGAGAGGGTGGCATTGGTGGTCTCTTGCCTAGAGTCTCATGCCAAGAGGTGGTGGAAGACGCTCCTGGACAAGACTTATGCCGACATGGAGGTTGCAGAGGTCACTTGGGGAGAATTCAGGGTCGCGCTGTTGGAACATTTTGTTCCGCAGTCGGCCAGGGATGAGCTTGAAGACCGATTCTTACAGCTGAAGCAGGGCACTAGGTCGGTGGTGGAATTCCATCAGGAGTTTGATCATCTGGCTCGATATGCAGATTCTTATCAACTGTACGAAGCCAGGTACACCAAGAGGTTTTACAAGGGCTTGAAGGAGGATTTGAGGGAGGCTCTATTGTTCTTGTCCGATGGGCCTATTCCTCGGATTCTAGAGATGGCCAAGAGGATTGAGGCAGACTGGCACGCTACCCGAGGCCGGAAGCGGCCAACGAAGGATCAGAATCATGGAGCAAGAAATGAGCAGGGATGAGGCCGTGCTACAGATGTGGGCAGGATGGAGGATCAGCCTCGTCAGGAGGTGAGACAGGAGCCGAGGGAGCAGGTGACTCTGGCTCCCTAGCCTCTCCAGATGCGGGAGATGCCACGACCTCAGATGCAGGATGTGCAGAGACCAGGAGGGAGGGCTTACCCTCCACCAGAGTGTTTTCACTGCCGTCAGGTGGGGCATATCAAGAGGAACTTCCCTATGAGAAGGGGGCCCCCCTCTAGCGCCACAGATTGCCCCACCTGCTCAGCACTATGGAGGCCGAGGACGCGGCCAAGGACGAGGATACCAGGGCGGAGACCGTAGGCAGGAAAGGGAGCAGGTATATGCACTGGACCTGGCCCAGCCCCGGCAACCTGAGCAAGTGATCTCAGGTACGACAATGTTTTGTTTGCTTTGTCTTAAATCTTTTTCCATCCTTTCCTAGGAAACAATTGTTTTTAGCATTAGGTAGTAAAAACCAAGAACAAAACTCTAAGTTAAGTCACAATCTCAGGCATTGTCTTCATTTGCGGCAAACCCGCACACACTCTCTTCGAACACGGGTGCCTCGCACTTGTTTGTGTCGGAGACCTTTATCCAAGGGTTGGATGGCGTGGAGAAATTCACAGGGTTGATGATGAAGATACGGTTACCTGACGTGTCGGAGCTATTCACCTCATCCCATTGCGATATGGAGGCATGGATAGGCGGGAAACCTTTCGAAGCGTCAGCGACGATCTTGCCACTGCCAGATTATGATCTGATTCTGGGTATGTCATGGCTCCATTGAAACCATGCCCAGATTGACTGCTTGGCCAAGAAGATTACCCTTAGATATGGGGATTCTTTCATCGTGATGGAAGGTATTAGATCTGCGTCCCATATTTTCTTATCTTCTATTCAGACGGTCAAGGCCCACATGCAGGGCGACGAGATCTACCAAATTCTTTTTGAGATGACGGAAGTCAAGGGATCTTTATCCGACGTTCCCGTAGTGCGAGATTTTGCGGACGTCTTCCCGGAGAAGCTACCAGGGCTACCCCCGCATAGAGATGAGGACTTCCAGATATTGCTTGTGCTAGGGGCTAAGACGGCATCCAAAGCTCCCTACCGCATTGCCCCAAGGGATTTGACGGAGTTCCGGAGTTAGTTGTAGGAATTGGTGGAAGCTGGGTTTGTTCGGCCGAGCTCTTCGCCATGGGGAGCCCCAGTGTTGTTCGTCAAGAAGAAAGATGGAATACTCAGGTTATGTATCGATTACCGAGCATTGAATCGGCTAACAGTCAAGAATACCTATCTTCTACCAAGGATAGATGAGCTGTTTGACCAGCTGGAGGGAGCCCACTTCTTCTCGAAGTTGGACTTGAGATCGGGCTATTATCAGTTGCGGATCAAAAAAGAGGATATTCAGAAGACTGCTTTTAGTAGCAGGTATGGACTCTACGAGTTTACCGTGATGCCCTTCGGGCTCACGAATGCGCCATCAGCATTCATGACTCTCATGAACCGGGTCTTCGAGTCTTATCTAGATGTGCTTGTCATCATTTTCATCGATGACATCCTCATTTACTTGAGGACCGAGGAGGTGCACGCGAGGCATCTTACGCTGACCTTGGGGAGGCTATGGGAGCATCAGTTGTATGCCATATTCAGCAAGTGTCAGTTCTGGCTGAAGGAGGTGGCCTTTTTGGGACACGTTATTAGCGGAGCAGGGTTGGCAGTGGATCCAACCAAGATTCAGGCAGTCCGAGATTGGCCAAAGTTGAAGATAGCTACGGACGTACGGAGCTTCCTAGGACTTGCCGGCTATTACCGGAAGTTCATAGAGGGTTTTTATAGGCATGCCCTTCCACTTACCTCTCTGACGAGGAAGGAAATACCATTTGTCTGGACACCGCAGTGCGAGACGGCGTTCTAGGAGCTGATAAATCGACTCACATCGGCCCTGATTCTTGCCCTCCCATCGGGGAGAGAAGGATTTCAGGTTTATGTGGATGCCTCCTACCAGGGCATGGGAGCAGTTTTGATGCAGAAGGGACATGTGATCGCATATGCCTCCCGGTAGTTAAAGAAACTTGAACATAACTACCCAGTTCACGATCTGGAGATGGGAGCAGTCATTTTTGCATTAAAGGTCTGGCGGCACTACCTCTATGGAGTTCACTGCAACATATTTTCAGATCACAAAAATCTGAAGTATGTGGATACGCAAAAGGAGCTAAACATCCGGCAACGCAGATGGGTGGAATTTCTAGCGAACTATCAGTATGAGATGCACTACCATCCGGGTAAGGCAAATGTGGTGGCCAATGCACCGAGCCGGAGAGCTGCCATAGCTGGAGCAGGACCTCAACTTATGTCCATGGAGCTACTATGAAGTTTTGAAGAAATGCATATCACTCTGGTATCACCTGACGACCCTGAGTTATACGAGGAGTACCTGGCCGCTACGAGCACCACCTATGATATTCATGACAGAGTTAGAGATTGGCAGGGGCGGGATGCCAAGCTAGAGCCGATTTTCCGGGCCTTGGAGGCAGGCTCAGCTGGGGACTACTCGATGCGAGATGGACTGATATGTTTCAGAGGTCGGACTTACATACTGGATGGAGGCCAGATTCAGGAGGATATCATGGCCGAAGCTCATCATAGTAGATTTTCTATACATCCCGGGATCACAAAGATGACGGTAGATTTGAAGAATAATCTATACTGGCTGGGCATGAAGAAGGACATCATCTACTTCGTGACCCACTGCGAGGCGTGCCAGTTAGTGAAGGCAGAGTGTAGACATCCCGCTGGTTTATTGCAGCCACTCTCGGTGCCGGAGTGGAAATTTGAGGACATCGCGATGGACTTCATCCATAGCCTACCTCGATTACGGACGGGAAACGATTTGATCTGGGTGATCGTGGACCGTCTGACGAAGGTGGCTAGGTTCATCCTGATGAGGAAGGATGACTCTGTTGGAGTGTTGGTTCGGAAGTTCGTGGAGCAGTATATTCATTATCACGGCGTTCCAAGGACGATCGTATCAGATCGAGATGGTCGGTTTACATCCAGAGAGTGGAGATCGGTGCAGGCTTACCTTGGCTCCCGACTGACTTTCAGTACTGCTTTCCACCCCCAGATTGATGGGCGGACGGAGCGTACCAATCGGACGCTGGAAGACCTCCTAAGACAATATTTTGTAGACCACGGAGAGCCCTGGGAGAAGATGCTGCCATTGGTGGAGTTCTCGTATAACAACAGCTACCAGTCTAGCATACAGATGGATCCTTACGAGGCCTTGTATGGGAGAAGGTGTAGGACACCGTTATCTTGGCTGCAGGACGTGGATCCGAAGATTCTAGACTCAGAGTTTGTGGAAGACACCGAGGCTCAAGTGAGATTGATCCGGGACCGGATGTTAGAGGCGCAGAGCAGATAAGCGAAGTATTATGATGCTCGGCATCGTCAGGTGGAGTTTCAGATCGGGGATCGGGTGTTCTTGTAGATCCGGCAGATGCATGGAGTTTCACGGGTGCGAGGTCATCGGAAGAAGCTCAACCCGAGATACATGGGACCGTTCAGGATCCTGGAGCGGATCGGTCCTCTAGCTTACTGGCTGGAGCTGCCACCGGATCTGGCCGGCTTGCACGATGTTTTTCACGTGTCTTCACTCAGGAGGGCTCTACTATGCCCGGAGTTGCAGATTACGACCACTGATGGGCCGGTAGCCTCAGATCAATCTGTACATTTGGAGCCGATACGGATCGATGACCAGGGGATACGAGTCTTGCGCCGCAAGAAGATCCTGCTAGTCAAGGTCTTGTGGAGGAACCACGGATGAGAGTAGCATACTTGGGAGCCTCAGGACCTGATGCAGGAAAAATATCCGGAGTTATTTAGTCAGGTATACCTCGCAACTCCTCCGGTGTGTTAAGAGTATTTCCTTATTTTTCCAGTACTAGTAGAATTATTTAAAAAGGTAGAGGCTAATCCTTTTGTTTATTGGGGCTAGCCCTTATGTTGTTAACCTAGTAGGCACTTCCACGCTTCATGGGATGTTACAAGCTTAAGTTATCCCGGTAGAAACCCCCGTAGGCTTAACTTTAATTTCGGGGACGAAATTTTTGTTTTGTTTATTGGGATTTGTAACATCCCATTTTCCAATTGGACCCCCCCCTAGGAGTGACTTGAGCATAACTAGGTCATATGAGTTAACCTAGGTGAACCCAGGAGACCAAGTAACCTAAAAACCTAGTTGAGACCCACTTGGTCTGCAAATAGTAATTTTCTAAACACTGATTCTGGGTGGCCTAGTAGGTTCATTTTGACTCTAAAAATCCCCTTAGACCTAATGTGGGCCCAATGAGTCACCAAGGATCCACTTGGGTCAACCATAGTGGTCAAATTTACCAAGTCAACCCCAAGCCCAAATCAAGTCAAACCTAGCCTATATGGGTTAACCCAACCTCAAGCCACCCTTCCCCTTAGGCTAATCTCTTGCATGTTTATTTTGTATTATTTTTGGCTGCCCATATCCTAGAGGTTTGACCAAGTCAACTTGGTAACTAGGAGAGAGAGAGGGTGAGCTCCATTTCATGTTAATGGAGGAGAGAGAAAAAAAATAAGAAGAGAAGGAATGGAGGGTTTGGCCAAAGGGAGGCCAAAGGCCACCCTTAATGGCTGAATTCAACTCCCCTGGGGAAGGGGAGAAGTTTCCAGCCGTTTCCCGGCCACCTAAGCCTTGGTTCAGCCCCCCTCCTCTATGGCTGAGCCTAGCATTAATGGCTTTAATGGCCTTTTTTCAAAACCGCCTCCCCCCTCCCCTCTTGGCCATATATCCCTCATCAGCAAGCTAGGGCGACCTCTTCCGAAATACTAATAGGAGGGAGAACTACTGTCGGAGCCACCAAGAAGAGGAAACGCCGCCGCCGCCATAATGCACTCCCGTCGCTCCACCCGCATCCAAGCCCGAGCTCAGGTCCTCCCCTTCTCCTTCTCTCATGTTCAAATCCTAGGAGTGTTTAAAGTCGATTTCATGCTCAATCGAACCGGCGCTATGTTTTGGAATTTCTGAAATCTCCATTTTTTATGGAGTTTTGAAGCTCTCGGCTAGGGCGGCGCTGCCACCTCCAGCCGCCCTATCTCCGGCCATGGATAACCCCCACCACCGGGAACAAATGGGTGACGTTTCCGGTGGTGGCGCCGTCTTAGGCCGCCGGAATAGGGCCCGCAAAAACCACCTGCGCGGGCTCTTTTTCGGTCCAATCGGGGAAGATGAGCAGTAGCCGTCTGATGCACTTCAAGATTCGTGCAGGATCTTATTTAATACTTTTAAACTCTTTTTTCTGATTTTCTGTATTTTAATAAAACTGTTTCACTATAAATTAATTTTAGGTCCTTTATGGGCACCTACTGAAAAGGTTTATAACATGAAAGTTGTAGGTCCTTTAAATACCTACAATTTGATATGCTATGGTGAAAGTTTGGTAGGGAACCTAGACCTGTAGGGCCATTTATCTATGGGTATGTCCTAAAATTAGGGCAGATTTGTTATAAAAATTATTTAGGCCCTTTAGGGGCATGTTCATCAAAAATGATCAACATGAATGTTGTAGGCCTTTTTATTATCTACAGTTTGATATGTTATGGAAAATTATAGGACAAGGCTTCTGACCTATAGGGTCATTATTCTAGGGTAGGTCCTACAAATAGGGCAGATCTTTGAATAATTTCCTACACCTAATAATTGGTCCAAATGCCTTGAGTTTTGGACAGGGAATTGTTATCACCTAGACCTAGCTCCTGTAAAAAAAGGAAACCTTTTAAAGGAGTGTAACCTAGGGTTTTGCACTAAACCTAGAAAAGCTTGGGTAAGGTAGTTGAAGGGTCAAATGACCTCTAAACCCTCCCAAATTTTGGTGAGGTGTCCCTGGTATAGGTATCTAGGTATGGTTCAAATTTCAACTCATTTGGTTGAGTTTTGAATAGGAATCCTCTAAACCCTAGTTTTGACCTAGTGAAGGAAAGATTAGGGAAAAGGTTTTTTTTGGCACTTGTGTGATCATCTCACCTCAACAGAGGTTGAGATTCTGACCACTGGTTTAAAATGATCCTAAGAACTCCCTTAGGGAAAATGGGATAGATTAGGGCAAGTTTACCCTAGGGCCCAGGTTCAAACCCTAAATGTGGACTTTGGGGGATTGTGAAGGACATAGGGGCAAATGCCCTTGTATGACCTTTAGATTTGGTGGAGAGGTTGCTTATGAGTATTTAACCCTCTGGCTGTAATATTAGAGGATTTTGGGGTAGGTAGCTACCTCAAAACCTAAACCCTAGTTATAGAGTAGAAGGGCTTTTAGGTCAAAACAATATCTTAAATTCTTTTAAAAGCTATAAAACATGGGTAGTGGGTTTCTAGGGTAGTTCGGACCCTTGGATAATTTTACTAGAATTTTTGGATAATTATTTCTAGTACTTAACTCATGAATGTGGGAATAGCCCTATTTGATGTTTTATTTATTAAAGATTTTTAAGTCAAATAAGCCCCCTTGAAACTCTGGAATTAGATGTTGTTGGCTAGTAGGAATGCTCCTGAATTTTAGTTTAATTTTATGTTGAATAAATAGAGTAGTTCTTTCACAAGTGTTATTAAAGGGCTTTATGGTTTAAAAATATTTTATGGCATAAATATTTTCTGGAAAATTATGAAAGTTGGTAAATAGGGTTTTTAAATCACTTTGAATCAGTGGGATTTTATTCTGGATTTTTGGAGTTATGAATATAGTACTTGATTCACAAGCATGCTAGATTAGGGTTTTAGTAAATGATTTATTATAAATTAATTTCCAGCAGGAAAATTATGAAACTTTTATAGTACTGTTTTCATGGTATTTCTAGTACCCTGTAATTAATCCAAATTATTTGGAAGAGAATTTGATGTAGTTTATTCATTAGACATGAAAGAAATTGATTATTGCAAAAATATGTTTAGGCCCCTTAGACCTTAGTAAAAATTGCCAAACCTTGGATATATCATTTTTAGACATAGTAGTATTTGTCTTAAATTTATTATGATTTATACATGACTGAAAAGTATACTCCTTGTTCAAATTTGGAAGACCTTGGATTTTAGTAAAATTAGTTAATAAATAGATTAATTGAGAAAATTGTTATAACCGGGAATTGATTGAATTATGTCGTGATAGGCCCCCAATAAATAACTTAGGCTGTTCGGATGGAAACACAAAGGACATCCTATCATAGACATCACTTAGTATAAGGTGGTCTGTAGTGCGTAACTTTGGAAAATGTGTAACAGGATAAGGTTTGGGTTAGCGTAAGGATAGCTTGTGTTGGTTGGATTTAAAGAAAGAGGATGGATCTCCATAGGAGGTCTCAAGTGTGGTGAGGAATGAGTTGATGTGCACTAGAAGGTGTGCGGGGCCGACGAAGGATCGTCGTCCCCGTAAGAGTGAAGAGTCAAATTCACCCTAGGTTTAGTTTGATGCAATTTATAAAGGGAAAGGGTAAGGGAAAAATAACCAATAACAATAAGTGCCTTGCGAAAGGGAACTTTGGGCTATTGCTACCATCGTAGTTCCTAGTGCCTATTGAGAGCCCCTCATAGGGTATATTCCGGAGGCAGTCCTGGGCTAACGTAAATCTTAAAACAAACGAAAGAGTTATTAGCCTAATAGGGATTCACATTGCACACACTCATTAGTTAGGGTTGGTAATGGTTAAGTCATCCCGAGGTGTTCAAGGGGGCGCCGTCCCGTGGTGTTCTAAGGGATGAAGTCTGGAGATGAGCCGGACGATTTAGTCCGGGGAATTTGGTCTCGGATGTGGTCATTACAGACGGTTTAGTCCGGGAGTTTGGCACTTTAACTTTGTTATATAATAAACTGCTGCATGTGCATTAAAATAGGAAAAGTTAAGGTGGTGGGTTCTCGATATCAGGGAGTTCGATTGCACCGACACTGATATCGTTGACTCGGCAAGGTGACTAGCACTTAGCCAAGGTTAAGTCCGGCGGACCAGTCAGCAAGAGTACGCAGGAGTCCTCCTAGTGCACAAGGCGTTGAGGGCGTACAATAGGTCAGACCAGTGGTGCTTTTACTGGGTTTGAGGTGGGCGAGGCCCAACCCACCGCTTCCGTTTGCCACTACGGGAGTAACCTGGGAGTTATCTCCAGAAAGGGGGAACTAAAGGTTTGTGTACACAAAGTTGGGTGTGTGAGTTCCACTGCTTGAACATCATAACCCGCCATATAGCTGCATGTCATAATCATTCATAACAACCTTGACACCTAAAATATAAGTGGAATGAGACGCTTATACTTTAGGACTTGCAAAATGACCCCTTGGTGTATAAGCTTGTGTGGGCAACTTTATAAATTAAGGTCAATTTGATATATGTATATCTGCTGCTTGATAACCGACACCCCAACGTATAAGCGGTATGGGATGCGTTATACGATGGGAGCCTTGCAAAAGATCCCTTGGCTTATGTGTACTCACATAAGCGAAGGTTTAATTTCTTACTTACTTTCCTTTCTGTTATACCTATTACAACACTTATATTGTTCACCTATTATAACTTGCTAGTTAGGTTCACCGTCATTTATTTTGGAATTTATCTCCACTTTCATGTCCTCCCCTTTCTTCCTCTCCGCCCAGTGCCTTAGAGCGTGGGGGAAGGGGTGGGGGATGATAGGGCTTAGTCTTTTAGACTAACGGTTTTCGAACCATATCGTATTAGGGGATCGCAGAGCCCAGCATGGAGGAGCAGCTCAGGTGGTCGGTATGCTTGGAGATGGGGCAGTCTAGCACTGGTGTCCAGACTGCAGGGACCGTGAGTCCCGACCTTTTGTAGTGTTTTAGTTTTGCTTCCGCATTGAGTAATTTTTGTAGTGAGAACTTGATGTACCGGGCATGAGCCCTTATATTTCTAGTACCTTTGTTCTCTGATGATTTCTGTGGACACTCCCTTCGTGGAGTTTTTTTTAATATATTATGTGATATTTTCTTCTGGTGGACTTGCTTACTCTTCTTGCTTGCTACTTATTGTGATCGAAAAGGCCCGCAGAATCGGCGTGTTATAGTGACGACCTTCCCGGGTGCGAAGGTGTCACCTCAAAGCGGCAGTTCTGGGCATAAGACCCCGGGTTTTAAAAAAAAGGGTCTTACAAGAACAACCCAAAAGAGATTCGATCGGGCCATGAATGTTGAATCAAGAAGTTAACAAAAATTAGGCAAAATTTAGCTTGACGGCGTTGAGTCGCAACTCAACGAAGATGCTCCAAATGAGATTCCTTGTCGGTGGCGAGTTCCAAGTAGAATAATATCTACGTCTCTGCAGAAATCCACACGAGCGGGAGAACTCCAAACTTTCGTCACACGGATGATCGGAAAGAGATCGACCGCACCTTACAATTCCACAGACTGCTAGGTCCGCTCCAGGAAGCGCAGCACCGGAGACTATTGTCGGAGAGAAGGAGGTCAGCGGAGCGAATGCGGCGGCGGAACGCTTCCGGCCGGCGGGATTCGGGATTCTGCGAATCGGTAGAACAGCGGATCTCTTTCCGTCGGGTTCTATTCGCCCGCAAAAACAACGCATACTTTTCCCAAAACCCTAAGTACCTATTTATAATAAAAAGTATAAACAGATCTCAAAGTATCGCTATCCGCAGACCACACCTTATAGGGTCACAGAATCATTCGTTGAGAATGAGTTCTAGGTTCGGCGAGAAAAAGATCCAGAATCGACGAGAATCAAGGATAACTCTCGACGAATCAGCCTTCGTCGTCGAGTCATACACGACGGCTCTCGACGATTCTCGTCGATCGGCGGTCGACGACAATCGTTGAATGGCGATCGATGATATTTGTCGAACAGCGGTCGATGATAATCGTCGAGCTGCATTCGACGTCAATCGTCGAACGATGGTCGACGATAATCGTCGAGCCGCGTTCGACGACAATCGTCGAACGGAGGTCGACGATAATCGTCGAGCGGCGTTCGACGACAATCGTCGAACGGCGATCGACGATATTCGTCGACCCAGCCACAGTCGTCGAGTCATACTCGACGACTCTCGCCGAAACAACCTTAGTCGTCGAGTCAAACTCGACGACTCTCGTCGAAACAGTCTTAGTCGTCGAGTCAAACTCGACGACTCTCGACGAAACAGTCTTATTGGTCAAGTCAAACTCGACAACTCTCGACTAATCATTCTAAATGAACTTTCTTGGCAACGATTGCCGGACCCCCATACTTTATGGTGATTGGTAACCTTTACCAACACAGTCAATCTTCCAACTTCTCCACTGCTCTTATGTGCGACCCTGCAGGCTCATATCGCGTTGGCAGTGAGATCACATGTTTGACCACTTCTAGATCACCATGGTAACTCCAACATCTGTTGCATAGACGGTGTAAACTCAAAAGTCCTTAAGTGTAGTGAGAACCTACTTATTGATCTTCATGAACCTTAGACACTTTTAATGAGGTGGCTGGGTTACATCTTCATATGTTTTGAATGACCTAACACTATATGTCTCGTTTGCTAAATGCAGCCTGATACACACAATCACAATGACGGAGAGGGTTAAGATAGAGAAGAGAAAGTGGATATGGTGGTTGAGAATATCCTCCGATTCTATATCTGATAAAGGCAAGCGTACCTTATCGGTTATAGTATAGGATAATACAGATTAGTATCAAGGTCGTATTTCCCTAGGGTGTAATGATTACTTCTACTCAGAGGAGATTGCTATTATTTTATCAACTGAAATTTCTATTAATTACTACAATAAAAACTAAAATTAAATTACTAAGCTAGAAAAAAGAAAACTAATTACTTGTAGAAATAAAAAGAGTTAAATCTAGAGATAAAGGGGCGCACTCGATCAATAATCACTTTAACAATAGTCGATTAAAAAGGCGATAAATAAACCTAAGCTTAATAGGGTAAAGGTCCTTGACCGTGGAGGTTCCTAAAGCTTGAACACATTCTTATAGAAGTCGTGCCCAACTGAGTTTAGGAAAATCCCACCGACACTCATCTAAATCGGGAGCCTAAAGCTCGCTTTACGCGGTGAACCCCTTCATAGGATTTAACTCCAATCTAGGAGATTTGAACGTCTGCCTCTCTCGAGGGGTGCATACAACTCCCTTTACCCTTGAAGGCTCACTTCATTCTATCGACCTCTCGTCTAGCCAAAAATGCAAGCAAAGGTGGAGAGCATATATCGATAATATACCTCCAGCCCATGAAAAATCAAGAGTAATTCAAGGCCTAAAACATAAAAAGAAAAGGTAAATTAAAGCTTCATTACCTAATCGCTCGAACCTCATATCATCAAGATCGAGTACAAGGAGGATTAGTTAAGCATAATTGAGTGGAGGAGGGGGGATGAGTAGTAAAGCATTAAGAACACAAGTAAACAAAAGGAGCACTTATATTAAGAATAAAGAGAGCTAAACAACTATGAAATGAAAATTACACTTGCATGGAAATTGAAATCCTATTCTAGCCCTACAATAAGCTACTAAAAGAAATACAATAGCTAATACAAAATCAAAACTATAAGCTAGATTAAGGAAAAATTACAAAATAAGAGAGAGAGATAGAGGGAGTGAGAGAAGAAGAAAAGAACAAGTAAACCATTGGGCAGCACCTCCCCCTCTCCACAAAAACTTACTTAAATAAAAGGTAATGGCCTGGTATTTATAGATTTTTCCCACGGGTTGGTCACTCCCTAGGTAACGCCAGGGGAGGGAGTGACAGGGGGCGTGATAGGTATGGAGTTAACCTCAGGAGCTGAATTCTGGCGAAAACGATGAATTTTTCGGTGCGATGGTGGTCACGCACTAGGTCACGCCCGTGACAGGGGGCGTGACAAGCGCGTCAAGTCAAAATCAGCATTCGTAAGTCGATCAGACGTCGGAAAAAGGCGGGTCACGCTCTATTCCACGCCCATGGAAGGCGTGTATTGGGGGCATGATAGTACTGTTTGCTTGCAGTAGCGGAGAAAGCATTGAATGCGGCGGCAGGATTTGGGATGAGGGTGATACGCCCCGTGTCATGCCCTAGGACACGCCTGGGGAGGGCGTGTTAGGGGGCGTGACATGGGCTTTTTGGCAGGAAAAACCTTATGGCGGCTTTCAAAATCGGGATCAGGCTACACGCCCTTTGACACGTCTAGGGAGGGCCTATCAGGGGGGTGTGTCAGAGGACTTGTGGCTAAAAACTTGTGGGAACCTGCAAAAATAGAAAATAAACATTAGTTATAATATTTACATAAAAAGAAACATAAAATTACATAAAGGAAGTGATTTAAAACGAAAATAATATATTTTTACCCTAATAAATTAAGCTAAAATATGCATCATCAAATTCCCCCATACTTATTATTTTGTTTGTCCACAAGCAAAGACTATGAGTTAGAGAAAATAAAGAGAATTAAATGAAAAGTTTAAAAATGCTATAAACGAGTAAGACAGGAATTTAGAGGTAGAGAAATTTTGAAAAATAACAAAAAATTCCTACTTTAACTTAGCACATAATTTTATAAATTTTACTAAATATAAAAAACAAATCATCCCATATTTTTACAGAATTAAAACATAATAAAGCAATGAGTAAAAAGCGCATTGAGTCACTGCTAAAGTATAAGAGAAAAATTAAAACCCTAGTCAATCAAGACAAAGTTCAATGTTTCTATCAAAAACACTTACTCAATCTTGTTTCTCGCTACTATACTAAAAAGTAAACGTTGGAAGCATGAATCACTAGGGCTTTAATTAGGCATACAATTAGGCTTAGATTTTAAAGGTGCGATATTCAAAAAGATAAACACGAGGGTATTTGCACACTTAAAACAAAAAGAAAATGAGCTTTGCCAAAATAAAGTTTGCCAAAATAAATACACTTTTCTTTTTCTCTTCTTTTACTTTTTTCATCAAATATTTTTCTCATTTTTCATTTTTTTCTCTTTTTTCATACTTAGAAATTTTCACTTTTGTAGCAAAAGATAATATAAAGATTTTCCACTATTTTTTTTAAAAAGATGCACATTAGCAATTAAAGCTCAAAAATAAATTTAAAGTGTGCATATAGGTAAGCTATTTGGCCGTGGTGAAAAAAAAAGTGGGGATACAAAAAGGAAAGGAAAATGCACAAAAATGGCTAGCAACGATTATTGTTAGACGGGGTGCAAAGGCTCAACCATTTCAAAAGAAATGCCTAAATCATTTTCATGCTTCCTAAATCTACTCAAAGCAAAGATTTGAAATTTCAAAAGAGGATATGCACAAAAAATAAAAAAAAAAGAGAATTTGCTTTCATGAAAACAATGATAATAAGCATCAAGACCGGTTTGTGTCTACTATACTTAATACTAATTAACGTTTAAAATGATTTAATAATGAAAAAAAGGATGATAGGTTTTATAAAAGTAAAAGAAGTAAAAGAAATACTAAGGAAAAGTGAAGAAAAAATTTATGAAATTTTTCAAAAATAGCATACTTTCCTAAATAGGAACACTGTTTGAGTCAACAAACTACTCGCTTAACATGTTTAAACAAAAAATTTAATCTATTTTATTCTAACTAAGCAAGTAGACATGAGCTTATAAAACAATAAAATGCAAAGTAACGGTGTACTAATTGATTTGGCAAAAATTAACTCAACTTAATTTGGGATTTTTTTTTTCAAAAATATATATATATATTTTTTGGATTTTTCAAAAATATTTAATATACATTTTTTTTTCTAAAATTTTTATAATATTTTTTTTCTAAAGTAAAATATTAAGGGAACACTCCCCCATACTTAAAGTTAAACATTGTCCCCAATGTTTAAAGTTAAGTATAAAGAGAGTGAGAAGAGAGAGAAAATAAGAAAAAAATGCAAAGAGAGGGAAAAGATGCTTCCCTGGTGCTTGATGCCCAAACGTTGGAAAATGCGTTCCTCCAAACTTGAGCTAAAGATCGTCTTTAGTCCAAGTTGAGAGGCGACAAGCGGTACAAACACATGGGAGTTTATTCCTGCACAAAAAAAAAGATAAGCAAGGGGTGCCTCCCAAGAGCGCTCTTTGTTTAAAACGTCGTTGAGCTCGACGTTCTTGGTTAGCTAAATGGAAAATAAAAAGAGAAATGTAATGGAAGCTCGCGTAATATGCGTTTCGGCGCGAGTGCCAAAACTTTTTTTAAGAAAATAAAAATATTTTTAGTAATTTTTTATTTTTAAAATAAAATAAAAAAGAAAAAGATTTAGAAAAAGAAAAAAAACTAAAAAAGAAACTAAATTATTAGAAGGGGAAGAAAAAGAAGAACTAGAAACTAAACTAGAAGGAAAAAGAAAAGAAGAAAAGAAAATGGAATTTTCGCAAGGAGTGGAAGAGAAGAAAAAGAAGAAGGCAACGACAGTTGATCACAAGAAAATGGTTGGAATAAAAGATCCGGTTGCCCCACCTGAATATCAATCATTTCGGTAGATTGGGAGAAAATCGGGATATCTGAAAAATCAATCTCCTCGGAAGATCGAATACAAGAAAGTTTGTCTTCCTCGGAAACTTGAAAAAAAATCGGGATATCGGGGGAAATTTCCTCCTCGAGGGGTTGAAGGCACAGTGGAATTTCTGAATAATCGTCTTCTGCAAGTGATTGAAGGTAGAGCGGAATATCCGAAGAATAATCATTCGAAAGATAAATAAGAGGAGGAGGGGAAGAAAAAGATGTGGCCTCAGCAGCCAAAGCGTCAAAAATCACTTTGAAGTGAGCATTGATGCGTACATCAAATGCTACACCAACAAAAATGACTTCATTTTCGCTAGAATCAAAAATGGGAGGCGTGCAAACTTGAGGAGAAAATGTGGAGAAATCTTGAGATGGAATGGGCTGATGATCACCTTGGCCCCAAGAATTATCAGGGTGTTGCCACCCTGAGTAGTTCAAAGTAGGGCTAGGATAAAAATGTCCATTCAAGAAATTTCTAGAAAAATTCGGAGGAGAAGGGTAGGAAGGCGTTTGAAAACCATTGTAACCCCATGAAAAAAATTTTGCAGACGAACCAATTTTGCCAAATTGATTCGATTCGGAAGTGATAAAATCATGAGTAGATGAAGGATATCTTACCCAACACTCCTCGCGAGAGTGACCGAACTCTCCATAATTAAAACAAAGATTAACAATTTTAAAAAAAGTAAATCATCCGCGAAGGAGGGGCGAAAGAAAAAAAAACAAAACAAAATGATAAAATTAATAGCTATCCTTTTTTAAAAATATCAAAACAATCCCCGGCAACGACGCAAAAAACTTGATACATGCAATCGCAACGGCGGAGAGGGTTAAGATAGAAGAGAAAGTGGATGTGGTGTTTGAGAATATTATCCGATTCTATATAAGATAAATGCAAGCGTACCATATCGGTTATTGTATAGGATACTAAAGATTAGTATCAAGGTCGTATTTCCCTGGGGCATAATGATTACTTCTACTCAGTGGAGATTGCTATTATTTTATAAACTGAAATTTCTATTAATTACTACACTAAAAACTGAAATTAAATTACTAAGCTAGAAAAAAGAAAAGTAATTACTTGAAGAAATAAAAAGAGTTAAAGCTAGAGATAAAGGGGCGCACTCCATCAAGAATAACCTTAGCAAGAGTTGATTAAAAAGGCGATAAATAAACCTAAGCTTAATAGGTTAAAGGTCCTTGACCGTGGAGGTTCCTAAAGCTTGAACATGCTTCTCTCTAAGTCTTGTTCAACTGAGTTTAGGAAGGTCCGACCGACTCTCATCTAAATCGGAGGCCTAAAGCTTGCTTTACGCGGTGAACCCCTCTATTATATTTTATTCTAATCTGGGAGATTTGGACGTCTGCCTCTCTCGAGTGGTGCGTACAACTCTCTTTACTCTTGAATGCTCACTTCATTCTTTCGGCCTCTCGGCTAGCCCAGAATGAAATCAAAGGTGGAGAGTATATATCGATAATATACCTCCAGCCCATGAAAGATCAAGAGTAATTCAAGGCCTAAAACATAAAAAAGAAAAGGTAAATTAAAGCATCATAACTTAATTGCTCGAACCTCGGATCATCATGATCGAGTACAAGGAGGATTATTTAATCATAATGGAGTGGAGGAGGGGGTATGAGTAGTAAAGCATTAAGAACACAAGTAAACAAAAGGAGCACTTATATTAAGAATAAAGAGAGCTACACAACTATGAAATGAAAATTACGCTTGCATGGAAATTGAAATCCTATTCTAGCCCTACAATAAGCTACTAAAAGAAATACAAGAGATAATATAAAAGCAAAACACTAAGCTATGTTAAGGAAAAATTACATAATAAGAGAGAGAGAGAGGGAGAGAGAGAAGAAAAAAAGAACAAGTAAACCACTGGGCAGCACCTCCCCCTCTCCACCAAAACTTACTGAAATTGAAGGGAGTAGCCTGGTATCTATAGAGTTTTCCCACGAATTGGTCACGCCCTAGGTCATGGCCGGGGAGGGCGTGACAGGGGGCGTGATAGGTACGGAGTTGACCTCGGGAGCGAAATTCTAGCGGGAACGATGATTGCTTTGGTACGATGATGGTCACGCCCAAGGTCACGTCCATGATAGGGGGGCGTGACAGGCACGTCAATTCAAAGTCAGCGGTCGCAAGTCCATCAGATATCAGAAAAAGGCGGGTCACGCCCTATGCCACGCCCATGGAGGGCATGTCATGGGGGCGTGACAGTACTGTTTTCATGCAGTAGTGGATAAAGCATTTAATGCGGCGGCAGGCTTTGGGATGAGGGTGACACGCCCCGTATCACGCCCTGGGACATGCCCGAGGACGGCGTGTCAGGGGGCGTGACATGGGCTTTTCGGCGGGAAAATCCTTCTGGTGGCTTTAAACATCGGGATCAGGCTACATGCCCTATGACACGCCCAGGGAGGGCGTGCCAGGGGGCATGTCAGAGGACTTGTGGCTGAAAACTTATGGAAACCTACAAAAATAGAAAATAAACATTAGTTATAATATTTACATAAAAAGTAACATAAAATTACATAAAGGAAGAGATTTAAAACGAAAATAATACATTTTTACCCTAATAAATTAAGCTAAAATATGCATCATCACAGCCTGAGACCTATCCTTAGCCCATGTAGGGTGACTTCCAATTCCTTTGGCCCTAGAACTTCATTTTTTATCATGGGTTCATCATATGGAAATTAGTGGTAAATCAGAAATCCAAAATTTTCTAATTATTTTGGTCCATAATTTAAATTATTTATTTTTGTGACATATGTCACATTGAACATGAACTATCATAACCAGAGGTCCCCAAGGTCTAATTAATTTATCTAATGTTCATCATGGTTTAAAAGATTAGTGTACAAAATATCCCAATTTTCTAGAATGATTTGACCCATGTTTTCTATTTATGACTAATATCACAAAATTACCCCTCTACGAATGAAGTACCAAAAATAATCAACTAAATATTCAAAGAAAATTCTTAGACAATAATATTGTCAAGATAGAGCTCAAAACAAATTTTCACAATTTTCCCTAAGGGCTTGACATAAGATTACCACTATTACGGATGTTTACAAAAATTCCATTATTAGTATAAGCATTATAACCGCCATTCAAAAATTCTAAGAAAAATTACAGTGGTTCACAATACTCAATTAATGTTCAAGAAGAATTTTATAATTTTCCAAGTACTATTTATCATCTTTTTAATGAAACTCAATTAGGGGTTTAGCTGGAATTTGCTTTATTTTCTCATGAAATAATTCTCAAATATATCACTTAATTTTCCAGAGAAATAAAATAGTATTTTAGGGGTTGTGCTAATGATTTAGAATTTTCCAAGTTCATGTGCCCTAATTTCTTATCATGACATATTAGTGTGCTAAATTTGAAATAAATTTAAACTATAGGATATTTGATTCCAAAAATCCTAATTTCTCCATGGAGAGTGTATTTCAGCTCCAAAAATCCCTACCCAAAATTTCATTGACATGCAATGAGTTAAATGGGCTTAATTGCCCAATTTTCCCATTTTCTATTGGCACACCATTCACACTTATACTTTCATCCTACAAGTTGGATCTTCTAACATGCATAGATCCAAATGAATCTATATTATTACCAAGATACTTAACTTACGTTAGAGTCATGCCACCAAAATTTGGGGGCATTTGGTGTTGTAAATCTCCCTAAATTACTTTTATTTGATAAATCAAATTATGGACTAAAACTATAGGAATATATTCACCAAAAATTCTAATTTTTGGGCACAAGATAGGTCGGTATATACGCATGCATTGTCCAAATTTCATTGCACGTGGAAAAGCAATTGGGCATACACATTCATTTTAATTTTTAAACTAGGCTAGGAGAAGTCCTTGCGAAATAGGCTTATAGAGAGTTACACTGCTCCAAATGGCAGGATTAAGGTGCCTAATTAATTTTAAGACACATGTCTACATATTTCATGTTGGAAACATTTCCTGAATAAGCCCGTAAAGGGTATAAAATTAAAATGCAAGTTGCTGAAATAAATGTGACAGAATTTTAATAAAGTTATAGTTTCATATGCATCCAAACGAACGACATTAGGTTGTCTTCCCCAACCCTCCAACGGTCCAAATTGACCCGTGCAGTAGCATGTTGATCTCCCATTTTTAACTGCATCGGCCTCCGCCACCACCGACGATAATCACCATTACCTTTATTGAGGTGGTGGCTAGCGTTTCTCGGCGACCTCCTCCAACGAACCCGAGCAAGAAGAAAAGCTCAGTATTTTCTTACTTTGGCAGTGATTAGCAGGTTTTTGCGTGTTCACTTCATGTACTTGCATTACATTTAAAATTAAACAGCTTTTGACTTCTTTTTTGGAGAGATTAGCATGTGTCTGTGAGTTCACTTTAGGTGCTCGTATTATATTTTTAAATTTAACTGTTTTTGACTTCTCCCTCACAGAGATTAGTAGGTGTTCATGAGTTAAATTTAGGTACTCACATTATATTTTAAATTTACCTTCTTTTGACTTCTCCCTGGAAGAGATAAGTAGGTGTTCATGAGTTCAATTCAGGTACTCGTATTATATTTTAAAATTATCTTCTTTGACTTCTATTTTACAAAGATTAGTATGTGTTCGCGAGTTCACTTCTGGTACTCGCTCTACGATTTAAATTTACCTTCTTTTGACTTCTCTTTTGCATTGATTAGCAGCTGTTCGAGAGTTCGATTCAGTTACTCGCGTTATATTTAAAATTTTCCTTCATTTGACTCCTCTTTTGCAGAGATTAGTAGGTGTTCGAGAGTTCACTTCAGGTACTCGGGTTACATTTTAAATTTACCTATTTTTTACTTCTCCATTGTTGAGATTAGTTGGTGTTCATAATTTTAATTCAAGAACTCGCATAATATTTTTAATTTAACTTCTTTTGACTTTACTTTTGCATATATTAGCAAGTGTTTGCGAGTTCACTTCAAGTACTCGCGTTATATTATAAATTTACCTTTTTTTTACTTTGGCATAGATTAGCAGGTATTTGTGAGTTCACTTCAAGTTCTCGAATTATATTTTTAATTTACTTGCTTTTGACTTCTCATTGCAGAGATTACAAGGTGTTCGCGAGTTCACTGTAGGTACATGCTTTATATTTTAAATTTACCTTCTTTTGACTTTTCTTTGGCATAGATTAACAGTATTTGCAAGTTCACTTCAGGTACATGGGTTATATTTTAAGTTTACTTGCTTTTCTCTTCTCTTTTATAGATATTAGTAGGTGTTTTTGAGTTCACTTCTGGTACTCGCGTTATATTTTAAATTTACTTGCTTTTGACTATTCCTTTGCAAAGATTAGTAGGTGTTCACGAGTTCAATTCAGGTACTCGCATTATATTTTAAATTTACCTTTTTTGACTTCTCGTTGGCAAAGATTAGTAAGTGTTCGTGAGTTCACTTCAGGCACTCGAGTTATTTTTTAAAATTACCGGCTTTTGACTTCTTTTTTGCAGAGATTTACAAGTGTTCATGAGTTTACTTTAGCTAATCACATTATATTTTTAATTTACCTCCATTTGAATTCTCCCTCGTAGAGATTAGTAGGTGTTCGCGAGTTAAATTTAAGTACACACATTATATTTTAAATTAACTTGCTTTTGACTTCTCCCTTGTGAAGATTAGTTGGTATTCGCTAGTTTAGTTCAGGAACTCTCGTTATATTTTAAACTTACCTTCTTTTGACTTCTCTTTTGTAGAGATTAGTAGGTGTTCGCGAGTTCACTTAAGATACATGCATTATATTTTAAATTTACCTACTTATGACTTCTCTTTTGTAGAGATTAGCAGCTATTCGCAAGTTTAATTTAGATACTCGCGTTAAATTTTTTATTTTCCATCATTTGAATTGTCTTTAGCAGAGATTAGCAGGAGTTCAAGATTTCACTTCAGGTACTAGCGTTATACTGTAAATTTACCTGCTTTTGACTTGTCTTTTGCAGAGATTAGTAGCTATTTTCGAGATCACTTCAAGTACTCGTGTTATATTTTAAATTTTACTGCTTTTGACTTCTCTTTTGCATTTAATTGTTGTTATTCACAAGTTAAATTCAGGTACTCATTATATATATAAAATTTACCTCCTTTTGACTTCTCTTTTTCATAGATTAGCAGGTGTTTTAGACTTCACATCAGGTACTCTCTTTATATTTTAAATTTACAAGCTCTTGACTTCTCCTTACCTGAGATTAGTAGGCGTTCACACTTTTTAATTCAGGTACTCGCGTTATATTTAAAATGTTACTTCTTTTGACTTCTTTTTTTCATAGATCAGTAGGTGTTTGCGAGTTCACTTCAAGTACTCGCGTTATATTTTAAACATTCCTTCTTTTACTTTGGCAGAGATTAGCAGGTGTTTGCGAGCTCACTTCAGGTTCTCGCATAATATTTTAAATTTACTTGCTATTTACTTACCTTTTGCAGATATTTAGAGGTGTTCGCAAGTTCACTTAAGGTACTTGCATTATATTTTAAATTTTTCAGCTTTGACTTCTCCTTTGCAAAAAATATTAGGTAATTGCGAGTTCAATTCTTTTACTGGCATTATATTTTAAATTTAACAATTTTTGACTTCTCTATGGAAAAGATTAGCAGGTGTTTGTGAGTTCAATTCGGGTACTCGAGTTATAATTTATATTTACCTTCTTTTGACTTCTTTTTTGCAGAGATTAGCAGGTATTCATGAGTTCATTTAAGGTACTGGGTTATATTTTAAATTTACTCGCTTTTGTGTTCTCCTATATAGAGATTAATAGGTGTCTGCGAGTTCAATTCAGGCACTCGCATTATAGTTTAAATTTACCTTCTTTTGACTTCTAATTGGCAGAGATTAGTAGGTGTACACGAGTTCACATCAGGTACTCGCGTTATATTTTAAATTTACCGCCTTTTGACTTCTATTTTTAGAGATTAGTAGGTGTTCGTGAGTTCACTTTAAGTACTCGCATTATATTTGAAATTTACCTGCTTTTATTTTGTAATGCCCCAAACCCAAATTATGGTCACACGGCATGGGACACGGGCGTTTCCAGGGCCATGTCCTTCTCAGTGTTAGCCTGGCTGTGTTAAGTGTGGTACATGGCTAAAAACATGGGTATGAACAGTGCTGATATGGGCGTTTCGGTTTGTGACACGGGCGTGTCAAATACCCGTGTAGTTCTCAAGTTGTGCCGGGCGGTGCCGACTGAAGTACACGGCCTGGAGCACGGGCATGTACTGGTCGACACTGCCATGTCAAAGTTTATGGGGGTGTGTTGGGGACCAGTGTACTTTTTGGGATTGTTTGGTCCAGTGGCAATTGAGGGACACGCCCCTCAACTCGGGCATATACTTGCTGATACAAGTGTGTCAGGTGCTTGATACGGGAGTGTCTAAGCCTGTGTCCTGTTCTGGCTTGAGTTGGTTTTTTGCTGCTTAAGGTACACGACCTGTGACACGAGCGTGTCACAGGCCGTGTCAGCCCAAGGAGGATGCTTTTTAGAGAAAATCTGAGCCGTTCATTTCCTTTGATAAAGAATTAATGGCCCTGGGTATTTCCTGAAGGGTTAAGTACGGAAATTGATGAGTTAATTCTCATTCTATTCATACCATTCTCTTTCTAAGAATAAGAGAGAGATGAGAGCAAGGGAAGGAAGAAGAGGAGAAATGCAGCCGCCGGTGGTGCTACGGTGGTCCAAATCGCAAGCTGAGTCAAGAGCTGCGAATGCGAGGCCATTACGGTGACTTTGATCCGTCTCATTTTTCTCCATGGCACCAAAACGCCTTTCAAGGGTAAGGATTTCCTTCTAGGACAAGTGAAGTCCTTATTTCCTGCATTTGCATTAGAATCCTCCTCAAAAGGGTGGATGACGAAGTGATTCCCTTGTGATCGGTGGTTCACCCCTTATTTTATTGCATTAGAATCGGAAAAGTGTAGTACGGTTAGGCATGCTGTGTGAAGCCCATCCGAACAAGTTGGTCTGGATTGGTGATGCTTTGTTTGCAAATCGTAGAAGACTCTGGATAAATTGATTGCTTGTATGAAATCCTTGGTGGATACCTATAGCTTGGTGCTACAGGAAGTACTGGAGGAAATCTAGGAAAAAGCTTTGAGAGTTGGTGCTTGGTGTTAAATTTTTGTGGTCGTGAGTGCCATTTTATGTGAAGTTGAGCCGTTGGGCTGCAACGGTGGAATGATGGGAAAGGTGAAGCCGAACACGTATCAGTCCAGGCTTGAGTCTGACGAATGAGAGCAACGAGAAAGGTAGATCTGTACCCGCGTTATGGTTGTCTAACCTTGGGTGCTTACGGCCCTATTAGGATCACAGAGTGAGATTCTTAGGCCTGCGCGCCATTAAGTCTAAATTCTCATAATGAACCTTCATGTCTGGGACCTCTTAACGGTGGTGGGACCTGAGTTTCGGTAGACCAATAATGTGCCCTGAGTTCACGGAATGTCAGGCCATCGTGCTGGTGTTTGTCATATGTATTGACTTGTGCGGTTATGCACGTCCTTCGTGGATTGTTATATATATATATGTTATGTGACTACAATGCCTTGTAGGGAAGGAATTCTGCTGCCCCGTGCCTGGGGCAGGGTCTTTATAATTGGTCTGCTTAATGCTGACTTTTTCCCTGTTTGCCACCGCTTGGTGGATTGATTCTTTCAGGTGGTGCTGGCCCAAGCGGGAAATAGTTGGTTGGATCCCAAGTTCTACTGCTGCCCTCGAAGGCTTGTTTTGTTTACACTCTTTCATGTGTGACCGACCTGCGCGCCGATGTTTGTAAACCACACTTTTGTTAAGAGAAACTTGTAAGGCCATAAGGCCATGTACCTTCTGTGTTTGGTTGTATACATTCATAATTGGTAGTAGTTAACCTTTTTGTTCTTAATGAGTTCTAGTTTTCAACCATGAAGCTTCCGCTAGAATGCTCTGTGTTAGGGTTCAATGGTTTTGATATTATTTAGTAACTTATCCGCCTATTTGTGGAATATGGTGTGGGGCCTTAACCGGACCCTCTATTATATTGCACGTGACGGGTAGTGGTGTTATAATTTGGTATCAGAGGGAGGTTTCGATCCTCCGACCTGTGGGTTATGGGCCCACCATGCTCTCGCTGTGCCATCCACACTTTGGTGGAGGATTCCTAGGCAAATGCAAGATAGAAGGACTTCACTTGTCCAATAAGGAAATCGTTACCCTTGGAAGACGTTTTGGCGCCATGGAGAAAAATGAGATAGATGAAAGTCACCGCAATGGCCTCGCATTCACAGTTCTAGACTCGGCCTGTGATTTGGACCATTATAGCACCACCAGCGGCCGAATTTCTCCTCTTCTTCCTTCCCTTGCTCTCCTCTCTCTCTTATTCTTAGAAAGAGAATGGTATGAATATAATGAGAATTAACTCATCCATTTACACACTTAACCCTTCAGGAAATACCCAGGGTCGTTAGATCTTCATCAAAGAAAATGAACGGCTCAGAATTGCTCTGAAAAGCATCTTCCCTGGGCTAACACACCTTGTGACATGCCTGTGTCATAGGCCGTGTACCTTAAGCGGAAAACAATCGACACAAACCAGAATAGGATATGGGCTTAGACACTCCCGTGTTAAGCAACTGACACGCCTGTATCACCAAGTACACGCCCGTATTGAGGGGCATGCCACTCAATTTACATAGGACCAACAAATCCTGAAAAGGACATGGTCCCCAACACGTCTGTAATAACTTTGACATGGTCGTGTCGACCAGTACACGCCTGTGCTCCAGGCTGTGCACTTCAGTCGGAACCTCCCGGCACAACCCGAGAACAACACGTGTATTTGACACGCCCTTGTCACCTACCGACACGCCTGTGTCAGCACTATTCATACTCGTGTTTCCAGCCATGTACCGCACTTGATACAGCCAGGCTAACACAGAGAAGGACACGGCCCTTGACACGCCCGTGTCCCAGGCCATGTGAACTTAATTTGGGTTTGGGACATTATAACTCTCCCCCCTTAAGAGAATTTCATCCCGAAATTTCTAAGCATGTAGTTCACAGCAAACAAATTATTTTACAAAATATTCCCTTTATTAAAATCAAAAGGTTACAAAAGCCTAACATAAATAGCTCAGGAAATTCAATACGAATGGTTTTCTCCTGCTCCCATGACAACTCCTCACGGCCACAGTTGTCCCACCGGACCTTGACCATCCTGATAGCTTTATTTCGTAGCTGTTTAATCGCTGAATCATCGATCCAAATAGGCCTAACCTTCGTCATTAGCCCACTATCGACTGATACTTGATCTGCAACAACCACCTGTGATGGTTCTTTCACCGCTTTCCGCAACATCGAGACATGAAACACATCATGTAAACCATTCAGCTCTAGCGAAAGTGCTAACTAATAGTGGGATCCGGTCGATTTCGCACACATTTTCTCCTCTTATTGTTGATAGTTAGTTGAACTCTTTGTATTTGATGAAGATTTAGTATTTTGTAAAACGTTATTGTTTAATCATGTCTATGGGATTATATATATTTCGGTATATTTTCTTGAGGTGCGCCATATTCAATCCTCCATCATCCACCCTTTCCACACTAGCATTTCTAGTGGCATGCGTTGCGAAGAGGTTCTTCCGACCTTCACTATTTTCTGGGTTCTTACGCTTGCCAACTCCTCCATTCCTCCTAGCAATTCGGTGCATAGCGGCCCGTGTAGTCTTGCATCCCGCCTGGCGAAGCGATGCATAGTGGCATTGCATAGGAGTAGTTATTAGCCTTTTGCTTTATTTTATCATAACCATCAAAACCCCAATCGTAAACTCTAACTTAAGGACTTCAATCTCAAGTCCTCCTCGAAATTAACTCCACCTTACTGTGTTCCTTGAGAGATCGATACTTGGGAAAATTCGCCCAATTTATATTACTTGTGCGACCGGTTCACTATCGTGATATTTTGCATTAGAGACCGTCTGTCTTGATTCTTTCTCCTTCTGTGAACGGGATATCAAATCTTAACACTGGCCGCCTAAGTCCCTCGGAGTCTATCCTCTTTAGCTTTTCTCTCCATAGCCGTGCAGTTTCTCTTGCTTTGCTTTTCAGTTAAGCCGCGGTGAGAAAGAAGCTCGCTGGCGGATTGAAAATTTTGTCCGCTATCTTCTACCGTGACTACTACTTGTAAAATTTTACGATACGCTTAACTTCCCTATGTTTACCTTGCAGGAGTGAAAATGGGGAAGCCTCCTGCTTCCCAGCGATTAGTTTCTTCATCTCTTCCATCTTTTCCCTAAGTCTCTATTTTTCGGTTACTTCAGAAAATGCAGCTGCCGGCTCGCTGGGCTTTCCCCCAATAACTTGAACGTCGGGGAGATCGACCCCTTGTGAGACCACGATGCCTTCAACAACCGGTCTTGACGCTCTAGCGTCTTCATCTCCTTGAGGAAGTCGCTCACTATCTCGCTGGCCGCAGCCGTATCTTACGGCTCGTTCCGTTTGGAGGATGGAGTCTACGGACTATCGTATACCTCTTTCTCCCGCGGCTTATACTGCGCGCTAGCCACCCCGGTCTTTATGGATACATTGTGTTTTCCGACCCGTATCCTCAACGCCTTCCTCTTCATTCTCTCTTCTAGGTTCTCATTCTTTTCCCTCTATCGTTTCATGTGACGGACTATTACTTCTTCCCGCTTGTTCCTTTCTGCCTAAGACAGCGCGACCTCCCGCGATTTATCAGCCTCATTATCATCGACCTTGATGACTTCGTCGAGGATTGTCAACTCGCACGGCTTGGATGAATCAACACTTTTCTCCTCCACCGCAGGAAATTTTAAGAGGGGTTCACCTGATGGCGAGAAAGTGATGTCAAAAGACTTGGTTGTCTCAGTTTGAGGATGTGCGGGTTTAGACACCACTTCGGCCTTAGTCGCCGCCGGCGACATTTTCGCGGCGGACTCCGCTAGTTTCTTTCTAGACCTAGAAGCCGCCGGGGTGATCGGCTTCTCTATTTTCTCCTTAGGCTTTCAAGCAGAGCTTGCCGGTTTCTGGCTCTTCTTTTTCTTCTCCTCCGACATCTTTTCCAGGTCTTACATCGTAGACAGGACATCCATATTTGAGAGAGTCACACCGGCCTGAAGTATGCTAACCGCGAGTGGCGAGTATTGACCCTTGGATTCGCAGAATTTCTCGGAAATGGCAGAGTTCAGTGCTATTTATAGACATCGGACCATTAATGGTAGTCGCGGTCTCCGGCTTAGTCTAACATTTCCGAAATTTCCCTAGATTTGGAAACGTGCGGGGATTATTTTAACCAAGAATCCGCGAATAGGTCGCATGGACTTTTCAAACCGGGCGGCCTAGTCTCCTAACCGCCAATCTCATTATGCCAGTCTATTCTTGCTGAAGCCGGGCGGCCTCACTTCAAGGTCGTCTCCAGAGGGAGTCTTGGGCAGCCCGTCTTGAGGCCGAGCCCCACAACTCGTCAAAGAGAGACCGTCAGGCCGCGCGGCCTTCCCCTTCCATCCTTTTTACTTGCTTCCCGTCACCCCTGCCTGGTTCTTCTATACCCCAGGCAGCCAGTATTTTTTGCCCTGCCCATTTGGGCAGGCCCCCAAGCCTATAAATAAGGGGTGGAAGCATACCCAAAGCATGCTGAGTCGAGTCTAGGAGCTCCCTTGTTAAGAGCTGCGGTCTCGAGCCTAGTGCCTTGCGGTTTATTGTCCAGCCGGCTTCTCTTTTCTCCTTTTTTCTCCTCCCTAAGTGTAACCGGTTCGTCTTCAATAAAAGGAAAGCGCGTCGCAGGAGAGGCATTCTGGCTGCGGTGGGCGAAGTGTGATGTCGCCGCTTCTTGCGGCTTGTTCTGGTTTCGTCTCTAACCGCTAGTAACCGACTACTCGGCAGTCCCTCTTCCTTTTCCATTCCTTTCCCCAGTGCTCAAACTGTTAGCTGGTGGTTCTCGATTCCCTTTCGCATTTTGTGCATCAACACGGCGGAAGCATAAAGAACTTTTAGGGTTTAACATTTCGCAAAGAAGCGGAACTTCATCGTCTTCTCCCTCGCCAATGTTGCAGAACTTGAAGCTGATGTTCAAACCCACTGGTGTAAAAGTACACCCAGTTTGCTGTAGCGATCTTCACCTACTACAGTAAGTTCAGATGATATTTCTGAGAAAGAAGAAGAAGCAGAGCATTCTAATTTCTATAGTGAATGTTAGATGATTGAAGAATAATAAGAACTGTCAAATCATTGTCTTCATCAGCAAGATCAGAAACTTGAGTTTTTGAGTTTCTTCCGGCACAAGCAACAGCTTTTTGAAGATCATTATTCTTATTATTGTGAAGAAAGTTAGCGATGATTTTTTCTCTGCTCAGGAAGTAGAAGACTCAGAGAAATCTCTCTGGAGTAAAATCATTAACAAACAACTTTTTTGGAGGATCCTTTGGATTTGAGTTGTAAGGCTAAAATTTTAAAGGCTGAGGTAGGATTCAGTTTTGGATATGAGCTATAGGACCAATTATTGATCTGAGTGTAGGGTGTCACAACCCACATTTTCTCAACATTTAAAGTATATCAGAGTAAGACAAAATATGGGCCGTGATGCCACGCCGTATAGGGGATAACTACAGGCGCTCAGGCAAGACTCTAAACTCTACAATTTTATATGAAATCCTTAAGTTATTAGGTAAAAACAAGTTTAAACTGGATGGACATATCCCTCGGCATAGTGGATCAACTAGTCCACAAGTAAAAGTATAGTTATACGTTGCATAAAATACTTTGATTATGTTGATTAACACCCTACATGATTATAAACATCCCCAAAGGACAACTCATGGCATGCAAAACTCTAGATTTATTATAAGTATGGAAATAGTCTTTACGTTAGCTAGAAAATAATATATTATATTTAGAAATATGAGATGTATGAAGTACTAATAGTAATGCTTTTATAAGTGAAAATACCTAACATGCAACTTAGCACAAAACATTCCCAGAGAGCAAGTAAAAACAACCACAAAAGGTAAAATTAGTAACTTAGCAAAGTATCCAACAATTCAAAAGAAAACCACCAGTGGGCGTTAACAAACAGACACAAACCCACTGGTCAGTATGTGTGTTTGTACTAACAAGAAAACAACAAAGAACTACATCACAAGGTAGAGGAAAACTTCTGCAACACTGCAGTCCAGTAGCAAACACCAAACCTAGCCGCTCATCCAACTACTTCCCTGAACCTGAGCCATTCAAAGAAAGAACACCTCAGTAAAAAATATACAAGTGTTAAACAAAACTGTTAGTAAATAAAGGAGTAGTAAGATTACTAATCAAAACCAGAGTAGCTGTCAAAACACAGCAATCTAACAAGAAATTAAGAACGAAAGAATTAACTTATAAGGTTAAAAAGTAATGAAATTTGCACCAAGTGCGAACAGAGTCATACCCCGTGAACATCTGCAAGATTAAGTAGAAATAACATAAGTTTAATCCACAAAATGAGGCAAAGGATCAATAAACACGTGAATCATTAACACCGTAATGCAACCGGATCTGAGCCAAGACCAACCAGTCAAACCCGACCTAACAGACCCAAACGATTCAAAAACGGGACTGCGGTGGTGGCCGTCTGGTCCAACACAACGCAACATCCCAAAAACAAGTCCCAAACATGCCTGTGTGTAATGATTCACGAAACGAAGCCCACCAAACCAAACCCAAATCCCAAACACCCAAAAAACCCAAACTCGACCAATTCATTAGAAATCTGACGATTCTAACTTGACAAAACTAAGCCTTTAGAGATACATGACAAATCGGTGAAATGACACGAGTCTAATGGAAAAGCGTCGAGTACACTCGACACCGCATCGAGTTTAGTCAATGCATTGGACGCCACATCAAGTGTAGGGAAAGCGTCAAGTACACTCGATGCCGCGTCGAGTGCAGTCAACGCTCTCGACGCCACAATTTAGCTGGGAAAAGCTTTGATGAGTGATTATTTATACATGTTTTGGTCTATGTTTTAATATCAATTTTAATTCAAGGTTGTAATACTTCATGTAAAAACTTAAATAAACGGTTTGTTTTTAGTTTTATTCTTTAATTAGTTTGTTTGTCATTTTTAACCATCACTTTAATCTACTATATTATGTTTTGCGGTAATGTTCACGGTCCGGCCGGTTTGGACGACCTGAATGCAGCTGAAATGTCATGTTATTTAAAATATATATATATAGGATCTAATAATCTATATATAATTACAATAATAATAATAATGTAAATATAATAGTAATAATACTTATAATAATAATGTAAAGAAAAAGAGTTAATATAATGTATATAAATTAATTACAATGTACTTATAAATTATAATAAATAATATAATATGTTAAGTATAGTATTATTAATATTTGAGTATTATTATATAAGTAATATTATGTATATTATCTTTTAAATAAAACTTTATTACGAATGTATAATATTATTTTAAAAATGTTTTTAATTATATTGTAAATAGTATAATTATATTTTAAAATAGTATAAGATTGTAAGAATTATAATATAATAAAATCTGTATTTTCTATATTTTCTATATATATATATATATATATATATATTATATTCAGGATTTAAGCATCAAAGACTAATTGGCCTAGTGGAGTAGGAGCTCTGGTGAGTTTCATTAGGTTGCGACTTCGAATCACATGAGGCATATTTTGCTCCAATTTAATCCCAGACCCGCCAGCTCGACCCGCTATGCAACCTGCTACCAACAGCCCGCCATCTTTTCTATCAACAGTCTACAGCTTTTCAATCAGTAGCCTACCAGCTTATCCATTAGCAGTCTGCCAGCATCTTCTCCATCAGTTGCTTATCCATCAGCAGATTCAATCCTTATCCAGCAAGCCAACTCAGCTGCCATGTCAGCTCAATCCTTATCCAATCCACCACGTGTGAAGCTATCCAATTGCTAGCTATCCCATAAGAGGATATTCAGCTTTTCAAAAGCTGTTTGGCAGCTTTTCCAAAAGCTATTTGGCAACTTTTGCAAAAGTGCTTTTTAAGAAGCATTTTTTTTCTCTATAAATAGATGGCCAAGGCTGATGGTTAGAGGAGAACTGAAAGAGTTCCACATAGTTCTTCTTAGTGTTTATGAGTAGCTATTGAGTGATATTTTCCAAACCCTATTTTGGGTTCTGTGTGTAACACTTTTTAAGTCTAATAAATTTAATTTTTCAAGTTATTGTTCAAGTATTATTTTATTTCTGTCTTTCAATTTCTACTACCACCCCCATCCCGGATAAGAGGCTAAGAACGTTTTACCGCTTGATTAAGATGGTTGAGATGGATATAATTTCTGCACTTTTATATGTCATTTCAATTTTTACTACCACCCCTATCCCGGATGAGTTGCTAAGAACTTTTTAGCGCTTGATTAAGATAGTGGGATGGATATTATTTTGCACCTTTATATGTCATTTCAATTTCTACTACTCCCCCTATCCCGATTGACAAGCTATGTTTTTTTAGCAGTACACCGAGATATGTTCGGAAGGATATATATTTTTTGTAATTCCAACTGTATTTTGAAAATATGTCGTTGTAGCGCTCGCTTGAAATAAATACTGGACATAAAACTATTTGAAACCCTAAATTTATATTTAATAAATTAAAAACCTAAGAATTACCTAAGAACGAAGTTGAATGCAGCCATACAAATTGATATATTGTGTTCACTTCTGAATTTCGTAATTAGTAGCCGAAAGGTTCGTGTCTACAAATTGATCACTCTCATGTAAAGAGAAACTACGCATCGTACTCGAAAGAGATTAACATAAGCCTCCCGAGTTGAACCTTCGAATATAAGTAGGAGGTTAATAGCGGTGTTCACAACGTAAAGCGTGTGTTAAGATATTTTTGGAGGACCAAAGTTCGATCAATATATCTTAATCTCATGTGGGTGTATCCTCAATAGATGTACATTTATATCTAGGGAACCTCCACGGTCAAGTATTTTAATTAATAACAACTTCGAATGTTTCTTAAGTATCTTCCAAAATAATAAAAATCGAGCGCTCTCTCCTTTATTTATTTTCAAAAACTAAGCATATAAATTTTATTTTCACATTAAAAATAAACATAAACCTCTATTCTTTTCGATAAAATAATAGCTTCATTCCTTTAAGTAGAGTACTCGACACAGATCCGTGGAAAAATACGACCTTGATATTTGAAAAAAAAAATACTATACTATTACTCGATAGGTACGCTTGCCTTAATCACAGTATATAAGTGAAGAGATAAAACGCAACGCATAAATTGAATTATCTAATCACCGTTAAAATAAAATAAGAAACAACAACTTTTTATTATCAAGTTTTTTTCGACATTGTCGGGGATCATTTTTGTGTTGATATTTGAAAAAAAAAGTAATTACTATTACTTTTATCCTAGTTGTTATTTTAAAACTACTGTTTTTATAAAAATAAACAAAGCAAAAATTCTCTATTAAAAAACCTTGTTTTCATAAAAACTATATATTTTATTAACAACACTTTTATTTCTATCTATTTATTTTCTAAAAAACAAACAAAACCACACACATAAAAAAATTACAAAAAAAACAAAAAATAATTTTTATAAAAGTTTTTTAGTGCATGACCCGACGAAACTCTCCAATAGATCATAATCTCAATTTTTATCCTGAAATTGACCGCACCTATTATAGGTGCCTTCGATCTCGTGACCAAGACCAAGCATTAAATCTGGAAGAGACTATCAGAACCATGCACTTAGAAGCATTGCAGATCAAATTTCAGTTGTGGCCCCGCAAAGGACAATGTCTTATTATACGAGGCCAAACTTAGACGATACCGGGAGTAACAACTCGACCCGTTAAATAATATATAATAGAAGGTAAGGTCGGGGCCCCACATTTTATGCCACAAACAGACGGCGAGGTCATAGGTTAATGCCAAAATACCACGCATCCTAACTCAGAGCATTCTAGTGGAAGTTTACAAGTTAACGAACTCAATCCATAAAAGTCCACTAATATATAAATAACTCATTTATATACAAGACCAGGAATGTAAACAGACACACTGCTTACGGCATTAAGGCCTTACAAGTTTCTCTTTACAAACATACGACTTCATACATCGGCACGCAGGCTGGCCACACATGAAATCCAAAGTTTCGCACGACCTTCGAGGGCCTAAAAGCAATAGAAAGGGCTTCAGCCCGCTCAATCCATTTCAGCATCACAGGGGCAACACTTGCATATAGACATCAACCCCATGGGTGACAAACAAAGCAACGGTCAGCATTCAGCTGACTAATGATAATGACCCTACCCTTTACCCGGGGCAGTGGTTCCTTCTCTACATGTCTTTCAATCTCAACACATATATACAATCCACATTATTATCACAAATGCCGGCCTTCGTGCCAGACGTTCAGTGCACTCAGGGAACACTTACGGTGTACCAAGCGCTCATGGTTCCACCACTGGTTCGAGGTGTTTACTTGTTGGCAGGGCCTAAGCCTCAAAACCCCCGTTGAATACCTCACGCACCCGTCCACTCAGAGGCACACACTTCATAAAAAAATGTGAGCGCTATCAGCCGACTTACCCTCGTAGTGTAACTAGCCTAGGGAAATCGCCCCGCTGCATTGCTACCAATTGACCGCTCACTCGATCCTACCACTGAACTTGTTGAGTGGCCAACCCACTCAGAGGTTCTTAACTTGTTGGCTATGGGCATCAGCCGCAAAAACCCAGTTGTAGGCCTCTCGTACCCACCCACTCAGAGGTGTTCACTTAAAATAATCCGATCAATTAACTTGGTGGGTGTCCTACCCACTCAGAGGTTCTCGCATTCCTTCTCAACACTGGCACATATTGCCGCTTTCACTTCAATCAATACTGCTCGTGCCGAGCATACAACTCAAGGAGCTATACAAAGCTCATCACAATTATCCTCACCATCTCCGTAAGGTAACTGATGTATACACGGAGTCTTCTCCAGTTCATAGCATCACCAATCCAGACATCCAGCCAGATGTGCTTCACATAGCATGCATATGCCGTACTGCACATTTCCTCTCTAGTTGCAGACTCAATCACTGGAATCACTTATGCTCTTCCATCTTTTGATGGAGGATTCCACAGATATACATGCATAAACAAAGGGTTTCACCTGCCGAAGGAAGAAAGACCGTTACCCTTGACGATCGCTTCGGTGCTATGAAAGAACTAGCCAGAAGGAAAGCACCGCAGTGGTCTTGCCTTCACAACGCTGAACTCGGCTCTCGATTTTGACCGTTGAAGCTCCATCGACGGTCAGAAAGCTTCTCCTTCTTCCTTCCTTGCTCTCCTCTCTCTCTTCACTTTTAAAAGAGAATGGTCAATATCAGAATGAGATATTCATCTCCATTCTCGGCCTTATAAGAGCAGGGATGATCTGGGACAACATGATCCAAATAGAAGGGAACGAACAACCTCGATTGCTTTGAAAAGCATCTAAATAGAGCTGACACAGCCTGTGATATGCCCGTGTCACAGGCCGTGCTCCTTGAGCGGCTACATAACTGACTCAATCTGGAACAAAACATGGGCTACGATACGCCCGTGTCACTCTCTGACACGCCCGTATCAACCAGTACAAGGCCATGTGGATGGTTGTATCACCTAATCAATATAAGGCTGAAACACCCGAGAAGGACACGGCTAATGCACACGCCCGTGTCCTCGACCGTGTGCTCAACACGCCGCTGTGACATGCCCGTGTCACAGGCTGTGTACCACACTAAATGCCACTCAATGCCACTCCACTCAACGCCACTCCACTCAATGCCGCCCGAGCAGGACACGCCCTAGGAAACGCCCGTGTCCCAGGCCGTGTGCACCAGACACGCCCTGGGACACGCACGTGTCCCAGGCCGTGTCACCCAACCTGAACTCATTTTGGGACATAGGGTTTTCGGGGTATTACCCCAGGCCAATTATAGTTCGTCCAACAATTGCTAATAATAACTTTGAAATCAAATCTAGCATAATCCAAATGATTCAAAACTCCGTACAATTCGATGGATTGCCAGATGAAGATCCTAACACTCATCTGTCTAATTTCTTAAAATATGCAATACATTTAAAATAAAGGGTGTCACTGATGATTCCATTCGTTTGCGTTTATTTCCATTTTCATTACGGACGAAAGCCAAATAGTGGTTAGGTTCTCTACCTAGGGGATCCATCACTACCTGGGCTGAGATGACCGAAAAATTTTATACAAAATATTTTCCTCCTGCTAAAATTGCTAAATTACATGCGAATATTTCTTCCATTTTTCAAGGCGAGCCTGAGTCTCTTTATTAGACTTGGGAACGCTTTAAAGAATTTTTACATAGGTGTCCACATCACGCACTGCCGGCTTGGCTCCAAGTGCAAACATTTTATAATTGTTTGAATTTCTAAACCAGACAAATGATTGATGCTGCCATCGGGGGAATAGTAAATAATAAAACCCTAGAGGCTACTCAAGCTTTGTTTGAGGACATGGCCATGAATTCCTACCAATAGAACGTGCATAGGTCACGCCCTAACAAACCTGCTGGCTCTATGAGCTTGACGCTTCTTCAAATTTAGCACACCAAGTAGAATTTCTAAGTAGGTAAGTAGCGGGGATGTCTGCTCCCTCCTCCACGCCTCCTTGGAATTCAACTAATAATAATATAATTGAAGAACAAGTCGATTATATTTGGAATCCATATCGACCTCCTTCCTATAACCCAAATATTAATTTGTATAATAATATTTATAATCCAGGGTTTAGGAATCATCCAAATCTGTCATGGAGTAACCTCAATAATGATCAACGTCCTCCTAATACAAATCCAATTCGATTTGAACCACTGCCTCAACAATCACAATCATTATGACCCGCCCCGATAGAAGACATCTTTACAAAATATGTTGTCACAAACGAGTCCAATATGCGGAACCTGACCGGTTCAATTAAAAATTTGGAAACTCAAATTGGACAGATTTTAAAGATGCTGTCGGAGCGCCAACCTTGAGCTTTACTAGGAAATACGAAGCCAAATCAGCGAGAGAATGCCCACACCATCACACTTTGAAGTGGAAAGGAGGTACAATCATCCAATAAAGTAGAATCTGAAGAAGAGGTTAGAGTTTCTACCTCACCACCTATTTCTTCTTCTTCTTCTTTTATTTAACCGCATATTTCTCCACCATCATTACCCTATCCTTCTAAACTAAATAATGAGCGACAAGATGAGCATTATAAAAAATTTCTATAAATTTTAAAACAAATACAAATTAATGTTCCTTTCTGCGATACAATTGCACAGATGCCGAAATATTCAAAATATCTTAAAGCATTACTTTCTAATAAAAAGAAACTCGAAGTTATATCTCAAGTTTCCCTTAACGCTGAATGTTCAGCAGATTTATTAAATAAATTACCTCAAAATTTAAATGATCCGGGAAGATTTTCAATCCCGTACCTTTTCGGTTATTTATTAATAAAAGACGCCTTAGCAGATTTGGGCGCTAGTATTAACTTAATGTCCTACTCGCTTTTTCAAAAACTAGGATTGGGTATTCCAAGCCCAACTAAAATGAGCATCCAATTAGCAGATCGTTCTATAAAATATCCGATAGGAATAGTGGAAGATGTTCTGGTCAAGGTTGACATGTTTATCTTCCCGGTAGACTTTGTTATCCTCGACATCGAGGAGGACGCCGGTGTACCCATTATAGTCGGTCGCCCCTTTCTCGCCACCTCCCGCTCTTTAATTATTGTAAGTAACGGTAGACTCCACCTTCGGCTTTAAAATGACGAGGTTACTCTTAATATAAATCCCTCTATGCGGAATTCGCTTTCAAACGACGATTCTTGCTTTCAAAATAGATTTTGCAAACTTACCTATTTCAAACAAAATATCTAATAATTTTCCTTTTTAAACCATTACTTCTAAAATTTTCAAAATAAAAAAAAATCCTTCAAAGAACCACCAACCCTCGAGCTTAAACCACTTCCGGATCATTTAAAATATGTTTTTATTGAAGAAAATTTAAAACTCCCTGCTATCATTTCTTCAAAGTTAAATGATTCAGAAACCTCTGATTTAGTGGAAGTGTTAAAAAAACATCGTCATGCAAATGCATGGCAGATTTTTGATATTCAGGGGATTAACCCCTCGTTCTGTACGCATAAAATTTTTCTCGAAGATAATCCTCGCAAATCCATCCACCCTCAACGATTAATAAATCCTAATATGATTGATGTCGTTAAGACTGAGGTAATGAAACTTCTGGATGCAAGGATTATCTACCTAATTTCAGATAGTACGTGGGTTAGCCCCGTGCACGTCGTCCCGAAAAAGGGTGGCATAACGGTTTTGCCAAACACTAATAACGAATTAATTCCAACATGTATATTTACGGGTTTTAGGATGTGCATCGACTATAGAAAACAAAATGATGACACCCAAAAAGATCACTTTCAACTACCGTTTATCGATCAAATTTTGGAGTGGCTCTCTGGCCAATCATGTTATTGTTTTCTTGATGGTCTGTCAGGGTATTTACAAATACCAATTGCTCCTGAAGTTCACGAGAAAACCACGTTTACTTGCCATTGGGCACCTTCGCATATATAAGAATGTCGTTTTTCCTTTGCAATGCGTCGGCTATGTTTTAAAGATGTATGCTGACCATTTTTGGCAAGTTTGTAGAGGATGTTATTGAGGTGTTTATGGACGATTTCTCCGTATTCAGAGACTCATTCCATATTTTTTTAGATAACCTCGCTCGTGTTCTTCAACGCTGCGAAGACACGAATTTAGCGTTGAACTGGGAGAAATGTCACTTTATGGTTCGAGAAGGCTTAGTTCTCGGTCATAAAATTTCTATCCAGGGAATCAAGGTCGATAAAGCAAAAATAGAAATTATCGAAAAACTTCCCCCTCCGACAAACGTAAAAGGTATACGAAGTTTTTTAGGCCACGCAGGTTTTTATAGACGGTTTATTCAAAAAAATTCCAAAAATTCTAAACCGTTAACCCACCTCCTAGAAAAAGAATCCCCCTTTCTTTTTGATAGCGAATGCTTATTAGCATTCAATTTTATAAAAGAAAAACTTATCAATTCTCCTATTCTTGTAGCACCAGACTGGTCCTTTCCATTTGAAATAATGTGTGATGTGAGCGATTATGCAGTAGGAGTTGTATTAGGAAAGTGCATAAACAAGTATTTTCATCCTATTTATTACGCAAGTAAAACACTCATATCTACACAAGCCAACGACACCACTACAAAAAAGGAACTACTGGCGATTGTATTCACTTTTGATATGTTTCTATCATATATAACGGTATCTAAAGTTATAGTTTTTTCTGATCATTCTACTTTGAAATATTTATTAAGTAAAGTAGAAGCCAAAACCCATTTACTAAGATGGATTCTCCTCCTACAAGAATTCAACTTGGAGATCCGAGATAAAAAAAGGTGCAGTGAACTTGGCGGCGGATCACCTTTCTCGATTAGAGAATACAACTGAAAATACACTTATGGAGGTCGATATTGAGGACAAATTCCCTGAAGAACTCCTCCTCTCCATAGAAATGGTAATTAATTCCTTTACTCCTTGGTTTGCAGACTTAGCCAATTATTTATTTGCTCTAGTCATTCCAAAAAAAATTTCAAGTCAGCAAAAGAAGAATTTCTTTTCTGACCTGAAATACTATTTTTGGGAAGACCCATTTTTATTTCGAGTCTATGCGGATCAAGTGATTAGGAGATGTATTTTGGGGGAGGAAGGCGTAAAAATACTGCGACACTGCCACGAAGGACAAACCAGCAGACATTATCAAGCAAAATAGACTGTGCGGAAAGTGCTTGAACTGGGCTTCTTCTGGCCCACTTTTTTCAAAGATTCTCAAAAATTGGTAAGCACTTGCAATAGCCGCCAACGGTCAGGTAAAATTTCTCGTCGGGATGAAATGCCCCAGAACTTATTTATCGAATGTGAAATATTTGATCTGTTGTGTATCGATTTTATAGTCCCTCTACCTCTATATATTAAAAATAGTTATATTTTAGTAGCGGTTGACTACGTGTCAAGGTGGGCAGAAGCACAAGCTCTCCCTACCAATAACGCGAGAGTTGTCATGAAATTTTTGAAAAACTTATTTTTTTGTTTTGGCACGCCTTGTGCAATCGTTAATGATCACAGTACACATTTTTGTAACACCCAATTAGCTAAAGTTTTAGTTAACTATGGAATTACTCACAAAATAGCTATCGCTTATCACCCACAAATGAGCGGTCAAGTTGAGGTAGTCAATAGAGAACTGAAGCGTATTCTTGAAAAAACTGTCTCCATCAATCGAAAAGAATTATCGCTAAAACTGAACGACACACTTTGGGCTTTTCTGACGTCATACAAGACCGCTATTAGTTGTACGCCTTATCGGTTAGTCTACGGAAAAGCGTGTCACCTTCCGGTAGAATTATAACATCGGGCATACTGGGAGCTAAAATTTTTAAACTTAGATATGAACTTAGCCGCCGTCCAAAGAAAATTACAACTCAATGAACTTGATGAATGGCGTGCCAATGCCTACGAAAGCAATAAATTTTATAAAGAGCGTTCTAAGTTTTATCATGATAGAAAAATAAAATTTCAAAAATCTTTTTCACCGGGCGATCTCGTCCTTCTTTATAACTCCCTCCTTAGACTTTTTCTGGGGAAATTAAAATCCAGATGGTCTGGCCCCTTTACTGTTTAAGAGGTTTGGCCATATAGGACTGTTCTTATTTCTCACCCCGAACTAGGCTCTTTTAAAGTAAACGTGCACCGATTAAAACTTTATCTTGTGGGGGACTATTCAAATAAACATATAGAATCCCACATCCATCATAACATATTAATAATCCCACTAAATAAGTCAAGCTACGTGACAAAAAAAGAAAGTGCTAGTGGGAGGCACCCCGTAGTTATCTACTTTATCTATTTTGTTTTACTAAATATCTAGGTTTTTGCTTACAGCCTCCCTGACCTACAATCAGGAAGACCTATTTATCTTATTGTACTTTATAATTTTGTATATATATAGTTTTTTTTCTTCATTCTTATGCAAAATATTTTCTATAAGTTTATATATATATAGTCAAATACAAAATAAAATTTTTTGAATAGTCATATATATATATATATATATTCACTTAAAAAAAACAAAAACATCTAACTAAAATATATATTTTTTCTTATTCAATCATCCAAAAATAAAATTAAAACCCCTACTTTATTTATCTCTTTTCCAAAAAACAAAAACCAAAAAAAAATTGATATATATGCAGTTATCAAGTTTTTTAATTTGCTAGTCGTTTATCATAACTAGATAGATCCAAAATGCTAGGGTTAAGTTTTAAGGAATATCTTGTGCATTTTATTTTTAAAAGATTTCTTTTGAGCACTACTTTTAGTTTACGATAAATAACGGCATGTGTATTATGTAAGCCAAACATATGTACACTCTAATTATCTTTACTTCACTCTTACTGAAATATAGGAATTTTCAAGCTATTATAGTTGCTCTCAAAATCTTTTATCAAAATTAGAATTTCTGTTGAAAACCCCTACCGACTTAATTTTTGCTTGGCATGTTTTTTTACGCAAGCAAGCATCTAGGAGTATGTGCTCCTAGAAAATAAAAGATTTTATGTCAATGGGAATAAGATTTCGTTCCGTAAACATAGGCATCCAATAATTGTTAAAAGACTATATTATATTGAGTATGTGCTCCTAAACATATACATTGGATTAAAATAAAGTTTAAATCTGCTATTCTTTTATTTTTTGCCTTGAAAAATATTTTCTTAAGCAATTGTAACAAAGCAAGAATAAGGTGAGAGGATAAAATTTGTAACCTTCTACATCACAGCCTTCTTTATAGGCAAACGCAAAGTTTTTATCCCATAAAACCACTATAATTTGATCTAATTTTGCATAAAATTTTGAGAGAGCATATTAAATAGGTTGTCTGTTTTCCATCATATATCTTTTAAAAGTATGGTTTTGATAATGCCAATCTAACTTATTACTAATGATTGCAATATTGCTTACTATTTGGTTTTCTCATGGAGTCTTTTGGCTACGAACAATTATCTCTTGTTAAATCATTTTCATAATGTAAGACTTAACGCTTTATACACCAGATCTTTATGTCTATCTTCCCCTTGATTAAATAGATTGATAATTGAATTAGATATTTTATAACTATTCGTATAGTCAACTCATACTTTTGCTCTGGAATAGCAAAACTCAAGTATAGGGGTATTTGATGAGTGATTATTTATACATGTTTTGGTCTATGTTTTAATATCAATTCTAATTTAAGGTTATAATACATCATGTAAAAACTTAAATAAATGGTTTGTTTTTAGTTGTAATCTTAAATTTGTTTGTTTGTCATTTTTAACCATCACTTTAATCTACTATATTATGCTTTGTGTTAATGTTCATAGTCCGACCGGTTTGGACAGCCTGAAAAGAGCTGAACCGTCTTGTTATTTCAAAAATATATATGTAGGATCTAATAATCTATATATAATTACAATAATAATAATGTAAATATAATAATAATACTTATAATAATAATGAAAGAAAAAGTGTTAATATAATGTATATAAATTAATTACAATGTACTTATAAATAAAGTATTATTATATAAGTAATATTATGTATATTATCTTTTAAATAAAATTTTATTACGAGTGTATAATATTATTTTAAAAATGTTTTTAATTATATTGTAAATAGTATAATTATATTTTAAAATAGTATAAGGTTGTAAGAATTATAGTATAATATAAAATGTATTATATATTATATATATATATATTATATTCAAGATTTAAGCATCAATATATAAATGACTTAGTTGAGTGGGAGCTCCGTTGAGTTTCATCAAGTCGCGGGTTCGAATCTAGGCGGGGGTGTTTTGCGCCAATTTAATCCCAGACCTGGCAGCTCCACCCGCTACCCAACCTACTACCTACAGCCCGCCATCTTTTTTATCTGCAGTATATAGCTTTTCAATCAGCATTCTGCCAGCTTAACCATCAGCAGTCTGCCAGCAGCTTCTCCATCAGCTGCTTATCCATCAGCAGATTCAATCCATATCCAGCAAGCAAAATTAGCTGTCAAGTCAGCTCCATCCTTATCCAACCCGCCACTTGTCAAGCTCTCCAATTGCCAGCTGTCCCATAAGCTGATTTTCCGCTTTGCAAAAGCTGTTTGGCAGCTTTTCAAAAAGCTTTTTGGCAAATTTTCCAAAGGTGCTTTTTCAAAAGCATTTTTTTTCTTTAAATAGATGGCCAAGGATGATGGTTAGAGGAGAACAGATAGAGTTCCACATAGTTCTTCTTAGTTTTTATGAGTCACTATTGAGTGATATTTTCCAAACCCTATTTTGGGTTCTGTGTGTAACACTTTTTAAGTATAATAAATTTCAGTTTTCAAGTTATTGTTCAAGTATTATTTCATTTTTATCTTTCAATTTCTACTATCACCCCCATCCCGGATGAGAGGCTAAGAACTTTTTAGCGCATGATGAAGATGGTTGGGACGGATATAATTTCTGCACTTTTATATGTCATTTTAATTTTTACTACCACCCCTATCCCGGATGAGAGGCTAAGAACTTTTTAGCGCTTGATTAAGATAGTGAGACCGATACTATTTCTGCACTTTTATATGTCATTTCAATTTCTACTACCACCCCTATCCTGATTGACAAGCTAAGTACTTTTTAGCGGTCCACCGAGATACGTTGGGAAGGATATATATTTTTGTAATTACAACTGTATTTTGAAAATACATCATTGTAGAGCTCGTTTGAAATCCCAGATCCGCAAGCTCCACCCACTACCGAACCTGCTACCTGCAGCACGCCAGCTTTTCTATCAGAAGTCTGTAGCTTTTCAATTAGCAGTCCGCCAGCTTATCCAACAGCATTCTGCCAACAGCTTCTCCATCAGCTGCTTATCCATCAGCAGATTCAATCCATATCCAACCAGCCAACACAGCTGTCAAGTCAGCTCCATCCTTATCCAAGCCGCCACTTGTCAAGCTCTCCAACTGCCAGCTGTCCCTTAAGATAATTTTTAGCTTTGCAAAAGCTGTTTGGAAGTTTTTCAAAAAGATTTTTGGCAACTTTTCCAAAAGTTCTTTTTCAAAAGCATTTATTTTTCTCTATAAATAGATGGCCAAGGCTGATGGTTAGAGGAGAACTTATAGAGTTTCACACAGTTCTTCTTAGTGTTTATGAGTCGCTATCGAGTGATAATTTCCAAACCCTATTTTTGGTTCTGTGTGCAACACTTTTTAAATCTAATAATCAGTTTTTAAGTTATTGTTCAAGTATTATTTCATTTCTTTCTTTCATTTTCTACTATCATCCCCATCCCGGATGAGAGACTAAGAACTTTCTAGCGCTTGATTAAGATGGTTGGGACGGATATAATTTCTGCACTTTTATATGCCATTTCAATTTTTACTCACACCCCTATCCCGGATGAGAGGCTAAGAACTTTTTAGCGCTTGGTAAAGATAGTGAGACCGATATAATTTCTGCACTTTTATATGTCATTTCAATTTCTACTACCGCCCGTATCTCGATTGATAGGCTATGTACTTTTTAGAGGTCCACCGAGATACGTTTGGAAGGATATATATTTTTGTAATTCAAATTGTATTTTGAAAATACGTCATTGTAGCGCTCGTTTAAAATAAATGTTGGACATAAAACTATTTGAAACACTAAATTTCTACATAATAAATTAAAAACTTAAGAATTACCTAAGAATGAAGTTGAGTGGAACCATACAAATTTACATATGGTTTTCACTTATGAATTTCGTAACTAGTAGTCGAAAGGTTCGTGTCTACGAATTGATCACTCTCAGGTAAAGAGAAACTCTGGATCGTACTCGAAAGTGATGAACGTAAGCCTTGCTAGTTAAACCATCGAATATAAGTAGGAGGTCAATAGCGGGGTACACAACGTAAAGCGTGTGTTTAGATATTTTTCGAGGATGAAAGTTCGATCAATATATCTTAATCTCAGGTGGGTGTATCCTCGATAAAGCGACATTCATATCTTGGGAACCTCCACGGTCAAGTATTTTAATTAATAACAACATCGAATGTTTCTTAAATATCTTCAAAAATAATCAAAATCGAGGGCTCTCTCCTTTATTTATTTTCAAAACCTAAGCATATAAATTTTATTTTCACTTTAAAAACAAACTTAAACCTCTTCTCTTTTTGATAAAATAATAGCTTCATTTTTTTCAAGTAGAGTACTCGACACAGATCCGTGGAAAAATATGTTACGACCCGTATTTTCTAAGAAATAAAATTATATCAGAGTAAAAGAAAATACGTGTTGTGATGCCACGTCATTCAAGGGATAACTGCAGACGCTCAGGCAAGACACCAACCTAAACAAGTTATTCATAAATAATAAGTTATTATGAAGGAGATCATTCAAATTAGATGGTCGTATCCCTCGGCATAGTGGATCAACTAGTCCACGAGTAAAATATATTTATACGCTGTGGAAAAATACTTTAGTTAAGGTGATTTGACATCCTACATGAGCGTAAACGTTCCCGATGGACAACTCATGAAATACAAGACTCTAAATTTAGAATAGTATGAAGATAGTCTTTACGTTTGTTTAGAAAATAGTTCTTTAGTTTTAGAAATATGATTGTATGAAGTAATATCGGTAGGGGTTTTATAAGTTTAAAAAATATCTAACATGCACCCTAGCATAAAACAATACCAGAGAGCAAGTAAAAACACTTCACAAAGGCAAATATAGCAGTTTAAGTCACATACTTAGCATCACCAAAGAAAACCACCAGTGGGCGTCAACAACCCTACACGAACCCACTAGTGAGTTTGCATGTCTATACAGAAGGAAATAAGAAAAGAACTTTCTCACAAAGATGAGGGAAAGAACCCTCAGCAAAACACCAGGTCACTAGCAAACTCCAAAAGAAAAATAGCTGCTTTATTTGCTACAATCTTGAACCTGAGGCATTCAAAGAAAGAACACCTCAGCAAGAGAAAAATAAGCAGTAAAGGGGCACTAGATCATAAGCAATAATACCAAGGAGGGGTTTACCAAACCCTACAAAAGAATGCTGATAAAGTCGGCAAAAGGGAGAAAATTTGACAGCAAAAGTAAAGTACTCAAAGAATAATAGTAATCAAAGCGCACCAAGTACGAGAATAACAACATGCTCCACTAAAAACTTAAGAAGAACAAAGCCACAATTACCCAAATAATATGGAAAGAAAGGAACTAACAGTCCAAACCTGTAAATCATTAAAAGTGGTAAAACCATGGATCTTGGTTGGTGACCAAAAGCAGCCCTCATCCAAACATTAAGATCCAAATAACACAGGGAAACCACCGGTGTCGCCTTAGGGTCCAACACAACAGCCCAAGTCGGGGCTAAAATGGCGGTAGCCACGACCCTACACCAAAAATCCCTATCAAGAGAACTAGAGTAACCACCTGCCATGATTCACGATTTGTCCTTCAAAACTAGCCAAAAACATCACCAAAACCCTATAAAAACCCACACTAAGAGACTCGGGAGAAAACTACAAGTCTAAGGGAAAATCGTCGAGTACACTCGATGCCGCGTCGGGAGCTCAATTGGTGATGAGAGTTGAAAGAACTCCATAGTTAAGCGTGCTCGGGCTGGAGTACTACTGGGATGGGTGACCTCCTTGGAAGTCCCCATATGGCCCAACTTAACTGTCGAGTTCACTCATCAAAGGGAGGCTATGACCACCAAAAACCCACTAGTGGGCTGGAGAGGGGTTTGGGTGCTTGGGCTGCAGCTCGGTAGCGATGCCATGGGGGGTTATGGGTTAAATCCCAGGTCATTACAAAATACGACCTTGATATTTGAAAAAAAATACTATATTATTACTCGATAGGTACGCTTGCCTTAATCGCAGTATATAAGTAAAGACATAAAACGCAATGATTAAATTGAATTATCCAATTACCGTTAAAATAAAATAAGAAACAACAACTTTTTACTTATCAAGCGACGATTACACTCGACGCCGCGTCGAGTGTAGTCAACTCTCTCGACGCCACAACTTAGCTGGGAAAAGCGTCGAGTGCACTCGATGTCGTATCGTGTGCGGTCAACGCTCTTGATGCCATTACTCAGTACACTCAACGCTTTACCTCTTAACTGCCAAAAACATATGACGACATTGAGTGAGTTCATCTCACTCAACACTATCTACACTTTTCTAACTAAGCGACGACGTTGAGTGAGTTCAGCTCACTCAATGCTGCCAACGCTTCTCGACTTAGCTTCTAAAATTATACGGGATGACGTTGATGTGCTAAGCTCACTCAACACTGTGTTGAGTGAGTACCATTCACTCAACGCTTTTAACTTAGCTTCTCAGACCACCCAACCAGGTGTTGAATGCATTCAACACACTCAATGATATTATACTTAGGCTAGAAACTGACTATCAGCTAAGGCTATACTCAACGCCTAAGATAGATACTTGATAGAAAAGCTATCCATCCTAAACACAAGATATTATACATACCACCACCACTAACTTCTGAATAATTTAATTATTAGTTTAAATAATTGTTCTTTTCGTCAATGTCTAAACCTAGACCAAGAACAACCTGCTGTCATGCTCACACAGGAAGGGTTTTCTCTAGTAATAATGCTCCCTCCCCATAGCCACTAGCTGGCTGCTAAACTAAGCACTAATCAGCCTTCTATGAGAGAAATAGTAACATGAAAGATTGGCAATGGTGTAAATCACCACTTGCCCTAAGATTTATAGAATAATCATTTTGACATGTGGGAAATCCTACCATAATCCGATCCTGCTGTACCGGGAGGATAACAAGAAAACAAAAGAGAAAAGAAGAACAAGCAAGGGGAAAATAACCACTTGCCTCAAATCACCCGAAATCCGGCCAAGGAATGACCTACCTCACAGATCTGGCCACAAAAACACTTAAGCAACAAACCTTGAAACTTTTGAGAGGAAAATTGGGTAAAAATCACATTCCTAGTCCTCTAAAAAAATGAAAATGGAAAAGCTTACCGTAGAAATGTAAATCTAGGCTAGATCTACCCGGATCCACTCACCAAATACAAAAACGAGCACCAAAGGTCCAGAAATCGGTGGCTGAAGGCTTAGGAATGTCTGATGCACTCCTTCTTTAGCAACAGGCCGATGGTTTTCAGGAGGGAGACAATGAATAGGTTTTTGATGCGATGCGTTTCTATTTATACTACTTTATCCTATTATTTTAATATAGGATAACATAATTAATTAAATAAAACATCCAAACTACCCGAAAACCAAACATTCCCGGAATTTTACGAAAATCACACCGTAGCTAAATTCCGACGCTACGAATCCATTGCCGAACTTGAAATTTAATCTGATAAACCAATTTTTGGTAAACACCTCTCGAAGCCAAAACACAAGCATTCCCAAAAGGCTTCACCGAGTCACCAAAACAGACTCAGCTCGCTAGGAAATCTTGCAAAATTAATCCGACAAACCAATCTTTGGTAAACACCTCTCGAAGCCAAAACACAAGCATTCCCAAAAGGCTTCACCGAGTCACCAAAACAGACTCGGCTCGCTAGGAAATCTTGCAAACAGGCTAAACTCAGCCACACATAGAAAACTTAAGGGCTAAAACCCACGCTCAAACATCGACACACGCCAACCATGAGTTAATGTAATGCCCTAACATCATAAATATGCCAAATAAAATAATTAACTAAACATCGAAAAAATCAGGGGCATTACAACCACTCCTCCTAAAAAGAAGTTTCGTCCCGAAACTTTACGCACCAAACTATTCCACAAAAAGAATATAATCAAGGAGTATAGACAAGGAAATATATACCGTAAGAAACAAGGAGAACAGATGAGGATGACACTCCCTCATAGCTGACTCCAACTCCCATGTGGCGCTTTCCACGTCTTGGTTTTGTCACAAAACTTTAACCATTGGTATGGTTTTCCTCCGCAATACTCGATCTTGACTATCCAGAATGCAGATAGGAATCTCAACATAAGAAAGATTAGGCTTCAACTGGGGCACAACATCAAGAATATGTCAGTCGCTAAGCACACATTTCTACAACTGGCTAACGTGAAACACGTCGTGCACACACGAAAAGTTTGTGGGCAAATCTAGCCTATAAGCTGATACAACAATACGCTCAACAACCTTAAAAGGTCCTACATACCTCGGGTCCAACTTATGATTCTTACAAACCTTTTAACTCCTTACATTGGGGAAAATTTGAGGAATACCATATCCCCTACAACAAACTATAAATCAGAGCTACGCCGATTGGCGTTCTTTTCATATCACTCTTGCACTATCCTAAGCTTTCCCCGAATAAGCTTCACAAAAACTTCCATTTCTTCCAACGCTTCAGGACCCAACAACGGTCTCTGATGCGTAAAAATCATCTCACGGACTACAATCCGAATAGGCAAGTGTACCTATCGTTTTATAGTATAGTGATAAAAATATATCAAGGTCGTATAAAAACTCGGGGCAGGCAAGTACTATTACTCACAACGACTCTATTATTCTACCGAACGATTAATGAGTTTTGAAAATGAAAATAAACTAAGTTAAAAAGAGAAAATAAACTATTACGAGAAAAGAGTGCTCGATCGACGATTCACTTTGAAATAAAATAACGAAATAAATTAGTTTAGCATTTGTAAATCTATTAAGACCGTGACGGATCCGATATTAGGAAATAATCTCGCTAGAGCATTAAATCCCCTAACTTGTAGACGTTTTGACTGAAATCTCTTTATAAGTCAAAATGGACTAAAGTCGCATTATCGAAGTGACCCACACTATTGGATTTGACTCCAATCTGGAGGATTTACGTCATCCTATCTCTAGGGGTGCGTTCAACTCCTTCCTTCCTTGAGTGATCTTTCATATTCACGAGCCTCTCGGCTTCTATAAAATGAGATCAAATGTCTACTATCGTATACTAGCAATACGGAGTGGACACGATAAGAATCAAAGAAGGATCATAAATAGAAAAATACAATTGCAAACATAAAAATAAAGATACGTTATTTCATCGCAAAGATCATCGCGATCGGGCACAAAAAATTATTTAGTTACGCATGGTAGAGGAGGAGATGAGAATAAGAGAAAAGGAAAATGACATTTGCATTGTTTAATAAAAGAGGTACAAAATAAGATCAAAACAAAATTATACTACTAAAGGAAAGAGATTACCATAAAAACTACAATATGAAAATAAGAAAATAACCTCACTTGCTCTCTACAAGATCTCTCAAAAACTAAACTAAAATTACTTGACTACTTCACTCCAAAAACAATTGTACTTAAACAAGAGGGAAGGGGCTCCTTTTATAGGAGAGGGGGGAGGCTTCTAGATGGAAATGAAGAGGGGGGATGTCGTAGGGTGGCCGGCCACTTCAATGGGGGTTTGTTCATGCATTGTAATTAATAGAGGAGAGAGATGGCTAGGGTGCATGTATGTAATAAATGGAAAATATAAAAATAAGAAGGGGGGAATGGATGGAAAATAAAAGAGGGGAGAGAAGGTAGGGGCCGGCCATAGGGGGGAGAAATGTTCATGCATGTAATAAATAGGGGAGAGAGAAATATATGTGCATGCATGAGAAAGGTGGCAACTAATAAAGGAGAGAGAGAGGGTGTGGCCGGCCATAGGGGGGAGAAATGGGTTGTTTGTATGGGCTCGGGCTGCTCCAAAATAACAAGGCCGGCTGTTTGGGCTTCATGTAGGGGCTCGGGTAGCATGAGGACAGCACCAAGGAGGGCCGGGCTGCAAGGGCTGCGTGTGGGGGCTGCTTTGGTGGCTTGTGGGCTGCTCCAAGTGCTCGGGTAGAGGCTTAGGGGCTGCACCAAATTGACATGACCTGCACCTACAAAACAAAATAAAACATAACATTAGTTCTAATATTAATAACTCAACTAGTCATCAAATTAAAACATAATACCTAACTAAATCATTAGATAAAACATAACATTAACAAACATAAATTTATAATATTAGTTATAATAATAATAACATCTAATACAAAGATAACAAAAATAACCAAACATAAATTTATAAAATAAAACATAACATAAAACATAAGTTTATAATAAAAAACAATAATAAAAACATAACATAAAATAACAACATCCAAGCCTACAAAAGCATGAAATTATAATGATACTTAGGAAATAAGCTACTAAATTGCCTCAAAAAGGGATGACTAAAACTAGTCATCAAACTCCCCCATGCTTAGGCTTTTGCTATTCCAGAGCAAAAGGAAGAGAAATATTTATAAGGCATTATAAAATTTTCAATTGAACTAAAAATTTATTAACATCAACATCTAGCCAAAAATAAAATTTAGGGATTTAAGAATCAAGTCCTAAATTATGAAATTAAAGTGAAAAGAGAGAAATATTTAGCCAAAAATTCTCTAATAAATTAAGTAGCATTCAAAATGGAGTAAAGTGCAAACAAGGTTAGATTGGGATTATAAAAACCATGACTTAAAAGAAACTTAAGGAAGAAGACAACCTACTACTTATGCTCTCCACATATTTTATTTTAAAAACTAAGGCAATGATATTGGCTAAGGGGTTTGGGGGCGGGGGGGAATTAATATGAAGAGGTCTTTGATTGGAGGTGGTCATAAATATTTTTTCACACCCCACACAATTTTATTTTTTTAAATATATATGTAATACCAGAAAATGATAGACTAACATCCTATCACTTCCCCCGACATATATGAACTTTTAATTTCTCTCTTCATTCATTTTTTTGGGTTGCATATGTGTACCAGAGAATAAGGAACTAACATCTCCTTATTCCCATGACATATGATCTAACAAATAAAACAAAAAGGGAATTGGGTAAGGATAGGAGTTAAACAAGATTTTAGAAAATAAACTAAAATACTAGAGAGCAACTACTAGTAGACTGAGATTTCCTAAGAATCTAAAAGCTTGAAGTAATAATAATTGGAATCCAAAATTGTTTAGCAAAATTACTACAAAATTGAAACTATTTAAAATAAATGAGAAAAAGTGCTAAATAGATTACTCTAAGCAAATTAAAATCAGAAGATTATCCTCAAAACTAAATCACTAAATATTAAATTTAACTAAATATGATGAAATAAAAGATTTGCAAATAAAAATAATAATGCTTATAAACAAACTCAAACTAAAATTCTGAAAATAACAAAAAGCTAAGCATGAGGTTTATTTTTATTTTTTTTTAAGATTTATTCATTTTTTTGGGTTTTGAAATATGATCTTTTTTTTTTGGAATTTTTTTGATTTTTCTAATTTTTTTGGGTTTTTGATAAGGCTAAATAGAAGTAGTACTAAAAAAACTTAATAAAACTATACTAAATATATTTTTAAGAAAAGAAAGAAGAAAGAAAACAACAAAACCCTCCCCCATGCTTTAATATTTCATTGTCCTCAATGAAAGAAAAAAGAGAAGAAAAAAAAAAGAAGAAGAAAGGGGAGGGGGATGCAATAAAGAAAATAAATAAAAAGAAAATGACTTCCCCGGAGTCATAAGTCCGAATGCAGATGTCGCTCCCCCATGCTTGAGCTGGACACCAGCTCAGGCCTAAGGAAGAGAGGAAATGATGGAGCCAAACGAACCGCCGGGGGTTTTATTCCTGCAAAACAAAAAAAAGCAAACAAAAAAGAAAAAGAAAAAAAAAGATAAGCAAGGGGTGCCTCCTAAGAGCGCTCACTATTTAACGTTGGCCGAGCCCGACGTTATTTGTTATCTAAATGGAAAATAAAAACTAAGATGAAGAGGTAACTCCCTAAGTATGCGCTTAGGGGAGTAAATTAAAAAAAAAGAAAAATTGAAGAATCGCACCGACATGCGGTAGAAACATCAAGAGAATGACGCCCAAAAATGAACGGACGGAGTTATAGAAGAACTCCGCCGTATGTAAAGCGGGAAAGAATGGGTCGTCAAAAGAAGAAGAAAAAAAGAAGATGAAATAGAAAGAGGAATAAAAGAAGTAGAAAAAGAATTTTCATTATCGGAAATTTCACAAGGAGAGGGAGAATCTTGTGAAATTTCAAGAGAAGAAGGGGTAGAGAGAACTAAAGGAGAATTATCTAAAATAAAAGAAGAAGAAAAAGACTCGCTAGAACTAGAAAAATTTGGAATAGTTAAAAATTTAAGCAAAAAGGAATCACCAACGTCTTCAGAAGGAGAAATATGAGACGTCTCGTCATCCTCAACGAGTAAGAAGCACACCGGAATATCCATAGGGGTGTCTTCCAAAGGAGGAAGGAAACAATCCGGGATATCCGAAAAGTTATCCTCCTCGAGAGGAACAAGACAAGCCGGGATATCCGGTGACTCATTACATGAAGAAATAGGAGGAGACGGAGAAGAAGACGAAGAAAAAGAAGCGGCCTCGTGAGAAAGATAATCCATAATGGTCTTGAAATGCGAATTGATATTATCAATAGAAGTTTGCAATTCAAGATACCCATTATCGATAGAATTAAAATTAAAATTTGGAGGCGCGGCGCTCTGCGGGGCAAAATCATAAGGAAAATAAGACGGGTTCCCCATCTCCCAAGTTGGATAAAAATTGGAGTAAGGGTCAAATTGGCCATTTTGACCTTCCCCAGAAAAATTAAAATCAAAAGAGGGAGGGGTTCCCGAAAGACATTCAGAATAAAAGTGGTCGGGCGACCCGCAAAAAGCGCAAAAATATGACGATTCCATAAACAAAACTGTTACCAAAAAGAAAAAGAAAATTTAATTTTTTGGTTTTTTTTTATATATATTTTTTTGAAAAATAGATTTTTTAGTGGATTGGCTCTCGAACTTCCCAAGGGCTACCCGGTGAAGGGTTCGCAAGGTACTAGGTAAAATGGTGGCGCTTAAAGCCCCTTACCCATTTCGAGAGATTTTAGGTTGGATAGATATAAGATGAGGTGGGTGGATTATAATATATAATAATAATAATAATAATAATAATAATAATAAATTTTTTTTTAGTAGAAGTAATAAATTCGATGCTTTCGTAATATTGCCAAAAAAAATTCCCGGCAACGGCGCCAAAAACTTGATGCGTAAAAATCGTCTCACAGACTACAATCCGAATAGGCAAGTGTACCTATCGTTTTATAGTATAGTGATAAAAATATATCAAGGTCGTATAAAAACTCGGGGCAGGCAAGTACTATTACTCACAACGACTCTATTATTCTACCGAACGATTAATGAGTTTTGAAAATGAAAATAAACTAAGTTAAAAAGAGAAAATATACTATTACGAGAAAAGAGTGCTCGATCGACGATTCACTTTGAAAGAAAATAACGGAATAAATTAGTTTAGCATTTGTAAATCTATTAAGACCGTGACGGATCCGATATTAGGAAATAATCTCGCTAGAGCATTAAATCCCCTAACTTGTAGACTTTTTGACCGAAATCTCTTTACATGTCAAAATGGCCTAAAGTCGCATTATCAAAGTGACCCACACTATTGGATTTGACTCCAATCCGGAGGATTTACGTCATCCTATCTCTAGGGGTGCGTTCAACTCCTTCCTTCCTTGAGTGATCTTTCATATTCACGAGCCTCTCGGCTTCTATGAAATGAGTTCAAATGTCTACTACCGTATACTAACAATACGGAGTGGATACGATAAGAATCAAAGAAGGATCAAAAATAGAAAAATACAATTGCAAACATAAAAATAAAGATACGTTATTTCATCGCAAAGATCATCGCGATCGGGCACAAAAAATTATTTAGTTACACATGGTAGAGGAGGAGATGAGAATAAGAGAAAAGGAAAATGGCATTTGCATTGTATAATAAATGAGGTACAAAATAAGATCAAAACAAAATTATACTACTAAAGGAAAGAGATTACCATAAAAACTACAACATGAATATAAGAAAATAACCTCACTTGCTCTCTACAAGATCTCTCAAAAACTAAACTAGAATTACTTGACTACTTCACTCTAAAAAAAAACTCTACTTAAACAAGAGGGAATGGGCTCCTTTTATAGGAGAGGAGGGAGGCTTCTAGATGGAAATGAAGAGGGGGGATGTCATAGGGTGGCCGGCCACTTCAATGGGGGTTTGTTCATGCATTGTAATTAATAGAGGAGAGAGATGGCTAGGGTGTATGCATGTAATAAATGGAAAATATAAAAATAAGAAGGGGGGGGGGAATGGATGGAAAATAAAAGAGGGGAGAGAAGGTAGGGGCCGACCATAGGGGGGAGAAATGTTCATGCATGTAATAAATAGGGGAGAGAGAAAAATATATGCATGCATGAGAAAGGTGGCAACTAATAAAGGAGAGAGAGGGTGCAGCCGGCCATTGGGGGAAAAATGGGCTGTTTGTATGGGCTCGGGCTGCTCCAAAATAACAAGGCCGGCTGCTTGGGCTTCATGTAGGGGCTCGGGTAGCATGAGGACAGCACCAAGGAGGGTCGGGCTGCAAGGGCTGCGTGTGGGGGCTGCTTTGGTGGCTTGTGGGTGCTGCTTTGGTGTCTTATGGGCTGCTCTAAGTGCTCGGGTAGAGGCTTAGGGGCTGCACCAAATTGACATGGCCTGCACCTACAAAACAAAATAAAACATAACATTAGTTCTAATAATAATAACACAACTAGTCATCAAATTAAAACATAATACATAACTAAATAATTAGATAAAACATAACATTAACAAACATAAATTTATAATATTAGTTATAATAATAATAACATCTAATAGAAAGATAACAAAAATAACCAAACATAAATTTATAAAATAAAACATAACATAAAACATAAGTTTATAATAAAAAACAATAATAAAAACATAACATAAAATAACAACATCAAGGCCTACAAAAGCATAAAATTATAATGATACTTAGGAAATAAGCTACTAAATTGCCTCAAAAAGGGATGACTAAAACTAGTCATCAGTCTCTCACCGACTTTGGCCCAAATAAGGGGAGTTCTGCATCGCCTCCCATTCAAGGCCTCAAACTGGGACATCTACAAACTTTCTTGATAACTATTATTGTATGAAAACTACATCAATTTGAGTCGCTCTTCCCACGCACCTCCGTGGTCCAAAATGTAACATCTAATCATATCCTCCACGATCTGCTTTACTCTTTCCATTTGATAGTTTGTCTGCAGATGATAGGCTGTGCAATACCTCAAATTGGCACCCAAACATTCTTATAAACTCTTCCAAAAGCGAGACGTAAACTTGGTGTCTCGATCTGATACAATACTAACTAGTACTCAATGTAATCTGATGACATCATCTAAATATAGCTTGACAATCTTTTTCCTGGGGTAAGCAATCTTAAAAAGGCACGAAGTTAACACACTTTGTTAGTCTATCAATAATAACCCAGACTTAATCATGATCTCGGGGAGATCTGGGAAAACTAGTAATGAAATCCATTGAGATACTCTCACACTTCCAACTCGGAAGTTCTAAGGGCGTTAACTTACCACTAGGCCTTCCATGATCAGCCATTACTCGCTTGCACGTAAAACATTCTGAAACAAACTTCGCTATATCACCTTTCATTCCCAACCAACAGGCGATCTGCTTCAAATCTTGGTACATCTTAGTTGAACTAGGGTGGTAGGCAACACAGGAACCGTGAGCCTCACTGCACAACATAACTTGAATACCTTCTACATCGAGGATATAAAATTTGTCACGGTACTTCAAGGTTCCTGCGTCATCGATCGAAAAGTCTTGAAACTCCCCTTTCTCAGTCCTCTTGTAAAGGTGTAACAAATCAGGATCTTCCATTTGATGCAGTCTTGTGAGTGCAATCCATGAAGGCTTAGCTACCTCCAAACTACTAGACGAGTCACAACTCCCAACAAATATTCCCATCAAGAGAAATTCTTCTACCAGAGAATCCACGGAGAGATTAAAAAACTTTGATGTCTTCCTACTCAAGGCATCAGCTACAACATTGGCTTTGCACTGATGGTACTGGATCTCAAAATCATAATAAACAACATACTCTAGCCATCTTCGCTGACACAGATTTAACTCCCTTTGAGTGAAAATGTATTTCAAACTATTGTGATCTGTGTAAATCTTGCATAATGCGTCGTACAATAAGTGTCTCCACAGCTTTAGCACATAAATAACTGCCGCAAATTCCAAATCATGTGTAGGATAATTTCTTTAATGGATCTTTAACTATCTCGAGCCATACACTATTACTTTGCCCTCTTGCATCAGCACACAACCAAGCCCAACATGCGATGCATCCACATACACGACATATTCCAACCTCCTTGAAGGTAGAGACAACACGGGTGTTGTGCATAATCTCTTCTTTAATTCCAGGAAAGCTTCCTCTCACTTATCGCTCCAGACAAAAGGTTTGTTCTTCTGCGTCAATTTTGTCAGTGGCGTAGATAACATAGAGAAACCCTCTACAAACCTTCTATATTAGCAATCCAACCCTAGGAAACTCTTTATCTCCTTAGGTGTGGTTGGCCAATTCCAATCCATAACAGTAGCTATCTTCTCAGGGTAAACTGAAATTCCATATTTTTTTACCACATGACCCAAGAATGAAACCTGAGGCAATCAAAACTCACACTTGCTCATCTTAACATGTAGCTTATGGTCCCTCAAGGTAGACAAAACTAAACACAAGTGCTGGGCATGCTATTCAGCACTTTGGGAATACACCAAAACATCATCTATAAACACGGCCATGAAATGGTCAAGAAAATCCTTGAACACGCGGTTCATCATATCCATAAAGGCAGAGGGAGCATTGGTCAAACCAAAGGACATTACAAAAAATTCAAAATGTCCATGCCTGGAACGAAAAGCAGTCTGTGGGATATCCGTCTCACGAATCATTAACTGGTGGTATCCTGAACGAAAGTCAATCTTTGAAAATACTATGCTACCATGCAGTTGATCAAACAAATCATTTATTCTCGGTAAAGGATACTTGTTCTTAATGTTGACTTATTCAGCTCCCTATAATCGATTCCCAGCCTCATTGATCAATCCTTTTTTTTCACAAACAAAATGGGAGCACCCCAAGGCAAAGAACATGGCCTAATAAAAACATTCAGGAGAAACTCATCCAACTGAGTACGCAACTCATCCAACTCACGCGGGGCCATCCGGTACGACGCCTTAGCAATAGGACAGGTACCCTGCTCTAGATCTATGACAAACTCTATGTCCCTCTCAGGAGGAAGACCAGGAAGATTAGCTGGAAAAACATCTTGAAACTCACGCACCACTGGAATCTCCTCTACACTCAGAAAGCTAACAATGGTCTCCAAAACTAAAACCAAACAAGCAAAACATCCAGAATTCCGAGCACATACCGAAGAAATAATTTGACAAACTTGGCGCGGATATCCATAAACACTCCTGGGTTGGCCGTTGTCCATCTTGAAGACCAAGCGCTTAACCTTGTACTAGAAAACTACATCATATTTGGACAACCAGTCAATGCCCAAGATCACATAAAAGTCTTCTAGGTCTATCACCTTCAAATCAGCAACTACGAGAAAATCCCCTAACAGAATCAGACAACTCTGAATAACTTGGTCCGATGCCACAGAATCACCAGAAGTAAACTTGACACAAAATGCGTCGCCCACCCGGACGGGAGTCAAACGTTGACGCTCTACGAAGGCCCTAGCCACAAACGAGTTGGTAGCACCGGAACCAAAAAGAACAAGTGCCTAGCGGTCCTTTACATTAAATTTCACTATAAAAAGCTTACAAAACTAATCGAACAACATTGAAACTACGTCTATGAGATAAAAAGAAAAAAATCTAGGTTAGAAACTAACCTGAAATCACTTGAGTAGCTGTCTGGGCTTCCTCGAGAGACAACACGTTCAGCTTTCCGTTCCCTTTGTTTATAGGCTGCAGCGGTGGCAAGGCCCGAAGCGAAATTGGTCGCAGTGCAGGCTGAGACTGTGGTCACTTTGACATGATGTGAACTTTTTGTCTGCACTAGAAGCAGAATTTAACCTTATCTAAACAGTGGGCAGCATCATGCCCCTTCCGTTTGCATGAAGTACAAACCAACTCTCCCTTAGGAGCACCCTGGATCGCATGAACTTGGTACTACCTCTAAGCTCATATCCTCTTGAAACATTTGTCAAACGGGTGTCCTGGCCGGCCACAGAAACTACATATTTCTTTTCTCTTCTTCCTCGAAGCAGCACCGGATTCCTGGGAACTATTACTCTCACAAGTCTTCCTCTTATCCTTTCTCATTTGCTGACCTCAGTTCTTGGCATTGTCGATCGCCTTAACCTTATGAGCTGCTTTGACTGCTCCAGCATAACTCTCCGATCCATAAGCATAGGCTAGCTACTGGATGTCACTCCTTAGACCACCCAAAAATCGTTTAACTTTTCTAGCTTCAGAGATTACCAAATCAGGAGAAAACCAGCTTAGCTTGCTAAACTAAATCTCGTACTAACTAACTGTGAGTTATCTTTGCTTCAAATGCAGAAAATCATTCATCAGACGGTCTCGCTCGACTGATGCCAGAAACTTCTTCAGTTATAACACCTTGAAGTCTTCTTAGGAACACCCATCCTTCAAATTTTTCTTCTTCCATAGCCATCAACTCTTTGCCAAACCTTTGAGCTGATATGCAGCAACCTTCACTCTCTGCGTGTCAGAAACTCCCGAGTATAAAAACATCTCTTGGATTGCTATAATCCAATCATCCAACACCATGAAATCTGCCCTGCCATCATAAGAAGGAGGTATTAATTGCGTGAAATGCGAGATGAAGTTCAACTCTGGCGGTAACACACTTGGGGGCACTAGAGGAGGAGGAACTAGAACACCTTGACCCGCGACCGTGTCCTGAACTCTAAGTGGATGCTCTGCCACAAAAGTCAATAAGGATTGGATCTGTGAATGCACCTCAAACATTTGCCTCGACAAAGCAACATTGTTCTGTTGCAATACTTCTATCATGACCTCATTCTGAGCACCAGATGGCTTGGCCTCTGACTGGGGAGTTGACCTCATCGTAGTACGTCTCAACATTCTAATAATTATAACAAGCTACTAGTCAAAACCTACATTAACCGCTAGAACCCAACAACCTAGTACAAACCAAACACACATAAACACTTGCCCTTGCATGCTAACATGCTCTGGGAATTTTATAAATGATGAAATGCTTAAACCAAGGATGATATACAATCATCCTATTAAAACTTTTGCATAGACCATGAATGCACGAATTTGTATTCCTTTGACTCAAAACAATGTGTGTACATGTGTCATTATGTAAATCTTTAGCTTGGCACGTGTGTTATGAAATGTTATGTTATGTATGGTGTGCTATGCATTCTAAAAAGGCCTTAACGCATGTTATGAGTGGCGTACACATGAAATATTATGCATCCCATACTACATAATATCGTGTGTAATGAAAAAGCAAAATGTGCTAATGGGCATCCATGTGATGATGGTTATGCATCCTATACTACATAACCGTCACATGTTGCCACCTATAGTGGATCTATATACAAACACATATTATGCATCCCATAATACATGATATTACCGGTATACTTCTTATCATGCTATGAGTGTAGTGTTCATGCTTAAACCAAGACGTAATGATGACACATCGGTGTGTGTATGAAATGATATTAGACGACTAACATAGACCTGAGATAGTTATTCGACCAGTTGTCCAACAACCTCCCTCTGATACCAACTATCACAACCCACATTTTCTCAACATTTAAATTATATCAGAGTACGAGAAAATACGTACCGTGATGCAACGCCGTGTAGGGGATATCTGCAGGCGCTGAGGCAAGACTCCAAACTCTACAATTTTATATGAAATCAATAAGTTATTAGGTAAAAACAAGTTTTAATTGGATGGTCGTATCCCTCGGCACAATGGATCAACTAGTCCATGAGTAAAAGTATAGTTATACGCTATGGAAAATACTTTGATTATGTTGATTAACACCCTACATGAGTATGAACATCCCCAAAGTACAACTCTTGGCATGCAAGACTCTAGATTTATTATAGGTATGGAAATAGTCTTTACGTTAGCTAGAAAATAGTATTTTAGTTTTAGAAATATGAGATGTATGAAGTACTACTAGTAATGCCTTTATAAGTGAAAATACCTAACATTCAACATAGCACAAAACATTCCTAGAGAGCAAGTAAAAACAACCAGAAAAGGTAAAACTAGCAGCTTAGCAAAGTATTCAACAATTTAAAAGAAAACCACCAGTGGTCATCAACAAACTGAAATGAACCCACTAGTCAGTATGTGTGTTTGTACTAACAAGAAAACAACAAACAACTACCTCTCAAGGTAGAGAAAAATTCTACAACACTGTAGTCCACTAGCAAACACCAAACCTAGCCGCTCAACTGGCTACTGTCCTAAACCCTATTCATTCAAAGAAAGAACACCTCAGCAAGAAATACACAAGTGGAAAACAAAACTGTCAGTAAATAAAGGAGTAGTAAGATTATAATATAAACCGGAATAGTTGTCAAAACACAGCAATCTAACAAGAAATTAAGAACAAAAGAATTAACTTATAAGGTTAAAAAGTAATGAAATTTGCACCAAGTGTGAACAGAGTCATACCCCGAGAACATCCGCGAGATTAGGCAGAAATAACATAAGTTTAATCATCAAAACGAGGCAAAGGATCAATAAACACGTGAACTTTAACACCGTAATGCAACCGGATCTGAGTCGGGACCAACCGATCAAACCCGAACTAACAGACCCAAATGTATCAAAAATGGGACTGCGGTGATGGCCATCTGGTCTATCACAACTCAACATCCCAAAAACAAGACCCAAACATGCCTGGGTGTAATGATTCACGAAACTAAGCCCACCAAACCAAACCAATATCCCAAACACCCATAAAACCCAAACTCGACCAATTCAGCAGAAATATGACGATTCTATCTTGTCAAAACTAAGCCTTTAGAGATACACGACAAATCGGTGAAATTACACGAGTCTAAGGGAAAAAGGTTAAGTACACACGATGCCGCATTGAGTGCAGTCAATGTACTCGACGCCATATCTAGTGCAGGGAAAGCGTCGAGTACACTCGACGCCGCGTCGTATGTAGTCAACGCTCTCGACACCACAACTTAGCTAGGAAAAGGGTTGAGTAGACTCGACGCCGCGTCGAGTGCAGTCAATGCTCTCGATGCCACAACTTAGCTAGGAAAAGCGTCGAGTGTACTTAATTCCACCTCGAGTGTAGTCAATTCTCTCGACGCCATTACTCAGTACACTTAACGCTTTACCACTTAACTGCCAAAATCATATGACGGCGTTGAGTGAGTTCAGCTCACTCAACGATGTCAATGCTTTTCTAACTAAGCGATGACGTTGAGTGAGTTTTGCTCACTCAATGTTGTCAACGCTTCTTGACTTAGCTTCTAGAATTATACAGAATGGCGTTCAGTGTGCTAAGATCACTCAACACCGCGTTGAGTGAGTACCAATCACTCAACGCTTTTTACTTAGCTTCTAAGACCACCCGACCAGGCGTTGAGTGCATTCAATGCACTTAACGTTGTCATACTTAGGCTAGAAACTGACTATTAGCTAAGGTTATACTCAACGCCTAAGACAGAGACTTGATATAAAATCTATCCTACCTAAACAGAGTATATAAGACTAACCACCACCCCGAACTTATGATTAATTTAATTATTAGTTTAAATAATAGTTCTTTTTGTCAATCTCTAAACCTAGACCAAAAATAACCTACTATCATGCTAACACAGGAAGGGATTTCTCCTGTAACAATTCTCCCTCCCAATAGACACTAGCTGGCTGCTAATCTAAGCACTAATCGGCCATCTAGGACAAAAACAGTAACATGAATGCTTGGCAAGGGTGTAAATCATCACTTGCCCCAAGATTTAAAGAAAATCATTTTTACATGTGGGAAATCCTACCCTAATCCGATCCTCCTATACTGGGAGGATAACAAGAAAACAAAAGAAAAAAAAAGAACAAGCAAGGGAAAAATCACCACTTGCCTCAAATCACCCGAAATCCAGCCAAGCAATGCTCCACCTCACAGATCTGGCCGCATGAACACTTAAGAAAAAAACCTGAAACTTTTGAGAGGAAATTAGGTTAAAAACAAAATACCTAGTCCTCTAAAAATCCACGAAACTGGAAAAGCTTATCGTAGAAATGTAGATCTAGGCGAGATCTACCCGGGTCCACTCTCCAAAGACGAAACCGAGCACCAAAGCTCCAAAAATGGTGGCCGAAGGCTTTGGAATGTCCGCCACTCTCGTTCTTTCGCAATAGATCCATGGTTTTAATGAGGGAGATAATGAATAGGGTTTTGACACGATGGGTTTCTATTTATACTACTTTATCCTATTATTTAATATAGAATAACATAATTAATTAAATAAAACGTCAAAACGACTCGAAAATCAAACAAAGCCGTAATTTTAAGAAAATCACACCGTAGTTAAATACCGATGCTACAAATCCATCTGCGAACTCGAAATCGAAATCCGATGAACCAATCTTTGGTAAACACCTCCTGAAGTAAAAATACAAGCATTCCCAAAAGGCTCCACTGAGTCACCAAAATAGACCTGACTCGCTAGGAAATAATGCAAACTGGCTAAACTCAGCCACACACAAAAAACTCAATAGCTAAAACCCATGCTCTAACAACGGCACACGCCAACCATGCGTTAACGTAACGCCCTGACATCATAAATACTATAAATAAAATAATTAACTAAACATCGAAAAAATCAGGGGCGTTACATAGGGCCGGTGTGCTTGGGGTAGGGTTGTTTGCATAAGGTAGGAGAGTCATTCTCTCTGAGTGTAGGGCTTGTGTGCTTGAGTTGTAGGATCCAGCTTTGGATCTGAGGTAGGGCCTTGTGCCTAAGTTGTAGGATAGTCATCCTCTCTAAGTTATAGGGCTAACCTCCTAGCCTGAGCTGTAGGACTTTTATATTAGTCTGATGTAGGTGATCTTTGGATCACTGAGTTGTAGGAGCAATTTTGCTCTTAGGTAGGGCTTTGTGCCCGAGTTAACTCTATTAGGAGACTGAGAGATCCTGAGCGATCTGTGTTGTAAGATCTTAGAAGCTAATTTTTGGAGAAGTGCCTTATATAAAACACTATTAGAAAGATGGGAGGGATAGTGTATGTACACATAAACTGGGAGACCACTATATTTCTGGTGTGTGCTTTGTGGTTTCTTAAAAGCTAATATATAACTAACACACAACACACCTAAAGAAGATAAAGATTTATAAAGAGACCAAAAACCTATTAACCCCTTTCTAGGTGTTTAGCTATCCTTTAAACTAAAGGCTTTCAAGTGGTATCAGAGGGAGGTTGCTCAAAGTGGACTTAACAGTCTGAGTATAACTACAATGGTAGCTATAAGAAGTATACTTATGGGTTTAGGAGATAACCGTAAGGAGCTAGGTTTCATAAGCTTCCTATCTACGGGAAGGAGAGCTTTGGAATCTATAAGGAGGGGGTTAGAGTGTTCGTGGAAGAATCTGACCCATGGATCTTTGCCACTGCCAATGAGAAACCTTTTATCCCTATGAAAGTCTCAGTTCTGGATGTAATAGTCCAAACACCAAAAGTATATTCAGAAATGACCAAGTATGAGGTCTTTTGTGCTACAATGGACAAGAGGGCACAGAAGATAAAAGTGAGTTTCTTAGATTATTCTACTTTCTAAAACCTTGTCCACTACAATACCCCAAAAGAGATGTGGGACACTTTGGTGGTCTACATAGAGGGAACTTAAGAGGTCAGAGATGAAAGGATGTCCATGCTCAACCAAGAGTTTGAGGCTTTCAGGTAGTCCAACAAAGAGAGCATAGCTAGATGTAATAAAAGATTTTTCAGAATAGTAAATGAGCTGAGAACTTATGGGAGGGTCTTCAGTCATTATGAGCTTAATGACAAGATCCTAAGTTCTATAATTAGAGACTAGGACACAAAGATTTGCGCCATCAAAGATGTTGCAAATTTGGATGATACTCCCCCTCACACTCTATTTGGAAAGTTGTTCTCTTATGATATGCCACTAACTTCCAGGAAAGAGGTGGAGACCATCAGCAAATCCCAAGCCAAGGAAAAGTCTTTGGCCTTCAAAGCTGACAACACCAAGAAGAGCAAGGAGAGGATTGCCTCTCCTCTAAAGAGGCCTACTGAATTAAGCAACATAGGGCCAAGTTCATCACACTGCAGTAGCTCTGATGAAAAATTTGATGCCTTTACCAGGCAGTTCCAAAAGTATATTAAGAGCAAGCAGTGGAGGAGCAAACTTTCATCTTCCTCTTATCACATGAAGAATCACTCCAAGGGAGATAGGTTTGATTCTAAAACTAGTAAACATATTTCCTTTAAATTTATTTTTTATTGTCGTAGCAAACCTGGGCATGTAATTGCTGATTGCCGGGTGAAGAGAAGAGAGGCTGGTGAGAAAAAGGTCCACTGGCACAAGGGCAAGAAGGAAAAGCCCTTCATTGCAAAGAAGGCTGATAAGAGCTGGAGTAAAAGTGACTCATCTTCTGAGTATGAAGAGGAAGAAGCCTATATTGGGATATTTGCTGCTGAAGAAGAAGCTGGAGAAGAAGATGAAGATTATCCTGTTGCCAAGTTTGGGATGTAACGTCCCCTTCCACCTTTCATGAATCAATCACTAGGCCTTAGGCGGACCATTACCGGGCTGCAGCTCAAGCACCACAACCCCTCCCCATCTAGGCGGGTTGTTGGTGGCTACAACCTCCCATTGATGAGCGAACTCGACAGTTAAGTTAGGCCGTACAGGTACTTCCCAGGAGGTCACCCATCCTAGTACTACTCTCTCCCAAGCACGCTTACCTATGGAGTTCCTTCACTTCTCATCACCAACTGAGCTGAACACCCCAAAATCCCCAAAAAATTCCCAAAATGGGGTGGTGACATGGCTTGGGACACGGGCATGTCCCAGGGCGTGTCATGCTATATTTTCTCGGGTGTGAGTTTTGTCTCAAGAGAGCATTGAGTGAGGCACACGGCCTGGGACACGGGCGTGTCCCATGGCGTGTCCTTCTCTGTATCGTCTCGAGCACTGAACACCATGTAGTCGACGATCGTCGAGAGGTGACATGGCCAAGGACACGGGCATGTCCAAGGCCGTGTCCTACTCGAGTGGGTAACTGGGTGGCATTGAATGTGGCATAGGGCCAAGGACACATGTGTGTTCCCCAGCCGTGTTCTTTTCGGGAATGTTGATCCTGTGTCAATTGAGGGACACGCCCCTCGACACGAGGGTGTACTAAGTGACACGGGCGTGTCAGGTGATTGATTCGGGCGTGTCTAAACCCGTGTTTTAGTTTGGGTTAGTCGGTTCGTGAACTACTTAAGGTACAAGGCCTGTGACACGGGCGTGTCACAGGCCTTGTCAGGCCAAATTTTGGACTTTTAGGCCGATTTGTGGTCGTCCATTTTCTTCATCCTAGATCCAAGGACTCAGATGAGTTCCTACTGAGTTAAATCAAAAGATTGGAATGAAGAGGCCATTCTTCATTTTTCCATTCTCTTTCTAAAAGAGAACAGAGAAGGGAGAGGAGGAAAGAGAGGGAAGAGAAGATCCAGCCACCAATGGAGCTCCCAAGTTCCGATTTGAGATCCGAGGCCAGTTCTGTGGAGGAAAAGCTGCTGTGGTGCTCTACAACCAGCTAGAATTTTAATGGCTCCAAAGAGTTCGTTAAGGGTAACGATCTTCTTTCTTTGAAAAGTGAAGTCCTCCTTTATGCATGAGCATGAGATCCTCCACTAAAAGATGGTAGAGTAAGTGATCCCCGTGGGTTGATAGTTGTTATCCCCAATTGAGTCTACATTTAGACCCGAAAATGTGTAGTATGGGATAGGCATGTTGTGTGAAGCCAATCTGGACAGGTTTGTCTTGATTGGTGATGCTGCATATTGCGCACCGGAGAAGACCCCGCGTATAAACGTGTAGTTTGTGGAGTCAATGGGTTGTGCCTGTGAAGGGAAGTAGCAAGAAGTATTGGAATAGGGAATTCCAGGAAAACACCAATGTAATGCTTGTGTTGAAAAGACTAGTTTTCTTGCACTGCATGAATTGCAGGGTTTGGGTTGAGTTTGGGTGCATATATAGAGTTCAGTTGAACCCGCCAAGCGACCGCGAAGGACGCCGACATTAAATCTCCTTTTGGATTGTGAAGCCAGTCCTTGGTGGATATAATGGCTATTGTGAGCTGCGAGCTTTTAAAAGGCTTCTTGCCGAACAGGAAAGGTGAAGCCAACCTGCGCCTTTAATTGTAGCCGCAAGTACGATGTGCTTGGTGATGGCATGGCGATTTGAGAAATGGTGGGTGTTGGATCTATACCTGCGTTATGTTGGTTGTAAAAGAGAGTGCCAAGGCAATGGGCTTTCGTCAGCAGCATAATGAGAGTCTTAGTCCTGCTCGCCATTAATAATAAATGCTCAATGGTGTTGATCCTGGTTCGCCAGTGTACCCAAAATTATTCCTGAGTATACGGATCGTCGGGCTGGGTGGCTGACGATTGTGATGGATTGTTTGTGCGTAAGAGCACAAGATATGTTATATCTATTAATGATAAGCTCTACAGGGATGGAATACCACTGCCCCGGTAAAGGGGTAGGATTGTTATAAAATTGGTCAGCTGAATGTTGACCGTTGCCTTATTTACCACATTATGTGTGGATTGTCCCTGTGTAGGTCCTTGAGAGCCGAGCGATAAATAAAGGGTTGAAGTCCCTATGGGTGTTGTTTCCACTGCTGCTAGCCCTTGAAGGATAAGAGAAATGTGTTGCCTTTTATTCATGTATGGCCGGCCTGGGTGCTGATGTATGTAATCCATACTATGAAAAGAGGAACTGTAAGACCTAAAGGGCAACATGGTTATATTCTTTGGACATTCCATCAAGTAGTTGTATATATAACTGTGGTTTATATATAGTGAACATTCCTGGTATGAGTTCATCATTATTGTTAAAATCTTCCGCTAGCATGTTCTGAGTTAGGATGTGATGGTGTTATGGTATTAACCTGTGACATCACCATCTGTTTGTGGCATATAGTGTGGGGCCCCGACCGGACCTTCTATTATATGTTATTTAACGGGTGGAGTCGGTACAAGCGATCAGGGCCCATCTGTCACATTTTGATAGTGACTTAGAGGAGGATGAAGATGAAGAAGATGCCAACAACTGCTATGGGATAATGGTCATGTCTGATGAAGAATTAACCCAGGAACAGTCTTATCCAGAAAAGGTACATTTTCTATTTAGTTCCTCATCTGAGTCTATCTATGAGACTAGTCCAGATTCAGAAGCATCATTATCTTGTGATAAAGATAAATCTAAGTCTGAGGAAGATGTCAATCAATTGATTGACAAGAATTGTCCACTTTTGGATGCTTTCAAGAGAATCAAGAAGTTGGCCAAGAAGCAAGCAAAGGAGATCACCTCCCTTCTGCTAGGTACTTCCCAGCAGGCTAAGACAGTATCCTTAATGGATCATGAGGATAGGAAAGCCAGCCAACTGAATACCATTTCACTCATTCAAATTGGCACTATCAAGTTCAAGAATAGTCTCATTAGGAATCTTGAAGAGAAACTACACAAGGAGAAAATGATAATGGAAAGTTACTCTAAGCCAAGTACTCTATTTCGCCGGATAGACTCCTTCCCCTCTCAAAAGGGTAAGAAGGGGTTGGGATTCAAGGGAAGCACAAGAGTTACTTATTTTAAAGGGAAAGGAAAAGCTCTTGTTCATCCTCTGGCATCCAAGCCTCTTATTCCTTTTAGGAAAGTTAAGTTTACTTCAAACATATATGAAAAGGAAATCATTTATGGTCACTAGATTAATGGTAGATCCACTAGTGTGAACAAAGTTGTTCATAGCTATGGTGTAAAATATAGTAGGGGAATGTGTGCCTTTAAGGCTCCCCATGAGGAAATTAAAATGGCCCATCATGGACCATTTGTCTTTGGTGCACAAGCCCCCTCACTCAAGAATAGGTAGTGACCTTCACTCAAGACCATCAAGCAAAGACCCAGACCAAGGGTAAGTCTATCAGTAAGCTAGATTTGGCTGTCTCAGATGATTTAAATAGCCTGGCCTATTCAAAGAATACTGCTGTAATTGGCATTTAGAGCAAGCCAAGAAAGTCTGTTGAAAGACTCACCTTCAGTCAGATCCTTGTTGAAAGGAACTTGAATAAGGATGCTACTCCTCTTTCTTCGGTACAGTCAGCAGTTTACCAAACTATAGGACCTGCTAAGAATTGCAGATATAACATTAATGAATGTTGGTGCTGTGGTAAGGTGGGGCATTTTGCCCTAGATTGCTAGCCACAATACAAATCTGCCCATCATAAATCTTAGTCTTCTTGTCAGAAAATCTGCAGGAAGACAGTTTCTATTTCAGACTAATCAGAACCTAGGACCCAATAAATATTGGGGTCCTAATGTAAGATAATTTATATACTGCAGGTTAGTCCATGTGCCCATACCCTTATATGGTACTTGGATAGTGATTGTTCTAGACATATGATTAAAACAAGGATAAATATAAAGGAGTAGACTCAAGTGAATGATGGATCCAAAGTTCTATTTTGTGGTTCAGATAGAGGAGTGATGAGAGGCTATGGTAAGATTACCAATGGCATAATCACCATCTCAAAAGCGGCTTATGTTGAAGGGTTGCAACATAACCTGATAAACATAAGCCAACTCTGTGATCTTGGCTATGCCATTGCATTCCACAAGGATCAGTGCAAAATTAAGAGTTCAAGTGACCAAGAGGTCATCTTGACAGGCACTAGGAGTGAAAATATTTATTGCTAAAACTTTCTATGTCTTAATAAAGACTCTCCTATATGTCTAGTTGCAAATGAGATGTCTAATATTATGTACAATGGCATAAGATACTAGATAATTTGAACTATAAGACCATTGACAAGCTCTTTAGTGAAGAGCTAGTTAGGAATGGTCCAAAAATGAAATGCACCAAGGAAGGCATTTGCTCAACATGCCAAAAGGTCAAGTAGACCAAAGCTTCCTTCAATGGAATTGGGACCAAAGATTCTGTGAGGTTATTATACCTCCTGCATATGGACTTGTTTGGTCCTATGCTAGTTCATATTTTAGGTAGGAAAGTCTACACCCTTGTGGTGGTTGAAGACAATTCTCGGTTTTCTTGGGTTTTCTTTCTTAAGAAGAGTCTGAAACCCTTGATAACTTCAAGACATTTGTCAAGCAAATTCAGAATGAGCTAGATAGCACTGTGGTCAAAATTAGAAGTGACCATGGGACTGAATTCCAGTCTAGAAGCATTACAAAGTTCATTGAAGAGCAAGGGATTCATCAAGAATTTTCTTATCCAAGAACACCCCAGCAAAATGGGATTATTGAGAAAAAAATAGAACTCTCATAGAGGCAGGTAGGATGTTGCTAAGTTACACATCTCTCACAGAATATTTCGAGGCTGAGGCAGTAAAAACTATATGTCATGTCCTTAATCCATCCTCTATCACCAAGAGACACAAGAAGACTCCCTATGAGATTAGGATGGGCATAAAACCAAACCGGGCATATCTAAGGATCGTTTGTTACAAGTGTTATTTTCTTAATAATGGGAAGTCCAATGTAACTAAGTTTGCAGTCAAGTCATATGATGGGATTTTTGTTGGGTACAACAATCGTAGTAAGGCCTATAGGATCTACAACTTGGAAAGTCAAGTTGTAGAAGAGTCTGTTAATGTAGTTTTAGATGAGTCAACTATGATTAATAGTGAGCTGCCAAACTCCTTTTCTAGTTCTGCAGGTACAGAGCTAATGATGGACAAGTTAACCATGAAGGAAGTCGCTCCAGTAGTCCAAGATGGAGTGGATATTCTAGAAGAAGGGCAAGGCATACTTGATGTGGATGAAGATCAGCAAGATGCAGCCACTGAAGGTGATGTTGATGGAAGATTGCCTCTAGCTGTGAGGCATCTATGAGATCATCCAAGACACAAAATAATTAGCGATGCCAACCAAGGAGTGGTGAAAAGGAGTAGAAGTCTCAATACAACAATGTATTCAAGTTTCCTTTCACAGGTTGAGCCCAAGAGATTTGAAGAGGCCAACATGGATCAGTTCTGGATTGTAGCAATGCAAGAGGAACTGAACCAGTTTAAGAGGTGTAAGGTCCGGAAGCTTCTTCCCACACCACAAGGACATAATGTCATTGAATTCAAGTGTAAGACTCAGAGAAATCTCTTTAGATTCAAATCATCATCAAATAACTTCTTTTCTATGGGATCCTTTGGATCTGAGTTGTAAGCCTAAAATTATAAAGGCTGAGGTAGGATCCAATTATGGATCTGAGCTATAGGATAATTTGTTGAACTGAGTGGAGCGCCTGTGTGCCTGAGGTAGGGCTGTTTGGTTGAGGTAGGAGAGTCATTCTCTCTGAGTGTAGGGCCTGTATGTCTGAGTTATAGGATCCAGCTTTGGATTTTAGGTAGGGCGTTGTGCCTGAGATGAAGGAGAGTCATCCTCTCTAATTTGTAGGGCTAACCTCCTAGCCTGAGATGTAGGACTATTAATTAAGTCCGAGGTAGGTGATATTTGGATCACTGAGTTATAAGAGAAAGCTTTCTATGAGGTAGGAATTTATGCCTGAGGTATGTCTTGGAGGAGACTGAGAGATCCTGAGGGATCTGTGTTGTAAGCTCTTAGGAGCTGAGTATTGGAGAAGTGCCTTATCTAACACAATGTTAGAAAGGTGGGAGTGATAGTAGATGTACACATAATGTAGGGAACCACTATAAATCTGGTGTGTTCCTTTTGATTTCTTAAAAGCTAACATATAAATAACACACAACACACTTAAAGAGGATAAAGAATAATAAAGAGGCCAAAAACCTGTTCACCCCCTCTAGTTGTTTTGCTATCCTTAAAACTAAAGATTTTCAAGTGGTATCAGAGGGAGGATGCTCAAAAAGGACTTAACTGTCTTAGTAGATCTCAAAGGGTAGCTACAAGAAATATATTTATCGGTTCAAGAGAGAAACATAAGGAGATGGGTTTCATGAAGCTTCCTATCTACAGGAAGGAGAGTTTTGAAATTAGGAAGGAGAAGGTCAGACTGTTCATGGAAGCATCTTACCTAAGGATCTTTATCATAGTCAAAGAGGGACCTTTCATCCCTATGAAATTCTCAGTTCTGGATGCAAAAGTCCAGACACCAAAGACATATTCAAAAATGACCAAGGATGAGGTGTTATAGGCTATAATGTATAAGAGGGCACATAACAAAATAGTGAGTGTCATAAATGATTCTACTTTCCAAAACCTTGTCAACTACAAGACCTCCAAAGAGATTTTGAACACTTTAGTGGTCTATATGGATGGAACTTAAGTGGTAAGATATGACAGGAAGTCCATGCTCAACCAAGAGTATGAGGCTTTCAGGAAGTTAAAAAAAAAGAGAGCATAGCTGGATGTTATGAAAGATGTTTTAGAATAGTGAATGATCTAAGGATCTATGGGAGGGTCTTCTGTCATTATGAGCTTAATTAAAAGTTCCTAAGGTCTCTAAGTAGAGACTAGGACACCAAGATTTGTGCCATCAAGGAGGTGGCAAAGTTGGCAGGTACTCCCCCTCACACTCTATTTGGAAAGTTGCTCTCTTATGAGATGCAACTAACTTCTAGGAAAGAGGAGGAGACCATCAGTAAATGCCAGGCCAAGGAAAAGTCTTTGGCCTTCAGTACTGACTGCACCAAGAAGATTATGGACAGAATTGCCTCCTCTAGGAGGCCTGCTGAATCAGACAACACAGGGCCAAGTTCATCAGACTGTCGCAGCTCTGATGAAGAACTTGATGTCTTCTTTCGCTAATTCCAGAAGTTGATGAAGAGGAAGCAGTGGAGGAGCAAACATTCCTCCTCCTCTCATCAAAGGAAGAATAACTCTAAGGGAGATAGGTATGATTCTAAAACTAGTAAACATATTTTCTCTAAAGTTGTTTGTTATTATTGCAGCAAACCTGAGCATGTAATTGCAAATTGCCTAGTGAGGAGAAGAGAGGCTGGTAAGAGAAAGGTCCACCAGCACAAGAGGAAGAAGGAAAAGTCCTTCATTGTAAAGAAGGCTAAAAATATCTTGAGTCAAAGTGACTCATCTTCTGAGTCCGAAGAGGAAGATGCCTATATTGGGCTCTTTTCTACTGAAGAAGAAGCTGGAGAAGAATCTGAAGACTATCCTGCTGCCAGGATAGGGATTAGGGCCCCTCTATTACATTTTGATAGTGACTCAGATGAGGAATAAGAAGAAGAAGATGCCAACAACTGCTATGGGATAATGGCTAGGTTTGATGATGAATCCAACCAGGAACAGCCTGGTCTAGACAAAGTACATTCTCTATTTAGTGCCTCATTTGAGTCTGGCTATCAGACTAGTCCAGATTGAAAGTATCATTATCCTATGATAATGATGAATCTGAGTCTGAGGAAGATGTCAATCAATTGATCGACAAGTATGGTACACTTCTGGATTCTTTCAAGAGAAGCATGAAGTTGGCCAAGATGCAAGCTGAGGAGAATACCTCCCTTCAGCTAGCTACTTCTCAGCAGGCTGATATAACATCCCTCTTGTATATAAGGATAGGGTTATCATCCAAATGGAAACAATTTCACACATTTAGATTGGCACCATCAAGTTCAAGAATAGTCCCATTAGGTATCTTGAAGAGAAACTCTAGAGGGAGAAAAGGATAGTTGCTAGTTACTCTAAGCCAAGAACTGTGTTGTCCCTGATAGACTCCTTCTCCTCTCAAAAGGGTTAGAAGGGGTTGGGATTCAAGGGAAGCACAAGAGTTACCCATTCCAAAAGGAAATGCAAAGCTCCTATTCAGCCTCTAGCATCCAAGCCTTTCATTCCTTTTAGGAAAGTTCAGTTGCCTTCAAACAGGTATGACCATGAAAGTGTATATGGTCACTGGATGAATGGTAGACCCACTAGTGTGAACAAAGATATTCAGAGCTATGGTGGAAGATATAGTAGTGGAATGAGTACCTTTAAGGCTCCCCATGAGGAAATTCAAATGGACAATCATGGACCATTTGTCTTTGGTGCACCAGCCACCTCAGTCAAAAATAGGGTAGTGGCCTTCAATCAATACCATCCAGCAAAGACCCAGACCATGGGTAATTCAATCAGTAGGAAAGATCTGGCAGTCTCAGATGCTATAAAAAACTTGTCCTCTATAAAGAAGACTGTTGTAAATGACATTCATAGTAATCCAAGATAGTCTGCTGAAAGATTCACCTTCAGTCAGATCCTTGCTGAAAGGAACTTGAAGAAGGCTGCTGCTCCTCTTCGTTCTTTACAGCCAACAGTTGTCCAAACTGCAAGACCTTCTCAGAAAAGAAGATATTATATTCATGAGTGTTGGTGTTGTGGTAAGGTGGGGCATTTATTCCTAAATTGTTGGAATAATCCAAGTGTGCCCATAACAAATGTTAGTGTTGCTGTCAGAAAATCTGTAGGAAGACAATTTCAATTTCAGACTAATCAGAACCTAGGACCTAATAAATATTGGGGTCCTAAGGAAAGATAATTTATATATTTTAGGTTAGTCCAAGTGCCCATACCCCTATTTGGTACTTGGACAGTGCTTTTTTCAGACACATGACTGGAACAAGGAGCAATCTAGAGGAGTACACTCAAGTGATAGATGAACCCAAAGTTATCTTTGGTGATTTAGATAGAGGAGTGATAAGAGGATATGTTAAGATTACCAATAGCATAGTTACCATCTCAAAAGTGACTTATGTTGAAGGGTTGTAACACAACCTCATAAGCATAAGATAACTCTGTGATCTTAGCTATGACATTGCATTCCACAAGGATCTGTGCCAAATTAAGTGGTCAAGTGACCAAAAGCTCATCTTGACATGCACTCAGAGTGGAAATGTTTATTTCTTAAACTATCTATGTAATAATAAAGACTCTCCTATATGTCCAATTGCAAATGAGAAAGTCTCATATTGTGTACCATGACAAAAGAGACTAGCTTATTTGAACTATAAGACCAATGGCAAGCTCTTTAGTGAAGGTATAGTTTAGAATGGTCCCAAGCTGAAATGCACCAAGGAATACATTTGCTAGGCATGCCAAAAGGTCAAGCAGACCAAAGCTTCCTTCAAGGGCATTGTGATCAAAGATTCTGTGAGGTTTTTATACATCCTGTATATGGACTTGTTTAGTCCTATGCAAGTTCATAGTCTAGGTAGGAATATTTATACCCTTGTGGTAGTTGATGACTATTCTTTGTTTGTTTGGGTGTTTTTTCTTAAGAAAAAGTTGGAAACCCTTGATATCTTCAAGACATTTGTCAAGAAAATTCAGAATGCGGTAGACAGTGTAACGCCCCGATTTTTCTGCGACTATTTTATTCTAGTTTAGCATTTCTGTAACGCGTTTTTGTGGCTTGTGCCATTTGTGGAGTGTGGTTTAGCTCCTTAGAACTGATTGGCCTATTTTGTATCCTATGGGCAAGGTCTCCCTAGCAAGCCGAGTCGTTTTGGGTGACCCGGTGTGGCCTCTTGGGGGATGCTTGTATTTTAGCTTTAGGTGGATATAACTCGAGTTCTGTTCGTCGAAAGTTAATTTCAACTTCGCCTATGTGTTCGTAGCGTGGGTATTTAGCTACGGTGCGAATTTCGTCGAATTCCGAGGTAATTCAGTTTTCGTGTCGTTTTTGGTGTGCCATTAGTAAAGACTATTAGAAATTTCCTTTTTTTAAGAGAACTGGCGGCTTGGCTTCAGTTATTTCTAAATCGACGTGTTAAAGCTTATATAAAAGCTTTACTTGGAGTGGCGGGCCCACTCTTTCCTCCTTCCCGAGACCAAAAACCGCTGCTCCTGTTCGCGGAGAACAGAGGCGGAAACGGCAGACTGCCCTAGCCTTCGACCAGCGATTTCTGGAGCTTTCGTGGACGGAATTCGTTTCCGAAAGCGGCGTTGGCTTGCTCTCGCTCAGATCTACGTTTTGACGGTAAGAGATTCGATTTTCGTGGAGTTTTAGGAGACTTGGATTTTCAGGTCTTGTGGATTTCCGCCATTAAAGTGCGGGTTGCTTGTTAGGTACTTTTAGGTGCTGCTGCTGCTAGTGCCGAGTGAAGAGGAGGGAAAGTCGTCCAAGCTTCACCAAAAATCGAGGAAAGTGATATTCATGCCCTTGCCATTTTAACTCTCTTGCTGAATTTAAAAATCCCGGTTAGACCTAGGGTAAAGGCCAATCTGTTCTTTTATCTTGCTATATTTTAGGGCTTATTTTCTCCTAATGAGCCCCCCTTTTTTGTGATGTTGGTGCCCAACACGCCGGCGTAATGCCGCTAACATAAACTCCAGATTTATGTCTGGTTGTTGCCTTGCAGGTGAAGCCGAGAGAGAGAGAGAGTAGGAGGGGGGTGCCTGCTGTGTATCTTGGAAAGAGCCAAATTTGGGCTCTCTGGTTTTCCAGCGTTGAGTGTTGTGCACACAGTCAAAGCCTTTGCGGGTTTGTCGTTGAGTGTGGTGCACACATTCAACGCCGCTGCTGTAGTCGATTTGAGAATTTGGCAAAGTACTGTGGCATTGAGTGAGGTTGACTCACTCAATGTCGTAGCCCTTGTTAGCGGCTAAGTACTTTGGCGTTGAGTGAGTCTACCTCACTCAACGCCATTTATGTTTTTGCGTTGAGTGAGGCAAGCTCACTCAATGCCGCAGTTTTTTTGAGAAGCTAAGTACTTTGGCATTGAGTGAGGTGTGCTCACTCAACGCCACAGCCTTTTCTAAGGCTAAGTACTTTGGCGTTGAGTGATTCGACCTCACTCAACGCCATTTCGGTTTTGGCATTGAGTGAGGTGACCTCACTCAAGGTCGTAGCTTTCTGTGCAGCCATGTACTTTGGCGTTGAGTGGGTGTGATCACTCAACGCCAAAGCCTTTTTTGAGGCTAAGTACTTTTGCGTTGAGTGAGTCGACCTCACTCAACGCCATTTCTGCTTTCGCGTTGAGTGAGGTGACGTCACTAAACGCCGTAGGCAAGTTTGTGGCCAAGTCCCGTGGCGTTGAGTGAGTGAACCTCACTCAACGCCATTTCTGCTTTGGCGTTGAGTGAGGTAGACTCACTCAACGCCACATCCCTTCTTGGCGGCCAGGACTTCTGGCGTTGAGTGAGTCGACCTCACTCAACGCCATTGCTGTTTTGGCATTGAGTGAGGTCAGCTCACTCAACGCCGCAGATTTGCCTTGTTGCGGCTAAGTTCCAGGGCGTTGAGGGAGTGAACCTCACTCAACGTCATTGCTGTTTTGGTGTAGAGTGAGGTGGACTCACTCATCGCCGCAGTCTTTTTTTGCGGCTGAGTGTAAGGGCGTTGAGTTAGTGAGCTTCACTCAACGCCATTTCTATTTTTGTGTTGAGTGAGGACAGCTCACTCAACGCCACTTTCTCTGATTGTGGTTAAGTACAAGGGCGTTGAGTGAGTGTACCTCAATCAACGCCATCACTGTTTTGGCGGTTAGTGAGGTTAGCTCACTCAACGCCAGAGAATTCTTGTGGGAGGCATTGAGTGAGTGAACCTCACTCAACGCCATGCCCGTTTTGGCGTTGAGTGAGGCTAGCTCACTCAACGCCATAGTAGATCTTCTAGAGGGCATCGAGTGAGTGAACCTCACTCAACGCCATGGCTATTCCGGCACTGAGTGAGGCTGACTCACTCAACGCCAAGGTATGTGAAGGCATTGAGTGGGTCCCACTCAATGCCAAGCCGTGTTGAGTCATTTCAACACTTTTTTCCCTGCCTTGATTTTTGACCCCGAGTGAATTCCTTGATTTTCTTTGAGGTTCCTTGTCGGCTATGTTTTTCTTTCCTAAAGGCCGAATCGTGGGTCGTGGTTAGTAGTGGTGGTTTGGAGCTCTGAAGAGGGGAGGTATTGTGTAATTTAGCCAAGGCCACCCTTTTTCTTTTATCTTGCCCCAGGTACGGGCTGGGCAAGGGGGTGTGAGGTCCCTAGTGCTTTCACATGTAGACCCTTGAGCTTTGGTTTTTTGAAATGGTGGTTGGGGGACTGAGTTTGCCTCCAACCCAGATCCACGTTGTTTGATTTGGTTCTACTATCTCCCGCAATTTAGGGTGCTTAGACGTTTCTTCCTTGGTAGATTGCAACATTTTCGGCTCGTGGTAGCTTAGTAGACTCTACAGGAGATAGTTTCTGTGAAGGGTTGATGTTGTTTCCTCGCACCATGTGTATTTCTTTTTTTCTTGCCTTGAGCAGTTGTGACCTTCTACTTCTTTGTTTTTACTCTTTAATTTATCATCTGATTGACACTTTCATGCAGTTTTTCCTTCTTTTGCTTGCTGAGGTATTCTTTCTTCTTTTGAATGCCTCAGGTTCTGAGTAGTAGCCAGTTTGGTAGCTAATTTGCTGTGGTGTTGCTGGCGCTTTCTTGGACTTTGGAGATCCTTCTTGATTTGGTTAGTGAGGTAGTTTTTCTGCACTTTTCTTACAGACAAACATTTTTGCCAGTGGGTTCGTGTCAGGTTGTTGGCGCCCACTGGTAGTTTTTACCTTTGTACTAGATATATTACTTTTGCTGCTACAATTTTCGGGAGATAGTCTACTTGCTCTGAGGAGGATTTATGCTAGGTTGCTAGTTATTTTTAAAACTACAATTATTATTATAAGTATAGCTCATGATCAGCATGTTTTATAAAACTCAATCACAATTTTCCAAACAACGTATAAAGATCGTTTTCTTATATATATAGTTTAAATTAAATGTAGAGTCTTGTATAGCATAAGTGGTCCTCTTGGGGCTCTTTTGCACTCCTTAGGATGTCAAACCTGAATAAAGTATTTTTCCGCAGCGTTTAAGTATAGTTTTAAACCGTGGACTAGGTGATCCACCGAGCCGAGGGATACGGCCTCTAAAATATAACTGATTTTCTAATCATTAAACTCATGAATTTCTTTCGTAAAGTAAACTATATCATTTTGCCTGAGAGTCAACAGTTATCCCCTGCTTGATGTGGCATCATGACGTGTGTTTTCTCGTACTCTGATAATTCCTAAATTCGGATAAAATGCGGGTTGTGACAGTTGGTATCAGAGGGAGGTTGCTTGACAAGTTCGTCGGGCAACCTTCCTATGATTGCATTAGTAGTTCAGTATCATGTCATTCACACACCTATATGCCATCAGCACGTCTTGGCAAAAGCACGAACACTACACTCATAACATAACATGAAGTATACATTGTATATTATGTAGTATGGGATGCATAATATGTGTTCTTATATGGATCCACCAAAGGGGCAACATGTGAGGGTTATGTAGTATGGGATGCATAACCTCACCACATGGTTGCGACTAGCTCGTTTTCTTTTTCGTTGCATGAGAATGTTATGTAGTATGGGATGCATAACATTTTCATGCGTACGCCGCTCATTACAAGCATTAGGGCCTTTTTAGAATGCATAGCACAATAATGCATAGCATAACATTGCATAAGCACAATGTGCCAAGCTAAAGACTGGCAGGATGACATATGTACACGCATAAACTTTCAAGTCAAAAGTAATATAAAGTCATGCATTCCCGACCTAGGCAAAAGAGTTAGTATGGAGGTGCTTAACCAACCTAGGTTAGGGCATAACATCAATTTTGTAAAAAGATAAACTCCCAGAGCAAGTTTAGCAGCTTTAAGTTTATATCTATATATGTATTGTCTGTACTTGTAGTTGGTTCTAGCCGTTGTATTAGGATCTAACTAGTGTTGCTATTATTTTAGGATGGCGAGACGTCCTTCGACTAGATCGACTCCCCTGTCTAAGGGTGAGTCATATGGAGCTCAGAATGATGAGGTGATCGAGAGCCTATGGCAGAGTAGCGATGCCATGAGCAGGACGATGGTGGAGATGCAGGCCCAGATTCAGTCCCTAGTGACGGTTGTGGCAGGTCAGACTCAAGGAGTGCAAGGTCCTGCAGGGGGGTTAGCTGTCCCTCCTCCTCCTGTACCCTTAAGACCTCTAGTGGTTGTGCCAGCAGAGATGTCCTTCATCTCATAATTTCAGAGGCTGAGCCCTCCCATTTATGATGGGAAGGCAAGCATTATGGTCATAGACGATTGGCTGATCTCCATGGAGGAGATGTTCTCGTACTCCGGGATTGCAGATGACCAGAGGGTGATGATAGCTGCCTACCAGCTTAAAGGTTTGGCTAAGAGTTTGTGGCTGAGAGAAAAGGAGAGCTTGGTAGCTGGATGCTCTTGGGAAGTATTCAAGGAGATGCTGTTAAGGAAGTTATTACCCTCGGTCGAGCGTGAACGCCTCATGAACGACTTCCTCCATCTGAAGCAAAGGCAACTCACGGTGGGTGAGTATGAGATAGAGTTCAGCAAGTTGAGCCGTTTTGCCCCTGGATTGGTCAGCATTGAGGCTGATCGAGTTAAGCGATTTCTCGGTGGCTTGAGGAGCGAGGTGCAGTAGTTAACCAGTGCTTATTGGTCAGAGACTTATGCAGGAGTAGTGGAGGATTCTCTGAAGGTGGAGGCTATTGAGACCGCAAAGAGCAGAGGCCAGCAATTGAGGAAGGACAAGAGGAAGTCTGTGGAGGAGAAGAAACCCTAGGTACCCGGTGCTGCTCCGGGAAAGAAGAGCAAAGTGGTGTGCAGCTTCTGTGGCCGGTCAGGCCACCCTGTCGAGAGATGTTTCAAGAAGGCAGCAGCTCAGAAGAAGGAGCAGGTTCATGCGATTCAGGGTGCTCCTAGGAGGGATGTTTCCTGTTCTGTTTGCAAGCGACCCGGGCATGATGCTGCCCAGTGCTGGTCCAAGGATAAAGTCTGCTATCAGTGTGGGCAGAAGCGTCACATCAAGTCTAGGTGTCCTCAGGTCCAGCATGTTATTCATGCAGTTCCACTACAGGCATTACCTCCACCTTAGCGTGTGGACAAGGGAAAGGGAAAGCTGAACGTGATCTCTTCCGAGGAGGCTCAAGCTTCGACTCAGGTCATCTCAGGTTAGTTGTCTTTCCAGCCTGAAGGTTTTGTTCTTGCTTTACTACAATGTTTGCAGTATTGTTGTGGTAGTTCCTTAGTTATATATGCTCCTATAGGGAAATTTAAGGTGAAGAACCGCTGGGCGCGTGTTCTATTTGACTCCGGTGGTACCCACTCGTTCGTGGCTAGAGCCTTTGTAGAGTGACATCGGTTGACTTTAGATCGAGTTCGGGATACCTTCCGTGTCAAGTTCCCCTCTGGTGAATCTGTGTTGTCAAATTTGGGCATGTTAGATTACCCTGTTTTGTTGGGGGACTTCCTTGCGAAGGTAGACCTGAAGATGATTGATCTGGAGGACTTCGATGTTATTCTGGGCATGGACTTGCTGTCTAGGTATGATGCAGTCATTCAGTGCAAAGGGAAGCGCTTGGACTTCATTTGGGATGATGGTCAGCCCGGAAGCGTGTATGCTGATCTATGCTAGGATTCTCCTGTCATCTCTGCGGTATGTGCTCAGAAACTATTTCTTTTGGATTGTTTTGCTTGTTTGGTCTCGGTGGTTGGGAATGCTATTAGTGTACCGCGCATGGAGGAGATTCCAGTTGTTCGTGATTTTGTCGATGTTTTTCCGGATGATCTTCCTGGTCTTCCCCTTGAGCGGAATGTGGAGTTTGTGATTGATTTGTTGCCGGGTACGCATCCAATTGCTAAGGCGCCATACCGGATGGCCCCTCGTGAGTTAGAGGAGTTGTGAGTTCAGTTGGATGAGCTTTTGGCAAAGGGATTTATCAGGCAGAGTTCGTCACCTTGGGGTGCTCCTGTGCTGTTTGTGAAGAAGAAAGATGGGTTGATGCGGCTTTGCATTGACTATAGGGAGTTGAACAAATTCACCATTAAGAACAGGTACCCTCTGCTGAGGATCAATGATTTATTTGACCACTTGCGCGGTAGCACGGTGTTCTCCAAGATCGATCTTCATTCTAGCTATCATCAGCTCAGGATCCGTGAGGTAGATATTCCACGGACGGCGTTTATATCGAGGCATGGACACTTTGAGTTTTTGGTGATGTCGTTTGGTTTGACCAACGCACCATCAGCCTTCATGGATATGATGAACCGGGTGTTCAAGGATTTCTTAGACAAGTTTTTGGTGGTCTTCATCGATGACGTGTTGGTTTATTCTCGCAGCGCTGAGGAGCATGAGCAACATCTGCGCTTGGTTCCATCGGAGTCGAGGAATCACAAGTTATTCGCCAAGCTGAGCAAGTGCGAATTTTTTTTGCCTCAGTTTTCATTTCTAGGACACGTGATGAACAAGGAGGGGATCTCGATCGACCCAGAGAAGATCGCAGCAGTGATGGATTAGAGTAGGCCGAATGCGCCTAAGGAGATTAGGAGCTTCCTAGGGTTGGCTGGCTACTACAAGAGGTTCGTGGAGGGTTTCTCTTCCCTAGCTGCACCTTTGACCAAGCTGACTCAGAAGAACGTGGCTTTTGTTTGGAGCGAGAAGTGCGAAGAAGCCTATCTGGAGTTAAAAAAGAGATTGTGCACTGCTCCCGTTTTGACCCTGCCTACTGAGGGTGTGGATTATGATGTGTACGTGGATGCTTCGCATGTAGGTCATGGATGCGTATTAATGCATGTTGGAAAGGTTATTGCCTATGGGTCAAGGCAACTGAAGACTCATGAAAAGAATTATCCTACGCATGACCTTGAGTTTGCAGTGGTAATCTATGCATTGAAGTTGTGGAGGCATCTTTTTTATGGGGCTCAATGCAAGATCTTAACTGATCATAAGAACCTGAAGTACGTGTTCATGCAGAAGGAGTTGAATCTATGTCAGCGGCGGTGGCTAGAGTATGTGGCCGATTATGATGTAGAGATCCAGTATCATCATGGCAAGGCCAATGTGGTGGCCGACGCCTTGAGCCGGAAGACGGGAAAGATCTTTAATCTCTCTACTGATCGTTTAGTGGAGGAGTTCCTCCTTATGGATATATCAGTGGGATGCTGTCGCTTGCAGAGTAGTTTATCAGTGGCAAAGCCGTCTTTGATTTCTTTGACCAGACTGCACAAGAAGGATGATTCGGATCTTCTGCACTTATTCACCAGGACCGAGAAGGGGGAGTTGCCAGACTTTGCTATCGATGATGCAGGTACTTTGAAGTACCGTGATAGATTTTGCATCCTCGCTGTTGGGGATATTAGAGGTATGATTTGTAGAGAGGCTCATGGATCCAGCGTTGCCTACCATCCAGGATCTACGAAGATGTATCGTGACTTAAATCAAATTGCCTGGTGGTATGGCATGAAATGTGATATAGCCCGATTTATTGCTGAGTGCCACACTTGTAAGCGTGTGAAGGCCAATCATGGAAGGCTTGGTGGCAAGTTGACTTCGTTATAGATCCCCACTTGGAAGTGGGAAAGTATATCTATGGATTTCATCACGGGCTTACCGAAATCCCCGAGGGGATTTGATTCTGTTTGGGTTATAGTGGATAGAGTGACGAAGTGTGCTCACTTCGTGCCATATAAGATTGATTACCCGATGAAGAAGATAGGGGAGCTGTATATGAATGAAGTCATCCGACTGCACGGTGTGCCTGTTAGCATCATATCTGATCGAGACTCCCGGTTTACTTCTCATTTTTGGCAGAGTCTGCAAAAGGGTTTGGGTACGGATCTGAGGTATTTTACTGCTTACCACCACCAGACCAATGGGCAGACGGAGCGGGTCAACAAGATAGTTGAGGATATGATCCGATGCTACATTTTAGACCACGGTGGAGCGTTGGATGAGCAGCTGCGACTTATGGAATTTGCATAAAACAACAGTTATCAGGAGAGCTTGCAGATGGCTCCGTTCGAAGACTTGTATGGGAGGCGCTGCAGATCTCCGTTGTTTTTGGATTAGGGTGATGAGAGGCCTTTATTGGGTCCTGATGCTCTTGAGGAAATGGAAGTCGCAGTGAAGCTTATTGGAGAGAAGCTTCGTATAGTTGAGGAGAGGTACGACAAAAACGACAATTGGCGTAGGTCTGCCTTGGAGTTTTCTGTAGGGGACCATGTATTTGTTAAGGTTTCCCAGATGGTGGGTGTAAAGAGGTTTGGTAAGAATCGGAAATTGGACCCGAGGTATATGGGCCCGTTTAAGATTATGGAGCGGATTGACTTGTCAGCTTACAAGTTGGATTTGCCAGCAAACTTCCCAGGTGTTCATAACGTTTTCCATGTAAGCCAATTGCGGAAGTGTGTGTGCAGCAATGGGCAAGTCTTGGATGTTGTGCCCTAGTTGGAGCCCAACCTCTCTTTTGTTGAAGTGTCGGTCCGTATTTTGGATACTAAGGAACGGGTACTACGAAAGAAGTCCATTCTGATGGTGAAAGTTCTATGGAAGAATTAGGATTTGGAAAGAGCGACTTGGGATCTAGAGTCGGCCAGGAGGAAGGCTTACCCTCACATGTTTCCCTGATTTGATCAGTATGTTTTCCCGTCTTGTAACTCCTGTTTGTTACTTTTTTCCTTCTATAGTAGATGTGTTGTGCATAATGTTTCGAGACGAAACTTTCTTTTAGGGGGAGTAACTGTAACGCCCCCAATTTTTCTGAGACTATTTTATTCTCGTTTGGCGTTTCGGTGACGCGTTTTTGTGGCTTGTGCCATTTGTGGAGTGTGGTTTAGCTCCTTAGAACTGAGTGGCCTATTTTGTACCCTATGGGCATGGTCTCCCTAGCAAGCCGAGTCGTTTTGGGTGACCCGGTGTGGCCTCTTTGGGGATGCTTGTGTTTTGGCTTTAGGTGGGTATAACTCGAGTTTTGTTCGTCAAAAGTTAATTTTGACTTCGCCGATGTGTTCGTAGCGTGGGTATTTAGCTACGGTGCGAATTTTGTCAAATTCCGAGGTAATTCGGTTTTCGTGTCGTTTTGGGTGTGCCATTAGTAAAGACTATTAGAAATTTCCTTTTTTTATTAAGAGAACCGCGACTAGGCTTCAGTTATTGCTGAACCGACGTGTTAAAGCTTTTGTGGATGGAATTCGTTTCAGAAAGCGGCATTGGCTTGCTCTCGCTCAGATCTATGTTTCAATAGGAAGAGATTCGATTTTCATGGAGTTTTAGGAGACTTGGATTTTCGGGTCTTGTGGATTTCTGCCATTTAAGTTCGGGTTGCTTGTTAGGTGCTTTTAGGTATTGCTGCTGCTAGTGCCTAGTGAAGAGGAGGGAAAGTCGTCCAAGCTTCATCGGAAATCGAGGCAAGTGGTATTCTTGCCCTTGCAATTTTTACTCTCTTGCTGAATTGAAAAATCCCGGTTCGCCATAGGGTAGCGGCCAAGCTGTTCTTTTATCTTGCTGAATTTTAGGGCTTAGTTTCTCCTAATGAGCCCCCTCTTCTTTTTTGTGCTATTGGTGCCCAACCCGTCGGCGTAATGCCACTAACATAAACTCCAAATTTTTGTCTGGTTGTTGCCTTGCGGGTGAAGCTGAGAGAGAGAGTAGGAGGGGGTGCCTGCTGTGTATCTTATAAAGAGCCAAATTTGGGCTCTCTGGTTTTCCGGCATTGAGTGTAGTGCACACACTCAAAGCCTTTGCGGGTTTTGGCGTTGAGTGTGGTGCACACACTCAATGCCGCAGCTGTAGTTGATTTGAGATTTTGGCTAAGTACTGGGGCGTTGAGTGAGGTGGACTCACTCAACGCCGTAGCCCCTACTAGCGGCTAAGTACTTTGGCGTTGAGTGAGTCGACCTCACTCAACGACATTTCCGTTATGGAGTTGAGTGAGTCAAGCTCACTCAATGCCGCAGTTTTTCCAAGAAACTAAGTACTTTGGCGTTTAGTTAGGTTTGCTCACTCAACGCCACATCCTTTTCTAAGGCTAAGTACTTTGGTGTTGAGTGAGTCGACCTCACTCAACACCATTTTGGTTTTGGCGTTGAGTGATGTGACCTCACTCAATGTCGTAGCTTTCTGTGCAGCCAAGTACTTTGGCATTGAGTGAGGTGTGCTCAATCAACGCCATAGCCTTTTCTGAGGCTAAGTACTGTGGCGTTGAGTGAGTCGACCTCACTCAACGCCATTTTGGCTTTGGCATTGAGTGAGGTGACCTCACTCAACGCCGTAGGCAAGTTTGTGGCAAATTCCCATGGCGTTGAGTGAGTGAACCTCACTAAACGCCATTTTTTCTTTGACGTTGAGTGAGGTAGACTCACTCAACGCCACAGCCCTTCTTTGCGGCTAGGACTTCTGGCGTTGAGTGAGACGACCTCACTCAACGCCATTGGTGTTTTGGCATCGAGTGAGGTCAGCTTACTCAACGTCGTAGATTTTCCTTGTTGTGGCTAAGGGCCAGGGCATTTAGGGAGTGAACCTCACTCAACGCCATTACTGTTTTGGCGTTGAGTGAGGTGGACTCACTTAACGCCGCAGTCTTCTTTTGCGGTTGAGTGTAAGCGCGTTGAGTGAGTGAGCTTCACTCAACGCCATTGCTATTTTGGCGTTGAGTGAGGCCAGCTCACTCAACGCCACTTTCTCTGATTGTGGTTAAGTACCAGGGCGTTGAGTGAGTGTACCTCAGTCAACGTCATCGCTGTTTTGTCATTGAGTGTGGTTAGCTCACTCAACGCCAAAGAATTCTTGCGGGAGGCGTTGAGCGAGTGAACCTCACTCAATGCCATGCCTATTTTGGCATTGAGTGAGGCTAGCTCACTCAACGCCAGAGTAGTTCTTCTGGAGGGCGTTGAGTGAATGAACCTCACAAAATGCCATGGCTGTTCTGGCGCTGAGTGAGGCTGTCTCACTCAACGCCAAGGTCTGGTTAGGCGTTGAGTGGGTCCCACTCAACGCCAAGCCGTGTTGAGTCATTTCAACACTTTTTTCCCTACCTTTATTTTTGCCCCCGAGTGAATTCCTTGATTTTCTTTGAGGTTCCTTGTCGGCTATGTTTTTCTTTCCTAAAGGCCGAATCGTGGGTCGTGGTTAGTAGTGGTAGTTTGGAGCTCTTAAGAGGGGAGGTATTGTGTAATTTAACCAAGGCCACCTTTTTTCTTTTATCTTGCCCCTGTTACGGGCTGGGCAAGGCGGTTGGAGGTCCCTAGTTCTTTTATATGTAGACCCTTGAGCTTTGTTTCTTGGAATTGGTGGTTGGGGGACTGAGTTTGCCTCCAACCTAGATCCACGTTGTTTGTTTTGCTACTACCATCTCCCACAGTTTAGGTTGTTAGACGTTTCTTCCTTGGTAGATTGCAGCATTTTGGGCTCTTGGTAGCTTAGTAGACTCTGCAGGAGGTAGTTTCTGGGCAGGGTTGATGCTGTTTCCTTGCACCTGGTGCATTTCTTTTTGTCTTGCCTTGGGAAGTTGTGACCTTTTACTGCTTTGTTTTTCCACTTTCATTTATCATCTGATTGACACTTTTGTGAAGTTTTTCCTTGTTTTGCTTGCTGAGGTATTCTTTCTTCTTTTGAATGCCTCAGGTTCTGAGTAGTAGCCAGTTTGGTGGCTAAGTTGTTGTGGTGTTGCTGGCGGTTTCTTGGACTTTGGAGATCCTTCTTGATTTGTTTAGTGAGGTAGTTTTTCTGCACTTTTCTTACAGACATACATATTTGCCAGTGGGTTCGTGTCAGGTTGTTGGAGCCCACTGGTAGTTTTTACCTTTGTACTAGATATATTACTTTTGCTGCTACCATTTTCTGGAGATAGTCTACTTGCTCTGAGGACTATTTATGCTAGGTTGCTAGTTATATTTAAAACTACAATTATTATTATAAGTATAGCTCATGATAAGCATGTTTTATAAAACTAAATCACTATTTTCCAAACAACGTATAAAGATCATTTTCTTATATATATATAGTATAAATTTAATGTAGAGTCTTGCATAGCATAAGTGGTCCTCTTGGGGCTCTTCTGCACTCATTTGGATGTCAAACCTGAATAAAGTATTTTTCCGTAGCGTTTAAGTATAGTTTTAAACCGTAGACTAGGTGATCCACCGAGCCAAGGGATACGGCCTCTAAAATATAACTGATTTTCTAATCATTAAACTCATGAATTTCTTTCGTAAAGTAAAGTAGATGGTTTTGCTTGAGCGTCAGCAGTTATCCCTTGCTTGACGTGGCATCATGACGCGTGTTTTCTCATACTCTTATAATTCCTAAATTCGTAGAAAATACGGGTTGTGACAGACAGCACCGTGGTAAAAACCAGAAGTGACCATGGGACAGAATTCCAGTCTAAAAGAATGACAAAGTTCCATGAAGAGCAAGGGATTAATCAAGAATTTTCTTTTCCAAGAACACCCCAGCAAAATGAGATTATTGAGAGGAAAAATAGAACTCTCATAGAGGCTGGTTGGACCATGCTAAGTGACAAATCTCTCTAATAATATTTATGGCTAAGGAAGTAAATACTGTATGTCATGTCCTTAATCGATCCTCTATCACTAAGAGTCACAAGAAGACTCCCTATGAGATTATGAAGGGCAGAAAACCAAACCTCGAATATCTTAGGTTCTTTGGTTGCAATTGCAATGTGCTGAATAAGGGGAAGTCCTATGTACTAAGTTTGTTACTAAGTCCTATGATTTGATTTTTGTTGGGTACATCAATAATAGTAAGGCCTATTGGATCTACAACTTGGAAAGTCAAGTTGTAGAATAGTCTGTTAATGTAGTTTTTGATAAGTCAACTATGATTAACAGTGAGAAGCCAATCTCCTCCTGTAGTTCTACTAGTACAGAGCTGATGATGGAAATTCTAACCATAAAGGAAGATGCTCTAGTAGTCCAAGATGGAGTGGATATTCTAGGAGAATGGCAAGGCACAATTGAAGTGGTTAAAGATCAACAAGATGCAACACTTGAAGTTGATGCTGAAGGATAATTGCCTCCAACTGCCAGGCATTGAAGGGATCATCCAAGACACCAAATAATTTGTGATGCCAACCAAGGAGTGGTGACCACGAGTAAAAGTCTAAAAACATCAATGTATTCAAGTATCCTTTCAAAGGTTAAGCCAAAGAGATTTTAAGAGGCCAACATTGATCAGTTCTGGATTGTAGTAATGCAAGAGGAACTGAACCAGGTTAAGAGGTGTAAGGTCTGGAAGCTGGTTCCTAGACCATAAGGAAATAATGTCATTTGATTAAAGTTGATTTGCATGCATAAACTTATGAAAATGGCATTATAATCATGAACAAGGCAAGGCTGGTAGCTAGGGGGTACAAACAAGAAGAACGTATTGACTTTGATAAACCTTTGCTCTTGTAGCAAGATTGGAAGCCATCCGACATTTCCTTGCATATGCTGCATACACAGGATTTAAAGTATACCAGATGGATGTTAATTTATTCGTCCTGAATGGTGACTTAAAGGAAGAAGTCTATGTATAATAGGCTTTGGGTTTTGTTGATTCTAACTCTCCTGAATTTGTTTATAGACTTAGAAAAGCTATATATGGGTTGAAGCAACACCCTATAGCATGGTGTGAGACATTATCTAGTTTCCTCATTGAGAACAAATTTTCAAGGGGGAAGATAAACATGGCCCTATTCGAAAGGGAATCTAAGGGCAAGATCATCCTAGTCCAAATTTATGTAGATGACATAATTTTTGGGTCTACTGATGACAACCATTGAAGGTAGTTTGCTAAACTTATGCAAGGGAAGCTTGAGTGAGTAGCATGGGTGAGCTTAAGTTCTTTTTGTTTCTCCAAGTATGGTAGACTGAAGTTGGATTGTCCATTTCACAGTCTAAGTTAACTAGAGAGTTGATAAAAAAGTTTGGAATGGAGAATTCCTCCATCATGAAAACTTTCACGGGGTCAAGTATACCGATAGACAAATATGAGGCGGGGAAACCAATTAATGAAACTTTGTATAGAGGGATAATTGGCTCCCTTCTATATCTGACTTCTAGTAGGCCAGACCTCATGTATCTAACATGTGTTTTTGCTAGGTATCAGGTTAGGCCTAAAGAATCTCACTACTCCATTAGAAAGAGGATTTTGAGGTATCTTAAGGGAACACAAGATATTGGCCTCTAGTCCCCTAAAAATAGAGATTTTGAACTAACAGGCTATTCAAAAACTGATTTTTCAGGTAACAAAGTGGACAAGAAGAGCATTTCAGGCACCTGTCAGTTCTTGGGAGGAAGACTAGTATCTTAGAGTAGCAAGAAGACTAGTGTTGCAATTTCAATAGTTGAGTCTGAGTATATCTCAGCAGGTAGTTGTTGTACACAGTTTTTGTGGATCCAGCATCAGCTCTAGGATTATAACCTCAAGATAAGTAATACCACCATGTTCTTTGATTCCAAAAGTGCAATCTCAATTGCTCATAATCCTCTCTCTCATAGCAGGACTAAGTATATTGAGATTAGGTACCATTTTATTAGGGAGCATGTGGAAAAGGAAGATATATATCTTGAGTTTGTTCCCACAGACAAGCATGTTGCAGACATCTGTACTAAGCCACTATATGAATTCAAGTTCAACACCTTCAAATTTGTGTTGGGTTTGTTGAACTTGGTATAGCTTCAGTTGCTCCTAATTTTGTTTTGTTGCAGGATTTAGTTTTCTTGCAGGGTATAAGTTTTTTTAGTGATATAAGACTGCCAAGTCTTTCAAATGGTATCAAGACTTAGATGGACTCAAGTGTCCAGTAAAGAAGATGAAAGAAGATGCTCCAATTGAGGGGGAACAAGCCAAGAAGCTCCTATTGAGGGGGAGAAAATCCAGTAGTTGTAGGAACAAGTTTAGCTTACTGGACAATGCATAGAATAAGGGGGAGATCAACCCTAGTATATGGGTACTGATGTGAAGTCACTACTGCTGCTAAAAAGGCAATGATGCTACACGAGGAGAGGAAAAGCCAGCACCTCCAACACTACAAATGAATTATACAGAAGTTTTAAGTGGTATGAGGAGTAACATTAGCTCAAGTGGACAACTGATAGAAGCTAGCTCAAGTGGCTCAATGGACCAATCAAGTGTTAAGCGGATGCAGTGATTTGGTGTATCAGTAGTATAAACACAAGGGGTATAACACCTGTCAAGAAGTTTTATCACTAGGATAATTTCTCAATTAGTATAAACACAAGATTTTATGCTAGGATCAAGAGATAAATTCTCTGTGGCATGATCCTTTCACCTCCCTTATTAGAAAATTTTCTTTTTGAAGAAGCCAGAAAGGGGGAGATGTGGGATATACCCTAGACCCCAAAGGGGGAGATGTGGGCAATACTTGACATGACTAGGTCATGTTGAGTCAGTGCACATTACTTGAAAAACTTCAAGTAATATAAGGAGTGCAATGAATGCATATTAGGCCATTGCACATTACATTCCCACCTCTTAGTTGCATGAGGAAAGTTCTTTTAGTGGGATGAGGAAAGTGCTTCATTTAAGTGTTAAGTGGTATAAGGAAAGTGCATATTACTTGAGCAAACGCTCAAGTGGTATGGAAAAGTAATTACTTGACATATTGGGTCAATGCATTTAAATGGAGAACATTGAATTATTATGTTGGTAATTCAAGTGGCAAATGAATGTCATATCTGCTAGCTTACAGCTACTTTGAATTTTCAAGTGGTATGAGAAAGCTTACAGTTGCTTTGAGCTTATATGCTTTATGTGAAAACACTTCTTAGTATTGTTGTGTGTTCTTCTTTCTTAATATTGAGTGAGATTGTTGGGAATATTGCCCTCAATGTTCCTTAGATTTGAAGAGGCATCACAATCAATACTAAGAGCATAATTGTATTTGATGTTGTTCAAGTTCATTATGTTCAGGATGTTCCTTGCAACAAGTTTAGACAGGTTATCTAAGTGATTGTTGATAATACGTTTTGTAGTTTAAACTACTAGGGTAATTACACGATTTTATTATAAAAATCATATCTTTTAAAGCTTTATTTTGACCTCCTATTGTATATAATAATAACACAAATGATTGTTTCTTTCTTTTACGGGTTTGCAGTTTTTCAGCCTTTTCATCGAGCTCAGCCAATTTCGTCGAACTCAGCCTTTTTGTCGAGCTCCATCTTTTCATCAAACTGAGCCTTTTCGTCGAGCTCTGCCTTTTCGTCGAACTCATCTTTTGTCGAGCTCCGCCTTTTCAACGAGCTCAGCCATTTCGTCGAGCTCCGCCTTTTCATCGAGCTCAGCCTTTTCATCGAGCTCTGCCAATTTCGTTTACCGCCTTCATTCTATGATCGACGAACTCTGCCAATTTCGTTTACCCACCTTCATTCTGCTTTCGATCAACGTCTCCAATTTCATCGACCTCTCGTCAAATATTTGCGTTCGATTTTCATAGACCTCGCCTTCAGTTCAGTTTCATCGAACTCCCATCCACTTTCTGCGTTCCATGTTTTCCACCGTTCGTCAAACTCGCCTTTAGTTCAAAGTTCATCGACCTCGCCTTCAGTTCAATTTCGTCGACCTCCCATCCACTTTCTACGTTCAAAGTTAGTCAACCTCGCCTTCAGTTCAATTTCGTCGACCTCCCGTCCACTTTCGGCATTTGACGTTTTACTCCATTCGTCGACATCGCCTTCATTTAAAAGTTCATTGATCCCACCTTCCTTTTTTTGCGATTGACGTTTTCCTCAGTTCGTCGACCTCCCGTCCACCTTCTCTTTTCTCCATTCGTCGAGCTCTCCCTCCTTCTCCTCTGATTTCGTCGAGCCCTCTCTCCTTCTTTCATCGAGCTTTCCCCGCTGCTAGAGACAAGTATCGTTTTTCCATAATAGCATGTTGTCGCTATAAATGCACATCACCCATACCGAGGCAATCATCATTCTCGCCAGAATTTGTACCAAGGTCAACTCCCATACATGGCTGGATAAAAGGGCATTCACTGCTCCTTGAAGAATCTATAAATAGTGTCCCACCCCTTGTGTTGAAAAAAAGAGAATTTTGGGGAGAGGGGAACTGCTGCAATTTTCAATTCTTCCTTATTGTTCTTCCTCTCTCCTTTTATCATTTCAGTTTTTCTTAGTTTAGTTTTAGTTTTACTCTTCTATAATAGTTCTTAAATTTCTTTTGTAGTTTACTTTTTGTGCTAGCTTAGTTTTAAATTTCCTGCAAGTGTAATATCTATTATATCATGTTGTAAGCTCGCTGTTTGATTTTACTTTTCTCTATTTTGTTTCCATGCACTCCTACTCATCTCTCTTCCTCCACTTCACCATGAATAACTAATCCTCCTTATACTCGATCTAGATGATCCGAGGTTCGCGTTGATTAAGTTATGATGCTCTAGTTTACTTTTCCTTTGTAAGGTTTAGGCCATGATTTACTCTTGATTAATCGTGTTTGGAGATATATCATCGATATATATTTTCCATCATTGTTTCCACTCTTAGCTAGCTGAGAGGCTCGTACTTTGGAGTGAACAATCAAGTGTAAAGAGAGTTGCACGTACTCCTCGCGAGAGGCAGGCGTTAAATCTCCTGGATTGGAGTGAAATCCAATAGCGGGGTTCAAAGTGTAAAGAGAGCTTTAGTCCTCTGATTTGGACGAGAGTTCGGTCGGACCTTCCTAAATTCAGGTGGGCATGTCTTCGAGAGAAGCATGTTTATGCTTTAGGAACCTCTACATTGAAGGTCCTTTGCCTTATTAAGTTAGAGTTTATTATCGCATTTTTGATTAACTTAAGCTGAGGCGATTCTCGATCGAGTGCTCTTCTTTATCATTGTTTAACCCCTCGTTTTAATCGCTTATTGCGGCCTCTCAAATTATGTGCAAGTGATTTTCTTGATGCAAGTAGTCTCTTCTTTTAATTTAGTTAATAACCCTAAATGTTTCTTCGATAACATAATAGTCTTCGTGTGAGAAAGATTACTCAACGGTTCCCGAATTTTAATACGACACTTGTGTCCCCTAGCTACAATTCGATAGATATACTTACTTAGTTGGATTGCTAGTTCGGTTTTATTCTCTTTACGATTAGAAGACACCAATTGTGACAGGTGGTCACATGGTAGAAAGTTGAAGAGAGAAATTTGTCTAAGTCCACAGGTGTCGAGTGAAGCCAGTTGACTCAACGCTAGTTATCACGGAAGTATTAAGGAAAGAAAGATTTATAGTTAAGTCCACAGGCATTGAGTGAAGGAAGTTCACTGAATGCCAATTAACAAGATGCATCAAGTAAAGTTAAGTCTGTCAAAGCTTCAACATTGGCAAGGGTGAAATTAGACTATGTTCAAATCAATTGAGTGAGGAAAACTCACTCAATGCCTGGAGATAGAAGCGTTGAGTCAAGCTCAAGAAGTCAAAGCACATGAAGAATCTGTCAAGAATTCTAGATAAGTATAGAAGCGCAGAGTGAGGACAGCTCACTCAATGACCAATTAAGAAGAAATTGACAGAGCATTGATCAGTCAAACCTTAATAAGATATAGACAAAAAAATCTTTCTAATTCCAGATGAGTTGAGTGAGGACAGCTCACTCAATGCAACCTCATCCAGAAAATTAGTAAGTACAGAATCATTGAGTGATGAAGGCTCACTCAATGCATTCATAAAGAGTGATGTGACTAAGTACATAAGTGTTGAGTGAAAGCAGTTCACTAAATGCCTCAGCATAAATGCAGGAAGTCAGTGAGAGAGGTTAAGTCATGAAGCGTTGAGTGATGAAGGTTCACTTAACGCACTGAACGTCTGTTATTGCACATGAAATTTGGTAAGTCCAAATTCATTGACTGAAGCCAGGTCACTCAACGCATAATCAGTAGAAAGATTTTCCAAGGACAAAAGCATTGAGTGATGAAGGATCACTCAACGCACTCAACGCCTAGTAGTGCAGAGATATTGGCTAATTCCAAATTCATGGAGTGATGAAGGTTCACTCAATGCGTGATAGTGCAGAATATTTGACTAAAGGTTTTTGCACTGAGTGAACGCTATACACTCAACTCATTTAACACCAAGGATGAAACTGGAAATTTGGATAAGTCCACAGATGATGACATCAGCAAATGCAAGCAAAGTTCAAACTCATTGCGGGAAGTATACAATACACGACAAATGGTACCACATGCCTATTTTATGACATTTCATGTAAACACAAAGTTGCAGCCAACAACTTCAGGTGGGTCCACAGGTCAAAGTGTCATTGGACGGCGGAAGATAAAATGGATAAGATCGGCAAAAGAAAACACAACTTTTAGGGTTTTACAATTCACAAAGAGGTGAAACTTAGTCATCTTATCCCTCGTAATTGTTGCAGATCTTGAAGCGGAAGTTCAAACCCACTGGTCTAAAAATTCACCTAGTTAGTTGTAGTGATCTTCACCTGCTACAACATGTTTTGAAGAGATTTCTGAGAAAGAAGAAGAAGCAGGGCATCCTAATTTTTGCAGTGAAGTTTAGCTGATTGAAGAATACTAAGAACTGTCAAATCATTGTCTTCATTAGCAAGATCAAAAACCTGTGTTTCTGAGTTTCTTACAGCACAAGCAGCAGCTTTCTAAAGATCATTATTCTTATTGCTGTGAAGAAAGTTAGGGCTGATATTTTCTCAGCTCAAGTAAAAGACTCAGAGAAATCTCTGAGGAGTCAAATCATCAACAAACACATTATTTTCTGTACGATCCTTTGGATCAGAGTTGTTAGCCTAAAATTATAAATGCTGAGGTAGGATCGAGTTTTGGATCTTAGTTGTAGGATCATTTTTTGATCATAGTGTAGGGCCTGTGTGCCTGAGGTAGGGCTATTTTCCTGAGGTAGGAGAGTCATTTTCTTTGAGTATAAGACCTCTATGCCTGAGTTGTAGGATCCAACTTGGATCTGAGGTATGACCATGTGCTTGAGCTGTAGGAGAGTAATCCTCTCCTAGTTGTATGTCTAACCTCCTAGCCTGAGATGTAGGATTATTAATTTAGTTTGAGTTAGGTGATCTTCTGATCACAGAGTTATAGGGGCAAGCTTGCACTAAAGTAGGGCTTTGTGCCTAAGGAAAGTCTTGGAGGAGACTGAGAGATCCTGAGGGATCTATATATTAAGATCTTAGGAGCTGAGTTTTGAAGAAGTGCCTTTTCTAACACATTGTTAGAAATGTGGGAGGGACAGTGGATGTAGCCATAATCTGGGGAACCACTATAAACTTGGTCTGTGCTTTGTGATTTCTTGAAAGCTAACATATAACTAACACACAACACACCTAAAGAGGATAAAGATTTATTAAGAGAGAAAAAACCTATTCACCCCCCTCTAGGTGTTTACCTATCCTTGAAACTAAAGACTTTCACAATCCCACCAATCTTTATGGTCGAGTGTGCATTTTCGGGGATCTTCATCCAGACCATAGGTAAAAACAACCAACTGGATCCTCAAACCCCCACACCGTGCTAGATTAAACGTACTACCGTCGGTGTGACCATAGCCCAATACCGAATGAGCCGCCACTATTTATTTTATGCACATGCAAGTTATCTCAACCCGAGCCTTGATGTATTTTGATAATTATGAAAATAAAAACTAACTAGCAATCCAATGAAGGCAATTATACCTATAAAATTGTAACGAGGGAAAACAAGTGTCGTATTAAAATTCGAGAACTGTTGAGTAATTCTTCTCACACGAAAAACTATTATCTTATCGGAAAATCTTTTAGGATTTTTTTAACTAATTTAGAAAGAAAAGAAACTACTTGCAATTATGAAAAGAAGATTACTTGAACTAATAAAGACATCTACTAGTGATTAAAAGATAGGTTGAAATGATGAAAAGGAAGTAGCACTCGACCGTGAATCACCTCTGCATAAGTTAATCAAGGATACGAAAAAAAAACTTAATATTAATAAGGTAAAGACCCTTGACCGTGGAGGTTCCCAAAGCTTGAACACGCTTCTCTCGAAGTGATGCCCAACTGAGTTTAGGAAGGTCCGACCGAACTCTCGTCCGTATTCGAAGGCCTAAAACTCACATTAAGTTGTGAAACCCACTATTGGATTTCAATCTAATCTGGGAGATTTAACGTCTGCCTCTCTCGAGGGGTGCGTGCAACTCTCTTTACTCTTGAATGTTCAATTCAAACTATGAGCCTCTCGGCTAGCTAAGAGTAAAAACCTAGATGGGAATTATATATCGATGATATAATTCCAAACATGATTATTTAAGAGTAAATCGAACGCCTAAACCTTAAAAAGAGAAAGTAAACTAAAGCATCATAACTTAATCAACTCAGCCTCGGATCATCAAGATCAAGTGCTAGGACGATGAAGTTAATAATGGTGAAGTGGGGGAAGAGAGTGGGGTAGTGGAACTTCATGAAAAGCAAGGTGAAAGAGAAGAGAAAGAACACTTTTTATTAATCTAAAAGAGAGATTACAAACTTGGAGAAAATTAAATTACAATTGAATGAAAGCTAAAAATAAGCTATCACTAACATTTAAACTACCAAAAGAAGCTAGAAACTATTACAAGGAAACACTAAAAGTTGGAATTAAAAAACATGAAATAAGGAGAGCGAAGAAGAATAATAAAAAACTAAGAAATGAAAATGGCAGAACCTCCCTATTACCCAAAAATAACTCCCAGAACACAAGGGGGACTACTGAATTTATACAAGTTTCCTGGCTCGATCATGCCCACCTAACATGCCAGGAAAGAGCGTGTACCAGGGGCATGTCAGGTATGATGATTACTTCTGGTAACAACTTATGCCGGGAATAATGATTGCTTTATACGTTAGTGGACACGTCGTGGGACAAGCCTGTGTAGGGGGGCTTGTAAGGCACGTCACATCAGGAATCTTTGTCAAAAATCTGTCATTCTTCGGAAAAGGTACTACGTTCCCCAGGGCCATTCCCAGGGATGGCGTGTCACGTACGGGTTGACATGCAATAATGAACTTTCTTTGATGGCGGATTGTCCTTGGATCCAAGAGGAACACGCCCATGGTACACGCCTAGGGAGGGCGTGTCCAGGGGCCGTGTCAGGTGAAAATCTCTAAAAATTTTCTCTGACAGCATTCTTCCTCGGGATCGGTCTACTTGCCAAAAGTACACGCCCAGGGGGGCGTATCATGGGGGCGTGTCACATGAATTCTGCAGAACATCTGTAAAAACTAGAGAAAAAAGTAAAAACCTAAGTGTGAACCAAATATACTAAAGGCGGTTAGATTAAAGGCTTATAAAGCATAAATTGTACATTAAAAACAAAAAAATTACCTTAATAATTCAAACTACAAAATGTATTATCAAATTCCCCCATTCTTAAGCTTTGCTTGTCCCCAAGCTTAAGTTTTGCTTGTCCCCAAGCAAAGATTTAAAAACTAGCTAACATAAAGGAGATTAATCAAAAAGTTCTAATTATGCTAACATAAGTACCATGCAAAATTCTAAGTAGGGAGAAGGTGAAACATAAACCTAAAGCAATTACTTAAACATGGTTTTAAATTTACATTCTTTACTAGCAAAAATAATTCATCCAAAATTTTAACGAAATTCTTTAAATAAATCTAAGTGAGGCGACAAATGAAATAAAGCATTGAGTTGTTACTAGATCCTAAGAGACATTTTATACTCATATAAATTAAAGAACAAAAATCTAAATTTAAATCCAAAACTTTACTATTCTACTTTTCTTCTTTACTTGGCTAATCAATAAACCTAGAAGCATGAATTAGAAGGACTTATTAGGACCGGAATGTTTGGCTTAGGTAAATGATTAGAAGTGGAATTCAAAGATAAATAAAGAGCCTAAAATCACACAAAACCAAAACATTAGTTTCATTTAAAATTTTAACATAAAAGTGAAAGTGAAACCATGCATTTGATTATACCATAATAATAATAATAAATTTCATTCTTCTTTTTTTTTATTTATTTTTCTTTAACATGAGCCATAATGATATATAAATATTTTTTTTCTTTTTTTGAAATTGGCCAAACAAAACTTTTCTTTTTAGCATACATGTTTTTCATGAAGTTTTCCAAATATCACTCAACAAAACTATCACAAAAAGATAATTTAAATGAAACTTAAAATCTTAATGTGATAGAATTGTTTGGAACAATTTTTAGCTTTGATGAAAGAGATTTGATAAGTTGAGCTAGCAATTGAAATAGGAAATGGTCTTAAAAGCGACGAACTAGGGGTATTCTTTTTTTTGGAAAGAAGGCTCAAACGAAAACAAAAAAATGGCTTAAATCATTTTCATGCTTCTAAATATATCTATAGCATTAGTTTTGAAAAAATACAAAAAGTAAGTTCTAGATATTAAATAGAAACTAATGAACATATCTTTAAAATAAGAATAATAAGAGTCTAGAATCATTCTCATCTACTACACTAATCAAAGTTAACGTTACAAAAATTATCTAAAAACAAAACGGAAAATATTGGATGCATGATTTTTAGGAAGTAAGGAAAATAAAGAATGAAAAACCATAGGAAATGCGTGAGTTTTTAGAAAAACTTTTCACGTTAACAGTCTACCATGAATTCGGAACACGGCATGGCCAACATTTTACTTGTGAAACATAATTATAAATATCGATTAGAAAAATTATAATAAGCTAAGTTACTATAGAGAATGTTTAAAAAAACAAAACATAAACAAAGGGTACTATTGATATACCAAAATTCATTTTAACTATTAAAGTAAAAACATATAGTATATATATATATATATATTTTAAATATTCCTCTTTTTTTGGATTGTAGATATTCTCATTTTTTTGAACAAAAAATAAAGAAAAGAAAAGAAGGATGAAACCCTCCCCCAAGCTTAAAATGTACATTGTCCTCAATGGAGAAAGGAGGGGAAGGAGAGAGAGAAATTAAAATTTAAAATTACATAATTGAAAAACATGTACTTCCATAAATTTACGAGTCGTGAATGGCTAGGTGATGTCGCTCCCCTATGCTTGCGCTTTGGAACTTCTGGAAATATCAACTTTGTCTTTAAAGGTGGATTCAATAACATTGGAGCAGGCAATCACAGAAGTTCAGCTTGCCGGAGCCGTTCGGAGCAAAAAGTGAGAAATAAAGAAAATAAAAAAAAAAACCTTGGGTTACCACCTTGACAGTGCCCTTTGTTTAAACATCATTTGAGCTCGATGGAAAAAAAATATTGTCGAACAATAGTTAAAGTTCAAAAAAATAATATATTGTCTTAAGTTATTTAAAGTTCATGTAGAAGAAAATTTATAATGTCCATACTTACATTATTATCACTAGAAAAATAAAGTTTAAGACGCTGCCCATTTACTTTGAAGTCACTCTTATCCGGGTGTGAGATTAAAGCAGTGCCATAAGGAAAAACATCATTAATAAAAAAAGGACCTGACCATCTAGACTTGATTTTTCCAGGAAATAAATGCAGTCGCGAATTATATAAGGGAACTTGGTTGCCCGGCTTGAAGGTTTTTGGGTGCCTTAAATTCTTATCTTGAAAACGCTTCGTCCACTCTTTATATAATTTATTATTTTCATAAGCATAAGAGAGCCACTCGTTGAGTTATTTATGTTGAAATTTTCGAAGATCGGCGACAGGGTGGGGATCGAAATTTAAAAATTTTAAGGCCCCAAAAGCGCGATGTTCAAGTTCAACGGGTAAGTGGCATGACTTTCTGATGCATTGGCAAGTGTACCGATCGTATGTCATGTAATAAAGTTGAGGAGTTGAATCCCCGGATATAAAACTCACGAGGAGTGCAAGTAGGGAGTGTGATTTCGCTATTGAAACAGATATTACAAGTGTTAACGTAAACAAAGGGGATTTTTGTTTGGAGTTTCCTATGTTTAACACTAATTGAAAGTTTGAAGTTGTCAACCTAAATCACTTAGAGGGGGGTGAATAGATGAATCGTGCGTCTATTTGCGAAAGAAAAAATTTAACGATCTACCACGAGAAATCAAGCAATCATAGAAAGACAAGAATATTTATAGTGGTTCCCCAATTTTGGGTACGTCCACTTAACCTCACTAACCTTGCAAATCACTAGACTCGGCTACTCCACTATCTCGTACTGAAAACAATCCTACGCCTCGGAACCAAGTTCGTACAAACTCAATCCAAAAGGATCTACACTCGTAAGATAGAAACTTCCTACAAACTCAGAGAACAACGCTCCTATACTCGGAGAAAATCTCCTATAATAATAATTAAGAAATTTTTAATTATAAACAGAATAACTTTCTCAGATCTGGAAAAGTGAATATCTGAATCTTCTTCTTGAACTTTGCGGCTCTTTCAGAAATGTTGAAGAAGATGAGTAGATCTGATCCGAGAAAGCTTTGACCAACTTGATCAAGGAGAAGATAAGAATCCTTGAACAACAAGTCTTCTTGATCGACAACAGAAGAGTCGATCTGATCGTGAGTGGCGGCGGCAGCTTCAGAGATATGAAATTAGAGATGGCTGACGAGAAGAATTTCAAGTGAACGGACAACCGCTTCTTGCAAAAGATAATTGTTAGGGTTAGGTCTTAATGAAAAGACCTTATATAGGATTACTCCTAACGGTTAAAAAAGACATTAATGACGACACGTAGACCAATCGCGTCATGTCATTCAAAAATCCGGCTGATATTGACTTAAACAAATTTCAAAAAAAATTTAGTCTGCAGTTCTCGAGAAGTAGCATTAGCTCTCGAGAACTGATTAAATTTCTCGAGAACTAAACTGTCTGGAATTGAACTTAGTTTTCGAGACTTCATGATCAATACTTCTCAAAAACAATATAGACTTCTCGAAAACTATAGCCTGACTTCTGGAGAACTATGAAGCTGAGTTTCTCGAGAACTGAGGACTTCTCGAGAACTAATCTTGAATTCTCGAGAACTAAGACTTAGAAAAAAAATTCTTGAAACTTTCTTAACTTCGCGAGAACTGCTCTGGTACTTCTCGAGAACTAAGAGCTGAGCTTCTCGAGAACTGAAAGGACTTCTCGAGAACTAAGAGATCCTTCTCGAGAGTCATACTTAGAAAATTTTTCTAAACTGAAATAGCAAAACTTCTTGAGAACTAAACTCCTGTTTCTCGAGAACTTCTTACTCTACTTCTTGAGAATTGAAAGGACTTCTTGAGAAGTGGACTTAGAAAATTTTTGAACTTTTTTTAAAAAAAAACTTTTTCTTCTCTTCAAGGGTCCAATCTTCATTCCATGGTCCATGTGTTTGAATATGAAGTGTATCCTAATAGAGAGGCTACACATGAGACAACACCTTGGATCACACAGTGAGGGATTACACTGTATGGTCCTGTGTTCTTGACCCACTGTAGACTGACATTTGTCTACACTTAGTAATGATGATCTACAAACACACAACTTAAACAAGATATCAAATACAACTTAATTCATCTTAGTTCAAGGGTCACTTCATGAAAATCTAGGTTATTGTGGATGCAAAGCCCAACAATCTCCCCCTATTTGTAGAAATCAGAACCCTCTACACTAGGGTGAATTATGACAATTAAGAAAGAACTAGAAATGAAAATTTAAACTAAGCCAGTAAGAGATTAATTGAACTTTATTAGGCAAAACTTGAAATTGTATATAAGTAATGTTGTAGATTTCTTAATCAACAACCATTTCAACAAAATTCTCAAGAATAACTCAACAAAAGTATATTCTTGGATCTAAGGTTGTTTGTCCTGCTTTTCCTGCTGCCTTCTCTGATAGATGAATGGTTTGGAATAATACCTTGGGGGCTTTGGAGGAGCTTTAGGATTATTATTTCCATATTCCATATCATATATCCTCCTTTTGGTCATGGAATTTTCATATAATTCCCACTCAACTAAGTTGTAGTGGAGATTTTTATTCTCATTATAGTCCATTACCAACTTAAGAGTATCAAGAATTAAATATTTGGAGGTGGGACTCCAGACTTCTGCAAATTCTTGGGCTTTACTTTTATCTGAATCAACTTTGGGAATGCTTCTGCTGGCAGGTAGCCCTTCTCCATTTTTCTTCTTCTTAGAAGTGTTGATCTCTGGTAAATCCAGAGGAATAATGTCATCCCATACCTGGTCATAAGAGGCTGGAGGAGGATCCTGATCTTCTGGCCTAGGAGATAAGTAAGGCATTTGAGGTTGTTTCATTTGATTTGGCATCTGACTGGGCTGTCCTTCAATAAGAGGATTCAGATGATGAGGAATAATATTGGGATCAGTCTGAAAGTCTGGGAAAATCTGATTGTGCATCCAACTGTGGTGTCATAAGTATAGAACTTCACTGACTGGATTTGAGCTAAAATGTTCTTGTTGTTTTAAGAAATTTTCTCAGCCTAGAGAGTGTTTGCATCTACAGAAAACTTATCCATAAGTTTGATAACATGTTCTTTTACCAGGTTCTCCCCATTTTTGAATTCTACAAGGAGTTTTTCTATGGCTTCTTCCTTGAAAGTACCAACTTCCTCACAAACCTTCATCACATGTTTTTGAACATTCTTTTCTAATTCAATCTAATTATTAGCAAGAGTAAGAGATTATTCCATAACATAACCAACACTAGTAATAGTGTGATCTATGGATTTGCCACCAATCTGAAATAAGCTCTTGAGAGAGTCAGTGTTGTGTTGGATCTCAGCAAATCCTCGACTCATTCCTGTTTCCAAGACAGTCACCTTGTCTTGCATCACTTTCAGAGAATCGTCAAAATGTTTCCTTTGATCAAAGAGCATTTGGCCTATCTGGATAAGAAGTTCTGAGTTGGAAGGGGTAGCAGCATTAGCAATAACATTAGAAGAGGTAAAGGCAGACGCAGAAGCAGTAATAGTAGCAGGAGGAGGGGCTTTCCATAGAGGTATCTCTTCAAGAATCACTGAGCTTACAGCTCTGGTGGCATGAACAAGGGTAATATCAGCCTGATCAATGAATGTGGGAATGGAGAAATCTAACTTCCTCAAGGGAAGATCAGCAGGCTCAGGAGATATTCTGTCTTCATCAGAAAGAAGAACAGTCTAAGGGATATCTTTCTTGGCAGAAGGGGATTGAGCAGGAGGAGATTCTTGTAATATGATAGGAGAAGGAGAGGGAGCTGGAGAAGGATCTTTTGGATGTTCTTAAGCTTGTTCCTTATAGAGGGGAGGAACATCTGAGGTGTGTTCTTACACCATTATGTTAATGGCTTCTGCAGTGTTTTGGAGGGTTTCTTGGACTTGAGCATCTGGAATTGTATCTTTTGGAGAGAGTGCCACTGGGGACTTTGCTGGAGAGCTGACATGACTTTTGATGGGAGATCAGCTTGCTGATCTTGCTGGACAGGGAGGAGGAGGTCTGACACCAGAAACAAGGGCTGCAAGCTCCCCCTGAGTTTCTGCACCAGATGGTTCAGCAACATGATGATAGGAGGGAGATGGGGTCCTGACCTTAGAGGCAGAAGCTGCAATTTCTTTAGCTAACTGCTTTGGATTTTCAAGCTTGAGTTTCCATCTTTGGATGGAGGCCAATGAGATCTTTTTCAAGTGATTAATTTAAGTACCTTTAGAAGATTTGAAAGTGACTAGATCAATCTCACTCAGCAATAAAGAGATTATCCTTGCAAATTTGGGATCCTGAATACTGTCCCTGATCATCTCAAATACCATCATGCCAAATTGAAATTTCTTTCTACAGATTACAGCTGTCATTACTCCAAATAGATCATTTGTTATGAAACTAATCGACCCTTTTTTGCACCACAAGAATTTTCCAATTATGTCTGCCAGAAGTTTTCCTACATCATTGAAAAGATTTCTCCTTAAAGAGTTAAATTCCTCAGAAACTCCACAGAATGAGTAAGTCCTGTCATAATCTTCCAGAGTTAGGTCATCCTCTTCATCCACAATGGGCATCTTCAGAAGCTTTGAAACTTTATTTTTATCCAACTTGATTTTGATCCCTCTTACTTTAGTTTTCAAAATCTTACCATTCCTCCTTACCTTTGCATTTCTGAAGAATTCTTCGACATTTGGAAAAACAATCCTATAGGGTTCTGATAGAGTGAACATTAGTCCAGCCGTGTCCAGGAGAAGAAGCAAGTTCTAGAAGTCATCTAAAATTTCTATAATTCCTTTGACGACTAGTTCACTGCCAATTCATATCTTCAAACTGTGCGCCATGGACGCTGACGATGGCGACGGACGGAGTGCAGGACAATGTCTGCGACGAAGCTGTCTGTCGGCGGAAGACGAAGAGTTTTCGAGAAGAGGAAATTTGAAATGTCGGTTGATTTGGGATTTCTAAAGTATTATATATATATATATATATATAATCCTAGTAATGTCAATTAAGTGTCTAATTAATCTAGGATTAGGGCTTAAATCATCGAGTTTTCGAAATAGAAGAAATTAATTAGAAGTAGAAAAGGCAATAAGCATTTCTCGAGAAGTCGGGTATAGTTCTCGAGAACTTCTAGGGGACTTCTCGAGAAGTAATATAATGGTTCTCGAGAATGGAAGAGACTTTTCGAGAGACAATTCAATGTTCTCGAGAACTGAGAAAACTTTTCGAGGGATAATTCAAGTTCTCGAGAAGGAGCCTGAGTTTTCGAGAATGAATATGTTACTTTTTGAGAAGTAGACAGAGTTCATGAGAACTACCTTCCTCTTGAGAAATTTCTGAACTGTTTGAAGTATCCTCGATTCTTGAGCTTTGAACTGATCTCCTGTGACTTATCCTTCTTTGTTCAGCATCCCAAGTTCAGTTTTGAAGAAATTGAACTTGGTCTCATCCAGCGGCTTTGTGAAAAGATCTGCAACTTCCCGATCTGTTGGCACATACTGCAAGTCTATATCCCTTTGCTCCACGTGCTCCCGAATGAAGTGATATCTGAGCTCGATGTGCTTTGTCCAGTTTTGCGAGACTGGGTTGTTTGCGATTGAGATTGCGCTGGAGGAGTCGCATAACAATAGAATGTCTTTCATCTTCATATTGTAATCCTCTAGATGGTTCTTTAGCCAAAGAAACTTTGCACAACAACTACCGGCAGAAATATATTCTGACTCGTCCGTTGAGATTGCGACACAGTTTTGCTTTTTGCTGCTCCATGAAATAAGCCTTCTTCCATGGAACTGACACGTCCCGGAAGTTCTTTTCCTGTCATCTTTGCTACCTGCAAAGTCTGCATCAAAGAAACCAATTAGTTCACTATCATTACTTCTTGAGTACCATAAGCCATGATTCGGTGTACCTTTAAGGTATCACAAGATCCGCTTTGCAGCAGCATAGTGAGATTCCTTACAGTTCACGTGGAATCTAGCACAGACACATGTGGAAAACATTATGTCTCGTCTACTAGCAGTAAGATAGAGCAAGGATCCAACTATGCTTTGGTATTTGGTTTCATCAAAAGGTTTCCTTTTCTCATCCTTGTCTAGAGACATAGCTGAGGCCATTGGAGTCCTCATAGAGGTTGCACTCTCCATTCCGAATTTCTTAATCAACTCCTTGGTGAACTTCGTCTTTTAGATGAAAATTACATCTTCAGATTGTTTCACCTGAAGTCCTAAGAAATACTTCAGCTCGCCCATACTACTCCTTTCAAACTTCCCTTGCATAAGTTTAGAGAACTTTTTGCAGAGGATGTCGTTTGTAGAGCCAAAAATAATGTTGTCGACATAGATTTGCACTATCAAAATCTTGCCTTTAATTTCCGTAAGAAAGAATGTCTTATCTATCTTTCCCCTTGTGAACTTTTTCTCGATGAGAAAGTTAGATAACATTTCGTACCAAGCTCGAGGAGCTTGTTTCAAATCCGTACAACGCTTTTGATAAAAAATAGACATACTCAGGAAAATTAGGATCAACGAAACCTGGGCGATGTTCCACGTACACCTCTTCCTTTATGTCACCATTTAGGAATGCGTACTTCACGTCCATTTGGTAGACAGTGAATCCCTTCAGTGCAGCATAAGCCAGGAACAGTCTGATGGCCTCCAGTCTTGCCACTGGAGCATATGTCTGGTCGAAGTCGATCCCTTCTTCTTGATGATATCCTTTGGCGATGAGTCTTGCCTTGTTCTTGATGATTATCCCATTCTAGTCAAACTTCTTCATGTAGACCCATTTATTTCAGATGACATTCTTACCTTTGGGTCTTAGAACAAGTGTCCAAACTTTGCAGTGCTTGAACTGATTCAATTATTCTTCAATGGCCAAGATCCACGATGCGTCTGAGTTTGCTTCCTCAAACTTCTTTGGTTCTACCTGCGAGAGAAAACTTAGATAGAGATTCTCATTATTTGTACCTCGACGAGTTCCTACACCATCCCAGGGATCTCCTATGATTTGGTCCATTGGGTGATCCTTCAGATGTCTAAGCTCTAGGTTCCTCGGATCTGGAACTTCTTCAGCCACTGGAGTGACTTCTTCAACTTGGACAGTATTTTCATCTTGATCCTCTACCTCTCCAATAGGGGTTGGAGAGGTGATCTTGATGAACTTTTCATCTTTACCTTCGGTCGATTCAACCAAGCTGATCTCTTTAAGACTTGTACTTGCAGCTTCAACAAGCACACTAGACGATTGGCTTTGCAGCAAGCTCGTCTCATCAAATACAACATGTATGGATTCCTCTACAACAAGAGTTTTTCTATTGAAAACCCTGTATGCCTTACTATTGCTACTATATCCTACAAAAATCCCTTGAAAACTTTTCTCACTAAACTTAATAGTATGATACTTACCATTGTTAAGTACGAAGCATTTGCAGCCAAAAATTCTAAAATATGAAACTGTTGGTTTCCTGCCTTTTAAAAGTTCATAAGGTGTCTTATCATGATTCTTGTTTATGAGGGCTCGATTTTGCACATGGCATGCAGTGTTGATGGCTTCAGCCCATAAGTACTCCGGTAGTGAAGAATCACTCAACATGGTCTTGTAGGCCTCTATGAGTGTTCTATTCCTTCTCTAAGCTACTCCATTTTGCCGTGGAGTACGAGGAGAGGAAAACTCATGAAAGATAACTAGGCTTTCACAAAATTCTGTCATGGCCCCATATTTGAACTTCGTTCCATTGTCACTTCTGATTTTGACTACAGAATAGTTGTATTCATTCTGGACCTGCCTGACAAATTTTGTAAAGATATCAAAGGTATCTGACTTGTGTTTCAGAAAGAACACCCACGCAAAACGTGAGTAGTCATCAACAATTACCAACGTATAATCCTTACCTCCTAAACTTATAACTTGTAGTGGACCGAACAAGTCCATATGATGTAGGTGTAAACAACTATTAGAGTTTTTGCCTATAATGCTTTTAAAGATAGCCCTTATTTGCTTTCCTTTTACGCATGCATGACAAGGTCTCTCTTTGACATGCTTGACATTTGGGTCATCATGTACTAAGTTCTGGGAGAATAATTTATTAATAGTTTTAAAATTAATATGTGTTAGCCTCTTGTGCCATTGGTCACCAAGATACGCACTATCTTTTGCCAAAAGCCACACTGGTGTAGAAGAATCTAGACAAATGAAATTTAAACAAAATATGTTGCTGCTTCGAGTGCCTCATAGAATTGTTTCCATATTATCAATAGAATTTATCAAGAACTTGTCAGCGTGGAACTCAACTATGTATTCTTTATGGTATAGTTGACTTAGGCTTATAAGATTGTGTTCCAATCTCTCCACCTATGCTACATCCGAAAAGGATATATTACCGTTAGTGATCATATCGTAGCCTTTAGTTATCCCTCGGTCTGAAACTCCAAAGATGACCTTTGGTCAGTTGCAGACTGGAGTGAAATTCTGGAGTAGGCTTCTTGTCCCAGTCATGTGCTGAGAGCATCAACTGTCCAAGTACCAGATTGGAATTTTGGTGGCCTTTGGACATACCTGCATTCATGATCACTTTGCCTTAGGAACCCAAACATGTTTGTATCCTTGGTCTCGGGTTAGAACACTCCCCCAACGAAGATTAGCATTCTGAGTGGTCAATCTCATGTTGCCAACTTGAGGAGTAGTAACCTTCCTAGTATTAAACGAACAATCGATGGCAAAATGACCAACTTTACCACAGCACCAGCAGTCAAACCTGTTGTATCATTGCCTTACGTACTCCTGCTTGACCTCTTGAGATGGTGGTCTAGTAGGGGTAGCACTCTTGGAGGAGGTGGCTTCATGATGATTGCAATCACATGACTTCTTCTCCTTCGGAGGCCTTTCCTCAACGGGCATTACTTTAGGTGCTTTCTTGAAGTTGTGGCATGATTATAAGGACCATAGCCCTAAAGAATCACTTCTTCATAAGGTGCCTTAAAGACACACTCACCAAAGTTCCGAGGGCGAGCCCATCCTTGGTACCGATACTTTGGCTTTACGTAAGTAGGCCTGGTCAAGTGACCATAGGACGAGTCCAGATCAAACTTATTTGTTTGAAAGATGACTTTCTTAAATACAGTCTGATCTAGAGGGGATTTCCCCTTTTCTTTGTCCAAGGCCATCTTGGCATCCTTATTCTTTCGTTGAGCCTTGTTTCTCCTAGAAGATTTACTAGGAGAGGCAATATGGTCTTGTCCAGCTCCTTTGGACTTAGCTGAGAACTCAGCAACGAGTGGAAGAACTATCTTAGGCTTAGAGAAACTTTCAACAAGTTTCTTCTCAGCCTCGAGTTGATTTTCAAACTCTTTGATGATTTCATCTTTAAGGTCGAGGTGCTTAAGAGCTTTATTGTATTCTTCCATAGCAAAATTGAAGTTCTCTTAAAGAGAGTCAGTCTTAACGACTACTTCTCTCAAGATGCTCTCAATAGACTTTAGAGACATAATCTCTTTAGCCTGAGTTTTGACGACCCAGCTACATTTGTCGTAAGTCATGACCAACTCCTTGTACTGGGCCATAAGTTCCGACTCATCGTCAGACAAGCTGTCCTCATGATCATGCTCAGAACTTTCAGATTCAGAGAGAGAAGTGTTAGATTTTACCTCCCCAGGAAACCGGGGCTCTTGTTCGTCATCTGATTGAACCATGAGGCCAAAGTAGGCTTCCTCTTCTTCACTTGACTCAGATGAGTCAGAGTCGCTGAGAGTTTTTCCCTTCTTGGCCAACAGGCTCTTCTCTGTCCTCTTCTTGTGGTATGAGGACTTCTTTTCATCTCTTCTGCCACCCTCCTTCTTCTTGTGGGGGTAGTCAGCTATGACATGACCTGGTTTGTTATAATAGTAGCAAACGATGTCAGTAGAAATTTGTTTGTTCTATTTAGAGTTGTACCTGTCATGGCTACCCGAGCCTTTCATTGGCTAATCACCGTCGTGTCGTGATCTTCTGTATGAGGCATCCTTGCCTCTCCACTTCTTATTCTTGTTAAATAATTTATTGAACTGCTGTGAGAGCAAAGAGAACTCTCTTTCAGATAGTTCTGAGCCTGAGGTGCTTGGCTTGGAGCTTTCCTCTTCACTTACTTCTTGATCTAGTGCTGGTGAGGAATCTTTGCCCTTCCTTGAACTGTCAGCCTTTAATGCAACAGACTTCTCTTTTGAGGAGAAGCGACTTTTCTCTTCTCATCTTTTCTGGAAATGATCTGCAGTTCATAGGACATCAGCTTGCCAAATAGATTTTGTGGGTCTGTCTCAGCTAGTCTGCCAAACTCCCGGATGGCACTGACTTTGTTGTCCTATTCCTTTGTGAGAGACCTAAGAAAATTATCATTCAGCTCTTCATTGGTGAAGACTCGGCCATACACTCTTAGGCCATTTACTATCTTGAAGAAATTCTCAAAGGTATCTGCAATGGTCTCCTTTGACCCTTGCCTGAAGGCTTCATATTTCTGGTTCAGTATGGACCTTCTATCATCCCTCACTTCTTCAGTGCCTTCAATAAGAGTAACTAGAGACTGCCGCATCTTCTTAGCCGATAGGCAGTGAATCTGATTCTGCAGCATCGACTCATCGACTGCACTTGCTATAATATTTTTAGCTTTCTTGTCCAAAGAGACAAGTGCAATCTCGTCCTTATCTAGATCCATCAATTTCTTAGGAACCTTCTTGGTTGGATCTATAGTTGAGAGAGTCATGGGGACGTAAGGACCTTCTTCAACAATCATGAAGATCCGGGGGTCCACAGCTTCCATGAAAAATTTAATTCTCTCTTTCAACATTGGAAAGTTATTCTTTGTGCACAGGGGAAGCTTGGAAAAATCTTTGACCTTGTCCATTGCTTGAATAACCAAATGACAACTTTTGAGAGGAAATTGATCAAGGTGTTAACCTTTTAACGACCAACCTCCCTCTGATACCAATTGAAAGTGTGAAGTTGTCAACCTAAATCACCTAGAGGGGGGTGAATAGGTGAATCGTTCGTCTATTTGCGGAATAAAAATTTTAACGATCTAGCACAAGAAATGAAGCAACCAAAGAAAGACAAGAAGATTTATAGTGGTTCCCCATTCTTGGGTACGTCCACTTTACCTCACCGATCTAGCAAATCAGTAGACTCGGCTACTCCACTATCTCGGATTGAAAATAATCCTACGCCTTGGAACCAAGTTCCTACAAACTCGATCAAAAAGGATCTACATTTGGAAGATAAAAACTTCCTACAAACTCGGAGAACAATGCTCCTACTGATAGTTTTACTTTCAAGACTACCTAAAAACCTAGAGGGGGGGTGAATAGGTACTTTTCCTTGATTTAACTTAAGGCAGAATATAACTACAGTTATATGAATAAATCAGATATAACTAAGCTAACACAGCACAACAATCACAAACATACACACATCACAGATTTCACACAGATTTATAGTGGTTCACCAAGGTCTGGGTACATCCACTTCCCCCTTCACCTATCTAGCAGTATGCTTAAGTCGGCCTAACTTCTTCCTTTAACGAAGATCCTCAGATCCTACAGCTCAGAATCAAGAAGGATTCCTACAACTCAGGCTAACAAGCCCTACCTCAGCCTTGCCACAAGGCCTAGAACTCAGAGAAAACCTTCTCCTACAACTAAGGCTAACAAGCCCAACCTCAGCCTTGCCTCAAGGCCTACAGCTCAGAGAATACCTTATCCTACAACTCAGGCATAAACAGCCCTACCTCAGAGAATAAATCTCCTACACTCAGCCTTTATAAAATAGTCTTACAACTCAGAGCTATGAATAGATTCTACAGAGTTTGATAAGGAATTTTTGTAATCTCTTACCCCTATTGAGAGAGAAGGGATAAGGACTTTCTTGATCATCTTCTTGAAGAGGCTGATGGCTGAAATCAACTTGATCTTAGCATTCTTCAAAGCTTCTTGAATCTGAACTTAGTTGGGTTGATTTCCTTTGAATAAAACTGACTGGCAGCTTCTTTCTTAGACTTCATAAATAGATCTGAATCTTCTTGACAGATTGGTTCAGTATCTGCTTCTTGAGAAACCTATGATAGCTTCCTTCTTATCTTCATATGGCTGGATCCCTCTCTATCCAAAACCCTTGATGATACTTCTGAATTCTGATTGAATTCAACTTAGACAGAATCTGAATAGAAAACTACTTCAGATCGTCTTCTTAGATCTTCTCACGAAGATCTTCTTCTTTGTTACTTGCACTTTCTTGATCAGAGAATAATCTCTAATTGTGTTAGTGGTGATAATACTTCTTCTCTATGTTTGTTGTTTTATACTGTTATGTTGTACATTTTCTTCTTCTGAATCCATCTATTTATAGAATTAATCCTTGGTAACCGGCTGATCCGGTTTATAACTAACTTCTGACAAATCTGACAGCTTCAGTAAACCTATCATAACCCACAACTGTCAAGTCTTCAAACACTTCTTGAGCCTTTTACACTGTCAGCAAAGCATCGAGTCTATCTGCCATAAAGTGTCGAGACCATCTGTCAATATGTGTTGACACAAGTGACTTTAGTGTCGACACAGCCTTTGGTGATGTCGACAAAGCTGCCTCGATGTCGACACAGCTTCTTGATACTGCATCTTGAGAATATGTCGACACTGATTATTTGTGTCGACAAAAACACTTCACCATACATCAGCAATCAACTTGGTCTAGACTCAGCAGTGTGTCGACACAAGTCTTGTGTGTCGACACAGTAGATGTAGACTCAGAATATAGTGTGTGTCGACACTGCCTCCAGGTGTCGAAACAGTTGTTATCGACTCTGCCTCTGTGTGTCGACACTGCCTCCTGGTGTCGACATAGCCGATGTCGACTATAATCTTCTGTTTGTCGACACTGCCTCCCTTTTTCGACACAAATTCTCTGATGTGTTGACACAGCTATTTCTAAGTGTCGACACAATCTTACTGAATTGTCGACACAGCTTCCTCAAGTGTCGACACATGGACTTAGAATATTTTTCCTACATTCTAGCACATTCTTAACCTGCACATATAAACTCAAAATAACATCAAATACAACTTGATGTATATCATTGAGCTAAGTGAGGCTTATCCAAATCAGGTACATATTTTCCAATGTACCCAACAATCTCCCCCTATTTGGAGAAGTCATAACCCTTTAGCCAATGATATACATCACTTATAAAATAAACATGATGATGTATATAAGCATTATATGACAGGATACTATATAAACAAAACACATATCATAGATACATCACAGAATAAAGATGTAAAAGTAAATGATCACAGAACAATGTTTTGTATATCAACTCAAAAAGTTTGTTACAAAATGTTTACATTTATTCCTTTTAATAAACAAATTAAGTACATAGTTCTTGAACAAAAACTAGTAAAGCTATGACTAAGGCTGGGCCGGCTCCTTGAAGACTATTCCTTTTCCAGATATTATCTGAGCCTGAGCAGGAGATTCTGTATCTTCCATGGGCTTCTTGCCTTTTAGATCATCTTTCTTCTGTGCTTCAGCCTTGATCCTTTGTCTTTCAAAATAATGAAAGGTCTTGGGAAAATACTTGCTAGGCTCCTGAGTATCAGGAGGTAGCTTCCCCATCTTATCCTTTCTCCTGTGTTGAACTATGGTATCTTGTCTGGCTTTATACTTTTTCTATTCATGCTCATTATACAATTTTCCCCTTTCATGTACTTGATCTTTTACAGCCTTCCATGCAATTAAAATGATATTCCATGAAGTGGGGCTCCACTCCTCAAAGTCTAGCTTTAATTCTGCTTGCTCTCTAAATCTTTTCTTTGATAATAGAGCATCTTGATGAGCTTTGATAGCAGTATCTGTCATATCAACTTTTTCAATAATCACATTTGTAATAGGTTGTGGAGGGCTGTAGATTGACTGAACCTGCTCATATATCATTCCAATATCTGCAGGAGGTTAAATGACTTGGGCAACCTCAGGTTGATTACCTTCAAGTAGAATTGGTTGCACCCCTGACTCAGCAATGTTATCATCATCACACAGGGGTGGATATCCAAGAGTGGCTCTAATGCTGTTAGTTACCCATTTGGCATGGTTAGACCCAGCATAGACTAACACCCTCTCCCCCTTTATGACTTCTCTAGCCACATGCTCTCTCAAGTCATCTTTCTGAAATCTGATTTGTCCATCCAGATAGTTGATTCCATCTTTAAAGAATGGCTTTAATTTTTAAAGTTTGGCACTAATCAACTTCTCAAATGAAGTTATGGTAGTTTTAACTTCATCTAAGGCAGCTTATAGCTTCTGATAATATTCTTCTTTTTTTAGCCCTTGCAGCAGTCATTACAATAACAGTGTTTGTGAACTCAGTGAGTATCACATTATGTGATTCAGTCAGATTTTCATTCATTCTTATCTGATTCTCATGGGCATATCCTTGTTTAACAGCCATCTCATCCACTTGCTTCTTAATGTCTGTTTGTTGCTTTGCAAGAAAAACCATAGCATTGCCTCCCTTATGGAAGCAATCTGTCATCTCTTTTTTGTTCTGATTAACTTCAAATCTTATAGATTTTATCTCTTGTGCCAGATCAAGTTGAAGAGACTTTTGGCTTTCATCAACATATTTTTTAAGAAGCAATCTATGCTCATCCATTTTGATTTGTAAATTTATCATAAATTTAGTGTAATCAAAATCAGTAGTAGCTTGGTGAGTTGTTGTCTGGAGAGCTTTCTTATAGTTGTGAATTATCCTCTTGAAGACCATTAACTTTCTTTTCTTAGCCTCCCTGACCTCTACATTTTCAGACTCTGAAGTACTATCAATATGAACTCTTTCTGGAGTAGTGGTAGGAATTTCTTTCTCAGCACCATGTTACTCCCCCTCAACATGTACTTTCTCCCCCTCAACAACACCTTGCTCCCCCTCAACCCTAAGGGTTTCCATTTTATCTATTTCTCCTCAAATATTATGAAACAGCTCTTCACGAGTAAATTCTTGTTGTGTAAGAGCAGGAGATTATACTTTCTCAGCAGCAGCAGCACCAGAAATATCAAGATCAGTTTGAGGAACAATGTCCTCTAATAAATTGATTCTTTCTTCCTCTTGTATCTATTCAGACTCTGGCTCCCCCTACACCTGTGCATTCTCAGCATTATCCTGGACTTGTATACTTTCCAGCTCCCCCTACACTTGTGCAATTATAGTCTCTTCCTAGACTTGGGTAGTCACAGTCTGATCTTGAACTTGTGCCCTAACTTGCTCTTCCTGATCTTGTGCATCTTCATGACCATGCTAAGGAATCTCTTTTGAAAGAACTCTATCCTACCTGGAGAATAACCTCATGTCCATTCTCCTCATATGGTTGATCTTGGATCCAGGAATCTATTGCATTACCTCTGGAATGATTCCAGCCAGGTACAGACTCATGATCCTAGTCAAGTTCGGCTTCTTAATTCCTTTTTTAATCTTATCAAACAGTACAGCAGACCAATTTGTCTGAATCTTAAAAATCACCCTTGTCATCAGGCTGAACATATAGGCTGATATCTTATCATGGCCACCTGGTTTGCATAAGATCACTTTTCCTATAATTTCTGACAGGAATTTCCCTTGAGGATTCATGCCCTTCCTGTTGATGGCATATCCTATCTTTATGTTTGGATCCAATCCACACCATTGAAGTTCCTCCCTTGTTCTTGAGGCATGTACCTCTTCCTCATCTTGTATTCTAAGAAGATGGAGAATATTGCTCAATCTTTTTTGAGTCAGCTTGACTCGTTCTCCATATATAGAGGATTTGATCTTCAAGCTGGTTGAATCCACCGATGCAGCCATGTAGAACTCAAATACTTCTTTCTTCCATATTTTTGTAGGTTCAGAGACTAGAAATTCTAATCCATTGTCTGTAAGAAGAAAAATGACCTGTTTGATCTCCGATTCAGCATCGTTGAAGGCATGCCTAACCAACTCATATCCTTCATTGACGTTGTCTTCAACCTTGGGCGCCATTGTAATGAAGAGAAAGCTTGATTGGAGAGGAGAGAGATTGTCGACACAAGGTTTTTGTCTCGAAACCCTGGTGAGCATGTCGACAGAATAAGTTCTTTACCTATTTATACCCTTCTAATCAAAGAAGATCAAAAGGAAGGCAAAAACTGTCTAAAAGTGTCGACACTGTTGGAATGTGTCGACACAAACTTCTATTGTCTCGACCACGGCGCTGACTACGATGTGTCGACACCAATTGATGATATGTCGACACAAGAGATACTTAGTAATTCATCATAAATTCAGTGTCGACTCTTATTATAAGTGTCGACACAAAATTTGTAAGTGTCGACACCATTACTCTGGTTGTGTCGACACAATATTTCTTGATGTGTCGACTCTTTGTCCTTTAGGTGTCGACACATTTTATCTGTGTCGACACAATTTCCCTCAATTATCGACATGCATTCTCTGTGTTGACACCTTATCACTGAATGTGTCAACACCATTTTAAATAGCTAATTTTTTTGGTAAACTAACCTATGGTCAGCATTCCTAATTCAATTTTAAATCTATTGAATTTAGTTTTATCCAGAGGCTTAGTAAATACATCTGCAATTTGAAAATCAGCTTTAACAAATTCTAATGAGATGTCTTCTTTTTCTACATGTTCTCTAAGAAAATGGTATTTTATCTCTATGTGCTTAGTCCTATTATGTGAAACAGGATTGTTTGCAATAGAAATAACACTTTTAGAATAACACAATAAAGGTGTTCTACTTACCTGAATACCATAATCCCTTAGCTGATGCTGAATCCACAATAGTTGTGCACAACAACTTCCAGTTGCCACATATTCAGACTCAGTTGTGGATATTGCCACACTAGTCTGCTTCTTACTAATCCAAGATATCAATCTTCCTCCCAGGAATTGGCATGTACCTGTAGTCCTAGATTAGGTGTGCCCTTTAGATATCTCAAAATCCTCTTGACTGTAGTATAATGTGATTCATTAGGGCATGCTTGGTACCTAGCACAGACACATGTTGCATACATAATGTCTGGTCTACTAGTAGTTAGATATAATAGAGAGCCAATTATTCCTCTATACAAAGACTCATCTACAGGTTTACCTGCATCATCTTTGCATATATGTATACTTGTTCCCATAGGAGTTCTCATGGCGGAGGATGATTTCAGACCATACTTCTTAATTAACTCCTTGGTGAACTTAGACTGGGATATGGACAAACAATCATGACTCTGTCTTACTTGGAGTCCCAAGAAGAACTTAAGTTCCCCCATACTGCTAATTTCAAACTTCCCTTGCATAAATTTGGCAAACTTCTTGCAAAGGTTGTTCTCTGTAGACCCAAAGATTGTGTCATCTACATAGATCTGAACTAAGATTATCATACCTTTAGATTCCCTTAGGAATAGAGTTTTATCTGTTTAACCTCTTGATAATTTGTTCTCAATAAGGAAAGTAGACAGGGTTTCATACCAAGCCCTTGGGTCTTGCTTTAAACCATACAATGCTTTCCTAAGTCTATAGACATAACCAGGTTTAAGAGAATCTACAAAACTTGATGGCTGCTCTACATAGACTTCTTCTTTTAGATCACCATTCAGAAATGCTGATTTCACATCCATTTGATATACCTTGAAGCCTTGTTATGCTGCATAGGCAAGGAACATTCTGATTGCTTCCAGTCTTGCTACTGGGGCAAATGTTTGATCAAAGTCTCTTCCCTCTTCCTTCCTGTATCCTTTTGCAACCAATCTTTCTTTATTCTTCACAATAACTCCATTCTCATCCAACTTTTTCCTTAAAATCTACTTTGTACTAATGATGTTGTGGTCTTTTTGTTTAGGAACCAACTCCCAGACCTTGCATCTTCTAAACTTATTCAGCTCCTTTTGCATAGCATTGATCCAGTGTTGGTCTTTGATAGCTTATTCAAATTTCTTTGGCTCCAGTTGAGATAGAAAACTTGAGTGCAGAACTGTATTCAGATTTCTAATTCTGGTTTGCACTCCATGTCTTAGATCACCAATTATTTGATCTGCTGGATGATCCTTTAGATGTCTTATAGCTGGAGGAAGACTTTCTTCTGGCTGAACACCTCCAGTTTATTTATTTTGTTGCACCTCTTAGTTGTCATCACCTTCTAGAGAGTCTTGTACTCCCCCAGTACAGTATCCATCATTTTCCAATACTTCATCTGCAGTTGAGCCTTCTACAATGTAAAGCTTGTCCATTCTATTGCTTATACCTGTTGGACTGCATGAACTACAAGGCAACTCACTGTTGATTAATCTTGTTTCATCAAACACAACATGTACAGATTCTTCTACAACCTGAGTAATCAAGTTGTAGACTCTATAAGCCTTACTATTGTTGATGTACCCAACAAATATCCCATCTTGGGATTTGGCAGAAAACTTAGTTAGATTAGACTTGCCATTGTTAAGGATATAACACTTTCAACCAAAGATCCTAAAATAAGATAGATTTGGTTTTCTACCTTTCATGATCTCATAGAGAGTCTTTTGGTGGTACTTAGTGATAGAAGCCCTGTTCAGTACATGACATGCAGTGTTTACTGCCTCAGCCCAGAAATATTCTGAGAGAGAAGTGTCACTCAATAGAGTTCTACCAGCTTCAATCAATGTCCTATTCATTCTTTCAGGAATACCATTTTGCTTAGGTGTTCTAGGTGAGGAGAATTCTTGAAAACCCCAAACTCTTCACATAATCTTGTCATACTTTCAAATTGAAATTCAATACCATGGTCACTTCTGATTTTGACCACTGTACTGTCCAATTCATTCTGAATTTGTCTGACAAAACTGTGTAAAACACTTGGGGTTTCAGATTTCTGTCTTAGAAAGAACACCCCGGAATATCTAGAATAGTCATCTACAACCACAAAAGTGTAGATCGTCCTACCTAGACTATAAACTAGCATAGGACCAAAAAGATCCATATGTAAGAGGTATAGACACCTCACTGAATCCTTGTTTTTAAGGCTATGAAAGGAGGATTTTGTCTGCTTGCCCTTTTGTCAAGCTGAACATATCCCTTCCTTTATACACTTAACTTGAGGACCATTCCTCACTAACTCTTTACTAAAGAGTTTTGCCAATTGTCTTGTAGTTTAGATGAGTCAGCCTCTTGTGCCATTTGACACAATGAGATGCTTTCTCATCAGCTACAAGACAAATAGGAGAACCTTTGTTCTCACACCAAAAATCAAGACAATAAACATTTCTCTTTCTATACCCAGTCAATATGACCTTTTGATCACTTGACCTTCTGATATGACATCCATTCTTAATAAATGAAATGTCATATCCTAGATCACTCAACTGACTTATGCTTATCAAGCTGTGTTTCAAACCTTTTACATAAGCCACTTGAGTGATGGTAATTTAGTTGGAAGAGATATTACCAAATCCTTCGATGATTCCTCTTTCAGATCCACCAAATATTACTTTAGGCCCATCCTTGATAGATGCGTACTCCTTCAGTAGCCCCTTTGTTCCAGTCACGTGCCTGGAATATCCACTGTCCAAGTACCATATAGGGGCATGACAACTTTGACTTTCCTTCAATACAGAATTACCTTCCCTTATAACCCAAGTAAGTCTTGGGTCCTTGGTTCAAGTTAGCACCATTCATATCAAAACTACCAGCAGCTCTTCTAACTGGTAGACTGTTGTTCTTCCTGACACTTATGTTATGCCAACAGTCTAAGGCAAAATGGCCCGTCTAACCACAGCACCAGCATTCATACTTGTTGTATCTAGGTCTTGATATATTTTTGACAGAAGAATTTATGTTCTGTGCTGGTGCTGCTGCAGCTACACCCACTAGTTTCTTATAACCATGGGGTTTATGAACATGGGCTGAGTTATTGGCATAAACACCCTTGTTATTCAGAACATCAGTCTTATTATGACCATGAATGTTTTCAAAATCATACCTGTTAGAAGGCTCATGCACCTTTCTAAAAGCTACAGGGACTTTACAATTCAATGGCTGAACTGGTGCTTTGCCCTTTCTCTTGAAAAGAGCAGCCCTGGTGTTACCTTTATAGCCTATTCTTGCCTTAACCTTTTGAGCCACAAACTCATCTATTAAGGGTAAGACTGATTTTGGCTTAGACTAACTAGCCACCAAATCTTTCTCTACTTGAAGTCTGACTTCCAGACTTTTAATTAGATCATTTTTATATGTGATTGTACCCATCTGAATAACTTTAATAATTTTCAGCTTGGCAACCTCATTCATTTATTGATCCAATTCTTTCTCTAAAGCAGATGTAGTCATCTTAAGATCTGCAATTTCCTTAGCCTGATTTTTGGCAAGGTTTTTGCTTTTCTTAAGTGCCTGCAATAATTTCCCATATTCATCTATCAACTGATGAATATCTCCTTAGGATTTTGATCCATCCTTATCACTTGATGAAGATGAATCTGACTCTTAACCAGTACTATAATCAGAAATTCTAGAATTACTTTGTACCTTGCTGGGACCAGGCTGATCCTGGCACTTGTTGTCTTCTAATTCAGCCATCAGTCCCATGCACTGATGGTCTTCTTGTTCATTGATGGAGTCCAGCAATTGCATAAACTCCTCTTCTTCACTAGCTGCATACAGTCTAATGTATGCTTCAGCTTCAGATTTTGACTTTGAGGAGGATTGATCTGTAAGACTCTTCTCCTTCTTAACAACAAAGGATTTCTCCTTCTTGCCCTTTTGTTGAATCTTCTTTCTGTCTGCTGACTCTTTTCTCTTTTCTGGACACTCAGCCACCACATGTCATGGCCTATTGTAGTAATAGCAAACAATTTTTGATGTTGTAGCTTTGCTGGGCTTAGACCTGCTTCTTTCCTTTCTTGATGATTTTCTCTTTTGATAATTATCATCAACTGGCTGTGATGTGGAGGGCCTTGACTTCCACTACTTCTTCAATAACCTTTGAAACTGCCTTGTAAAGGCAGCAAAATCTGCATCTGAATCACTGGTATCTGTGTTCTGATTTTCTGAATTTTCTGAGATAACTTCAGCAACTTCCTTAGGAGGTGATGGAGACATCCTCCTGCTCTTTCTAGTGGCTTCAACCTTGAAGGCCACTTACTTTTCTCTAAGCTCTCCTTTTGTAATTCTTTCTTCCTCCTTCCTAGCATTTAGTTGCATTTTATATGATAACAACTTTCCAACTAAGGTTGGAGGAGAAATGTCAGCTTGTTTGGCCACTTCTCTAATGGCACAAATCTTGGTATCCAAATCCTTTGTCAAGGATCTTAGGAATTTGTCATTAAGCTCATAAGTACTAAAGACCCTTCCATAGGACATCAGTTCATTCATTATCCTGTAGAATTTCTTGTAGCATTCAGATATGCTATCAGACTTCCCTTGTCTAAAACTCTCATATTCTTGATTAAGCATAGATTTTCTGTCTTGTCTAACTTCTTCAGAACCCTCCATGTAGATAATCAAGGTGTCCCACATTTCCTTGGAGGTTTTGCAATGAATCAAATTTTGGAAAGTAGAATCATCTATGGCACTCACTATGATATTCTGAGCTCTCTTATCCATAGTTTCCAATATAATTTCATCCTTGGTCATTTCAAAAAAATCTTTAGGAGTTCTTTGATTTGCATCTAGAGCAGACACATTCATTGGGATATATGGACCTTCTTTTACTGTGACATATATCCTTGGGTAAGAGGCCTCCATAAACAATCTAACCCTTTCTTTCTATATTCCAAAAATCTCTTTCCTGTAGATGGGTAATTTCATTGACCCTAATTCCTTGTGATTCTCTCCAGAACCCATTTTCTTGATTCTTGATTCTGCCTTAGGGATTTAACTCAGACTATTAAGTCCTTCTTTGAGTAACCTCCCTCTGATACCACTTGATAGTTTTGCTTTCAAGACTACCTAAACACCTAAAGGGGGGGTGAATAGTTACTTTTCCTTGATTTAACTTAAGGCAGAATATAACTACAGTTATTTGAATAAATCAGATATAACAAAGCTAACACAGCACAACAATCAAAAAATACACACATCACAGATTGCACACAGATTTATAGTGGTTCCCCAAGGTCTGGGTACATCCACTTTCCACCTTCACCTATCTAGCAGTATGCTAGAGTCGGCCTAACTTCTTCCTTTAACTCAGATCCTCAGATCCAACAGCTCAGAATCCAAAAGAATTCCTACTACTCAGGCTAACAAGCCCTACCTCAGCCTTGCCACAAGGCCTACAACTCAGAGAAAACCTTCTCCTACAACTCAAGCTAACAAGCACTACCTCAGCCTTGCATCAAGTCCTATAGCTTAGAGAATACCTTATCCTACAACTAAGGCATAAACAGCCCTACCTCAGAGAATAAATCTCCTACACTCAGCCTTTATAAAATAGGCTTAAAACTCAAATATATGAATAGATCCTACAGAATTTGATAAGGAATTTTTGTAATCTCTTACCCCTATTGAGAGAGAAGGGATTGATCAGCTTCTTGAAGAGGCTGATGGCTAAAAACAACTTGATCTTAGCTTTCTTCAAAGCTTCTTGAATCTGAACTTAGTTGGGTTCATTTTCTTAGAATAAAACTGACTGGCAGCTTCCTTCTTAGACATCAGAATTAGATCTGAATCATCTTGACAGATTGGTTCAGTATCTGCTTCTTAAGAAACCTTTGATAGCTTCCTTCTTATCTTCAAATGGCTGGATCTCTCTATCCAAAACCCTTGATGATACTTCTGAATTCTGATTGAATTCAACTTAGATAGAATCTGAATAGAAAACTACTTCCGATCCTCTTCGTAGATCTTCTCACAAAGATCTTCTTCTTTGTTACTTGTACTTTCTTGATCAGAGAATAATCTCTAATTGTGTTAGTGGTGACAATACTTCTTCTCTACGTTTATTGTTTTTGTACTGTTATGTTGTACAGTTTCTTCTCTTTAATCCATTTATTTATAGACTTCATCCTTGGTAACCGGCTGATCCGGTTTATTACTAACTTTTGACAAGTCTGACATCTTTGGTAAACCTGTCATAACCCACAGCTGTCAAGTCTTCAAACACTTCTTGAGCCTTTGACTCTGTCAGCAAAGCGTCGAGTCTATCTGCCATAAAGTGTCGAGACCATCTGTCAATATGTGACGACACAAGTGACTTAAGTATCGACACAGCCTTTGGTGATGTCGATAAAGCTGCCTCGATGTCGACACAGCTTCTTGATACTGCATCTTGAGAATGTGTCGACACTGATTATTTGTGTCGACACAAACACTTCACCATACATCAGCAATCAACTTGGTCTAGACTCAGCTGTGTGTCGACACAAGTCCTGTATGTCGACACAGTTGATGTAGACTCAGAACATAGTGTGTGTCGACACTGCCTCCAGGTGTCGACATAAATGTTGTCGACTCTGCCTCTGTGTGTTGACACTGCCTCCCGGTGTCGACACAGTCGATGTCGACTATAATATTCTGTGTGTCGACACTGCCTCCTGGTGTCGACACAAATTCTCTGAAGTGTCGACACAGCTATTTTGAAGTGTAAACAAAATCTTACTGAAGTGTTGACACAACTTCCTCAGGTGTCGACACATGGACTTAGAATATTTTTCCTGCATTCTAGCACATTCTTAACCTGCACATATAAAATCAAAATAACATCAAATACACCTTGATGTATATCATTGAGCTAAGTAATGCTTCTCCAAATCAGCTACACATTTTATAAGGTACCCAACACCTACACTTGGCGAAAATCTCCTACAATAATTGAAAAGAAATTTTGAATTACAAACAGAATAAATTTCTCAGATCTGGAAAAGTGAATATCTGAATCTTCTTCTTGAACTTTGCGGCTCTTTAAGAAATGTTAAAGAAGATGAGTAGATATGATCCAAGAAAGCTTTGACCAACTAGATCAAGGAGAAGATGAGAATCCTTGAAAAACAAGTCTTCTTGATCGATAACAGAAAAGTCGATCTGATCGTGAGTGGCGGCGGCAGCTTCAGAGATCTGAAATTAGAGATGGCCGACGATAAGGATTTCGAGTGAACGGACAGCAGCTTCTTACAAAAGATAATTTTTAGGGTTAGGTCTTCATGAAAAGACCTTATATAGGATTACTCCTAACGGTTAGAAAAGACATTAATGATGACACGTGGACCAATCGCGTTAAGTCACTCAAAAATCCGGCCGATCTTGACTTAAACAAATTTCAGAAAAAAATTAGTCTGCAGTTCTCGAGAAGTAGCATTAGCTCTCGGGAACTGATTGAATTTATCGAGAACTAAACTGTCTGGAATTGAACTTAGTTTTCGAGGCTTCAGGATCAATACTTCTCGAAAAATATATGGACTTCTCGAGAACTATAGCCTGACTTCTCGAGAACTATAAAGCCGAGTTTCTCGAGAACTGAGGACTTATCGAGAACTAATCTCGACTTATCGAGAACTAAGACTTAGAAAAAAATTTCTTGAAACTTTCTGAACTTCCCGAGAACTTCTCTGGGACTTCTCGAGAACTAAGAGCCGAGCTTCTCGAGAACTGAAAGGACTTCTCGAGAACTAAGAGATACTTCTGGAGAGTCATACTTAGAAAATTTTTCTTAACTGAAACAGCTAAACTTCTTGAGAACTAAACTCCTCTTTCTCGAGAATATCTAACTCTTCTTCTCGAGAACTGAAAGGACCTCTCGAGAAGTGGACTTAGAAAATATTTAAAATTTTAAAAAAAAACTTTTTCTTCTCTTTAAGGGTCCAATCTTCATTCCATGGTCCAAGTGTTTGAATATGAAGTGTGTCCCAATAGAGAGGCTACACAAGAGTCAACACCTTTGATCACACAGTGAGGGATTACACTGTATGGTCCTGTGTTCATGACCCACTATAGATTGACATTGGTGTACACTTAGTAATGATGATCTGCAAACACACAACTTAAACAAGATATCAAATACAACTTAATTCATCATAGTTAAAGGGTGACTTCACGCAAATCTGTGATATTGTGGATGCAATGCCCAACACTAATAAACCTATTATGGGTTGCCGTCACCGCGTCTCTGTGGAGGATTACTCAAAGGGGTAATATGAAAGAAGGATGAGCCAAAAAGGGTTGCAATCACCTCTTTGACACGCATGCTTTTAGAAATCTCTAGAACGACACTATCTCAACAAGAACAAGAAAAACTGAAGCTCATCAACACAATCAAGAACTAAGATATAACAACACATAGACATGCTGAAATACTAAAACTAAACAGTGTTCTTAAGCAACAATCAAACAACCACAAGTCCTAAACAAAGTAACTACAAGAGGAGGGGGAGAAATACAACCAAATGCACGAAGGCTTTCTGAGATTTGTTGCTGGAGTCAAGGGTTGTCGGGCCTTGTCCGAGCTTTGTCTACGGATGATGTCCGCGGTCCAGAAGGGCTGTGACATCCTTCTAATAACCTATCTTCTTCGTGAAAAATCGCTCCGCTAAATCTATCCTGAGAACTCCACGGATGCAACACCCTAAGAGCTTGAAACATAGCTTGGAGTTTGGAGAAGACAATGGTGCCAGAGATGATGTTATTACATGCTCTTGGAGGAAGAATAGTGGTCGAATCAACTCTCTAAGGAGGAGAGACAAAATAGTGGCTGGAGGGAAGTTTTCCCACTCAGAGGAGTGGAAATGGGGGCTGGATTGGACTGGTTCTCTGGGACGATGAAATCTACGTCTTAAAGAGAAAAATCAGAAATAATGGGCACACACAGTTTGGCACACGACCGTGCGCACACCGTGCGATACTAACATTCAAAATAAGTCTGGGGAAGGGGAAGCGTTGAGCCGTGCGTTTTACTCGTGCACGGACATTTTCGCCCGTGCGTGAAGGAAATCGCACGGGTAATAACAGAAAGATGGAATTCAAGTCAATCTGGTGGAACCATGCATTTTACTCGTGCATGGGCGCTGCCACCCGTGCGTGAACAAATCGTACGATTAACCACAGATTGGTACAAACAAGAAAGCTACAGGAAAACCGTGCGTTTCCTTCTCGCACGGTTTGACCGAAGTCGTGCGGGAACAAAACATACGGGTATCCACATACGTCGCCAGAATTGCTGTGCATAACGAACTATTAATCTCAAACCATGCGTGAAAAAATTCGCACGACCGTGCATTTTACACAGGACCTAGAAATGGAATCTGGTACGTCCTGACTACCTGCATAGCAATAAAACCAAACTGGAGCAAAAGCTCCCAGCACCAGAATGCAATCAACAACATCCAGAAAGAGCCACGGGGAGCACCAAGTTCTTACCCCTGACAACAGAATGCACAATTACATACCCATGGGCCAAAATAGTGCACAATGTGTTCATAGACCGAACGAAGCAAATATAACCGATTTCCGGCTGAAATGCGAAGTACGGGTGAGAAAACAAACCAAGATGAGTCCGGAAAACACTATAAATATCTGACTCATCACTTTCCATAATCCAATTGTTATATTGTAAAACCGATGGAGATTTTTTATGCTGTTCGGTAGGCCCATAGAGTGTCATCTAATTTAACTGACCAATCTTTACGTGAAGAAGAAACTGCCTTTTCTAAAATACGTTTTATTTCTCTATTTACTACTTTGACTTGACCATTAGTCTGGGAGTGGTAGGCGGTTGAAAGTTAATGCTTAATGCTGTATTTTATAAGATTTTTAAAGAACTGCACATTACAAAAATGCAAAACCCTATCACTAACGATTTCTCTTAAAGTACCGAATCGAGAAAATAATTTTTTTAGAATAAAATAACAACTCGGGAGTCATTAGTAGGAAGCGCTTGGGCCTCTGCCCATCATGACATGTAATCTACGGCAACTGGAATATACTTATTCCCAAAGCTAGAAGGAAGAGGGGCAACAAAATCGATTCCCAAGAGGTCGAAAACTACGCACTCAAGGAAATAATTTACCGGCATTTCATTTTTATTAGAAATATTGTCAGATCGTTGGAAACTATCACACATACTCACAAAGGATTGTGCATCCTTAAAAAGGCAACTCTAATAAAAGCCTGCACTAAGCACTTAGTTAGTGGTGCGATTGGCTTGATAGTGGCCTCCAGTCATTCCTTCATGTAGGTGTTTTAAAATATCCTATCCTTCTTAAGATAAGACACATCTCCTTACCACTCGGTCTGCTTAAACTCGGAAAAGATGCGGTCCTCCCAAAAATAGTTATTTAAATCAGAAAAGAATTTCTTATTTTGTTGAGAGGAGAACACTTTCGGAAGGACTCGAGCCACTAAATAGTTGGCAAAGTGTGCAAACCAAGGTGAAGGTGATGTGTTAATCAAAAATAGCTTTTCATTGGGAAAAGAGTCATTGAAAGTCTTTTCATCTAAATTTCCAATATATGGATTATCTAAATGATAGAGATGATCTGCAGCCAAATTCTCGGCCCCCCTCTTATCGCGAATTTCCAAGTCAAACTCCTGAAGGAGTTAGACCCAGCAGATCAATTGTTCCCTGGCATCCGATTTAGCAAGTAAGTACTTGAGGGCTGAGTAGTCCGTGAAAACTAAAATTTTAGAAAGCGTAATGTAGGAGCGAAATATATCGAAAGCAAAAATAGCTGCTAAAAGTTTTGTTGGGTATTGCATCCACAATAACAAAGATTTGCATGAAGTCACCCTTGAATTAAGATGAATTAAGTTGAATTTGATATCTGTTCTAGTTGAATGTTTTCAGATTCTCAGTGCTAAGTGTAGACTAATGTCAGTCTACAGTGGGTCTGGAACATAGGACCATACAGTGTAATCCCTCAATGTGTGATCCAAAGTGTTGACTCATGTGTAGCCTCTCAATTGGGATACACTTCATGTTCAAACATTGGGAGCTGTGGATGAAGACAGGACTAGAAGAAAACATTCTCTAAAATTCTTGAAAAATTATCTAAGTCTAGTTCTCGAGAAGTAACTTCAGAGTTCTCGAGAAGTGTAGTTTAGTTCTCTAGAAGCTCTCATAGTTCTCGAGAAGCTTAACTACAAAGTTCACGAGAAGCCCAGGTTTGAGGTCTCGAGAAGTCTGGACAGATTAAAGAAATTTTTTCTAAGTTATAGTTCTCGAGAAGTCCTCTTTAATCTCGAGAAGCCTAAGGTATAGTTCTCGAGAAGTATTACTTGTTCTCAAGAAGCTTGGCATCAGTTCTCGAGAACTGCCAGCTCAATTTCTGAAATAGTCAGGATTTGCCTCAGAAATTTTTCTAAGTTAAGTTCTCGAGAAGTCTTCCTTCAGTTCTCGAGGAGTCCTACTTCAGTTCTCGAGAAGTTCAGAAAAGTTTCTAAGTGCTTGTTCTCGATAAGATTAGAAAAGTTTCTAAGTGTTTATTCTCGAGAAGTTAATTAGTTCTCGAGAACTAAACCATGTGTTCTCGAGAAGTCCAAACCACTTCTAAAGAATTTAGTTCTCGAGAAGTCATGACAGTTCTCTAGAACCTAGTAACTAGTTCTCGAGAATTATAGCCACTTCTCGAGAACTAAGTCGACTTTCCAAGAAATTATTTTACCTAAGTCCAGAATGGCCGAAATTTCAAATAACTCGACGTGATTGGTCCTTGTGTCGTCATTAATATCTTTTCTAGCCGTTAAGGGTAATCCTATATAAAGTCTTTTCACTAAGACATAACCCTAAGCAGAAAAGAAAAATAAGAATCTTTTAAGAGCGGATTCCGTACTTACCAAAGTTACTGGTTCGGCCGACTATTCTCAAGCACGACATTCTAAAGCCGCCGCTCTCGTCAAGATCGTTCTCTCTGCATTCGATGTAGAAGATCTGCTTATTAAGGAATCGTATTACTCTCCTAGATCGAGTAGATTCAAGCTTTCTCAGGTCTGATTTTCAAATGATCTTCTTCTACAAATTTTGAAAGAGCCGCAACGTTAGAGAAGAAGACCTAGAGACAAGTTCTTTCAGATGTGAGAATATTTCTGTTTGTATTTTCAAACTCTCTTTGTAAATCTTTTAGGAGATTATTCTCCGAGTGTAGGAGCGTTGTTCTCCGAGTGGTAGCAAGTTTTCATCTTCTGAGTGTAGATCCATTTGGATCGAGTTTGCAGGAACTTGGTTCCGAGGCGTAGGATTATTTTCAATCTGAGATAGTAGAGTAGCCAAGTTTAGTGATTTGCTAGATCGGTGAGGTAAAGTGGACATACCCAAGTTTGGGGAACCAATATAAATCTTCTTGTCTTTCTGTGACTGCTTGATTGCTTGTGCAAGATCGCTAAAATTTTTATTCTGCAAATAGACGCACGATTCACCTATTCACCCCCCTCTAGGTGATTTTGGTTGACAACTTTCCACATTCAATTGGTATCAGAGGGAGGTTGATAGTTAAAAGGTTAACACCTTGATCAATTTCCTCTCGAAAGTTGTCATTTTATCATTCAAGCAATTGACAAGGTCAAAGATTTTGCCAAGCTTCCTTTGTGCACAAAGAATAACTTTCCCATGTGGAAAAAGAGAATTAAATTTTTCATGGAAGCTATGGACCCCCGGATCTTCATGATTGTTGAAGAAGGTCCCTACATTCCCATGACTATCTCCACTATAGATCCAACCAAGAAAGTTCCTAAGAAGTTGATGGATCTGGATAAGGACGAGATTGTACTTGTCTCATTGGACAAGAAAGCTAAAAAATCATAGCAAGTACAGTCGATGACTCGATGCTGCAGAATCTGTTTCATTGCCAATCGGCTAAGGAGATGTGGCAGTCTCTAGTTACTCTGATGGAAGGAACTGAAGAAGTGAGGGATGATAGAAGGTCCCTACTGAACCAGAAATATGAAGCCTTCAGGAAAGGGTCAAGGGAGACCATTGCAGATACCTTTGAGAACTTCTTCAAGATAGTAAACGTCCTAAGAGTGTATGGCTGAGTCTTCACCAATTGAGAGCTGAATGATAAGTTTCTGAGGTCTCTCTCAAAGGAATGGGACAACAAAGTCTGTACCATCCGGGAGTTTGGATGACTAGCTGACACAGACCCACAAAATCTTTTTGGGAAGCTGATGTCCTATGAACTGCAGATCAACTCCAGAAAAGCTGAAGAAGAGAAAAGTCGCTTCTCCTCAAAAGAGAAGTCTGTTGCTTTAAAGGCTGACCGTTCAAGGAAAGTCAAAGCGGCCTCACCAACACCAGCTCAAGAAGTAAGTGAAGATGAAAGCTCCGAGCCAAGCACCTCAGGCTCAAAACTATCTGAAGGAGAGTTCTCTTTACTCTCTCGGCAGTTCAAGAAATTCTTGAACAAGAAGAAGAAGTGGAGAGGAAAGGATGCCTCATACTGAAGATCATGACACGACGGTGATCAACGAAAGAAAGTCTCGGGTAGCCGTGACAGGAATAACTCTTAACAGAACAAACCGATTTCTACTGACATCGTTTGCTACTGTTGCAACAAACCAGGTCACGTCATAGCTGACTTCCCCCACAAGAAGAATGAGGGTTGCAGAAGAGAGGAAAAGAAGTCCTCATATAACAAGAAGAGGACAGAGAAGAGCTTGTTGGCCAAGAAGGGAAAAACACTCAGTGACTCCGACTCATATGAGTCGAGTGAAGAAGAGGAAGCCTACTTTGGGCTCATGGCTCAATCAGATTATTAACAAGAGCCCTAGTTTACTGGGAGGTAAATCTCACACTTCTCTCTCTGAATCTGAAAGTTCTGAGGATGATCATGAGGACAGCTCTTCTGACGATGAGTCGGAACTTATTGACCATTAAAAGGAGTTTATCATGACTTACGACAAATGTCATCGAGTCGTGAAAACTCAAGCTAAAGATATTAAGTCTCTAAAGGCTATTGAGAGCAGCTTGAGAGAAGAAGTCGCTAAGACTGACTCTCTTCAAGAGAACTTAAATTTTGTTATGGAAGAATTTAATCAAGCTCTTAAGCACCTCGACCCTAAAGATGAAATCATCAAAGAGTTGGAAAAACAACTCGAGGCTGACAAGAAACTTGTTGAAAGTTTCTCTAAGCCTAAGACGGTTCTTCCACTCGTTACTGATTTCTTAGCTAAGGTAAAAGGAGCTGGACTAGGCCATGTTGCCGCTCCTAGTAAATCTTCTAGGAGAAATAAGGCTCAATGGAAGAATAAGGCCGCCAAGAAGGCCTTTGCCAAAGAAAAGGGGAAAGCCCCTATAAATCAGACTGTATTTAAGAAAGTCATCTTTCTAACAAATTAGTTTGATCTGGACTTGTCCTATGGTCACTTGACCATGCCTACTTATGTAGAGCCAAAGTCTCGGTACCAAGGATGGATTCGCCCTCGGAACATTGGTGAGAGGTTCTTTAAGGCACCTTATGAATAAGTGACTCTTCAGGGCTATGGTCCTTATAATCATTGGCACAACTTCAAGAAAGCACCGAAAGTAAATCCCGTGGTGGAAAAGCCTCAAAAAGAGAAGAAATCATGTGATTGCCATCACCATGATGCTTCTTCCTCCAAGATTGTCGCCACTGCTAGACCATCACTTCAGAAAATCAAGCAGGAGTACACAAGGCAAAGATACAACATGTTCGACTGTTGGTGCTGTGGCAAAATTGGTCATTTTGCCATCAATTCTTTGTTCAATACCAGGAAGGTTGCTACTCCTCAAGTTGGCAATATGAGAATGACTACTCAGAATGTTAATGTTCATAGGGGGAGCATTCTAACCCGAGACCAATGACCCAAACATGTTTGGGTTCCTAAGGCAAAGTGATCATGAATGCAGGTATGTCCAAAGACCACCAAAATGCCAATCAGGTACTTGGACATTGGATGCTCTCGGCACATGACCGGGACAAGAAGCCTACTCCTGAATTTTACCTCAGTCTGCAACGGACCAAAGGTAATCTTTTGAGGTTTATATCGAGGAATAACCAAAGGCTACGGTATGATCACTAACGGTAGCATATCCTTTGCGGATGTAGATAATGTGGAGGGATTGGAACACAATCTCATAAGCATAAGTCAACTGTGCGACAAAGGACACATAGTTGAATTTATTGTTGACAAGTGCTTGATAAAGTCTGTTGACAATATGGAAACAATTCTATAAGAGACTCGAAGCATGAATATATTTTGCTAAAATTTCATTTCTATAGATTCTTCTACACCTGTGTGTCTTCTGGCAAAAGATAGTGCGTCTCTTAGTGACCAATGGAACAAGAGGCTAGCACATAATAATTTTAAAACTATTAATAAATTGTTCTCCTAGAACTTAGTACGTGATGCCCCTAATGTCAAGCACGTCAATAAGAGACCTTGTCATGCATGCGCAAAAGGCAAGCAAACAAGGGCTATCTTTAAAAGCATTGCAGGCAAAAACTCTAATAGGTGTTTCCACCTACTTCAAATGGACTTGTTCGGTCCACTGTAAATTAGAAGTTTAGGAGGTAAGGATTATACGTTGGTAATTGTTGATGATTACTCGCACTTTGTGTGGGTGTTCTTTCTGAAATACAAGTAAGATACCTTCGATATCTTTACAAATTTTGTCAGGCAGGTCCAGAATGAATACAACTGTTCTGTAATCAAAATCAGAAGTGACAATGGAACGGAGTTCAAATCTGGGACCTTGAAAGAATTCTGTGAAAGCCTAGGTATCTTTCATGAGTTTTCCTCTCCTCGCACTCCACAGCAAAATGGAGTAGCTGAGAGAAGGAATAGAACACTCATAGAGGCTTGCAGGACCATGTTGAGTGACGCTTCACTACCGAAGCACTTCTGGGATGAAGTCATCAACACTGCATGTCACGTGCAAAATAGAGCCCTCATAAACAAGAATCATGATAAGACAACTTATGAACTTCTAAAAGGCAGGAAACCGACTGTATCATATTTTAGAATTTTTGGTTGTACATGCTTCATACTTAACAATGGTAAGTATCATACTTCCATGTTTAGTGAGAAAAGTTTTGAAGGTATTTTTATAGGATATAGTAGCCTTAATAAGGCATACTTGATTTTCAATAGAAAAACTCTAGTGGTAGAGGAATCCATACATGTTGTATTTGATGAGATGAGCTTGCTGCAAAGCAAATCATCTACTGTGCTTGTTGAAGATGCAGGTACATGGCTCAAAGAAATCAGTTTGGATGAATTGACCGAAGGTAAAGATGAAAAGTTCATCAAGATCACCTCTCCAACCCCTATTGGAGAGGTAGAGGATCAAGATGAAAATACTGTCCTAGTTGATGAAGTCACTCCAGTGGCTGATGAAGTCCAAGATGCGAGGAATCTAGAGCTTAGACATCTAAAGGATCACCCAATGGATCAGATCATAGGAGATCCCCAGGTTGGTGTTAGAACTCATCGAGGTATAATTAACGAGAATCTCTATTTAAGTTTTCTCTCGCAGGCTGAACCAAAGGAATTTGAGGAAGCAAACTCAGACACATCGTTGATCTTGGCCATGGAAAAAGGACTGAATCAGTTCAAGCATTGCAAAGTTTGGACGCTTGTTCCAAGACCCAAAGGTTAAAATGTAATCGGAACGAAATGGGTCTACCGGAACAAGTTGGACGAGGATGGAACTATCATAAAGAACAAGGCCAGACTCGTCGCCAAAGGATATCATCAAGAAGAAGGGATTGACTTTGACCAGACATACGCTCTAGTGGCAAGGCTGGAGGCCATCAGACTGTTCCTAGCTTATGTTGCAATGAAGGGCTTAACCGTCTATCAAATGGACGTGAAGTCCACCTTCCTAAATGGTGACATAAAGGAAGAGGTGTTTGTGGAACAGCCCCTAGGCTTTATTGATCCTAACTTACCCGAGTACGTTTATTTATTATCTAAAGCACTGTATGGTTTGAAACAAGCTCCTCGAGCTTTGTACGAAACGCTATCTATCTTTCTCCTCGAGAACAAGTTCACAAGGGGAAAGATAGATAAGACATTATTTTTTAGGGAAATTAAAAGCAAGATTTTGCTAGTGCAAATCTATGTCGACGACATTATTTTTGGCTCTACAGACGACAACCTCTGCAAATAGTTCTCTAAACTTATGCAAGGGAAGTTTGAAATGATTAGTATGGGAGAGCTAAAATATTTCTTAGGACTTCAGGTGAAATAATCTGAAGTTGGAATTTTCATCTCACAGACGAAGTTCACCAAGGAGTTGATTAAGAAATTTTGAATGGACAGTGCAACCTCTATGAGGACTCCAATAACCTAAGCTATGTCTCTGGACAAGGATGTGAAAGGGAAACGTTTTGGTGAAACCAAATAAAGAAGCATAGTTGGATCCTTGTTCTACCTTACTTCCAGTAGATCAGACATAATATTCTTCATATGTGTTTGTGCTAGATTCCAAGTGAACTGTAAGGAATCTCACAATGCTGATGCAAAGAGGATCTTAAGATACCTTAAAGGTACACCGAATCTTGGCTTATGGTACCCAAGAAGTAATGACAGCGAACTAATTAGTTTCTCAGATGCAGACTTTGCAGGTAGAAAAGATGACAGGAAAAGCACTTCCGGGACGTGTCAATTCTCTGGAAGAAGGCTTATCTCATGGAGCAGCAAAAAGAAAAACTGTGTCGCAATCTCAATGGCCGAGTCAGAATATATTTCTGCTGGTAGTTGTTGTGCACAGTTGCTTTGGCAAAAGAACTAGCTAGAGGATTACAATATGAAAGTCAAGGACATTCCATTGTTCCATGACTCCTCCAGTGCAATCGTAATCGCATACAACCTAGTCTCACACAGCCGAAAAAAGCATATCAAGCTTATATACCACTTCATCTGGGAGCATGTGGAGAAAGGGGATATTGATCTGCTGTACGTGCCAACAGATTGGCAGGTTGCAGATATTTTCACAAAGCCGCTTGATGAGACCAAGTTAAATTTCTTCAAAACTGAACTTGTGTTGCTAAACAAGGAAGATTAGGCCAAAGTGATCAGTTCAAAGGCTCAAGACTCGAGGAAACTCCAAAAAGGTCAGATTTTCTCAAGTAGAAGGATAGTTCTCGAGAACCATACTTACTTTCCGAGAACTATCTGCCAGTTATCGAGAACCATACTTACTTTCCGAGAACTATCTGCCAGTTCTCGATAACCATACTTACTTCTCGAGAACTATCTTCCACTTCATGAGAACTAAAGCCTGCCTCTCGAGAAATGGCCCGTCATTTTGCCGATTTCTGCTAACTCTTCTATTCCGCAAACTTCTTGATTTCTTTCCTAATCCAAGGTTAATTAGACACATAATTGACATTACTAGGGTTCTATATATATATATATATATATATAATATTTTAGATATCTTAAATCAACCGCCATTTCAAAATCATTTCTCTCAAAACTCTTCGTATTCTACCGTAAGAAACCTCCGTCTCCGCCGCTGTCTCACGCTCAGTCTGTCGCCACTGCTGACTTCCATGGCGCAGTTTTCCAAGATTGGAGTTGGCAGCAAACTGGTAGTCGCATGCATTGCAGACATTTCAGACGATTTCAAGAACCTCCTCCTTCTTCTCGATACCGCCAGCCTAATGTTCGTTTTGACAGAACCCTGCAAAATTCTATTTCCTGATGTCGAGGAGTTCTTCAGAAATGCAAAGGTAAGGAGGAATGGTAAGATTTTGAAAACTACAGTTAGAGGGATCAAAATAAAGTTGGAGAAAACTAAAGTTTCAAAACTTCTGAAGATGCCCATTATAGATGATGAAGACGACCTAACTCTTAAAGATTATGACAGGACTTACTCCTTCTGTGAAATTTCTGAGGAATTAAACTCCTTAAGGAGAAACCTTTTCAATGATGTAGGGAAACTTCTAGCAAACATTATTGGAAAAATCTTGTGTTGCAAAACATGGTCGATTAGTTTCATTATAAATGATCTATTTGGAGTAATGACTGCTGTAATTTGTAGGAAGAAATTTCAGTTTGGCATGTTGGTATTTGAATTAATCAGGGACAACATTCAAGCTCCCAAATTTGAAAGGATAATCTCATTAATTCTACGAGAGATTGATCCTGTTACCTTCAAAACCTCCAAAGGTACACCGATTCACCACCTTAAGATAATTTCCTTAGCTTTCATCCATACATGGGAATTAAAGCTGAAAAACCCAAGGCAGATAGCTAAAGAAGTTGGATCTTCTGTCTCAGAGGTCAGGACCCCATCTCCTCCTCTACATCATGTTGTTGAACCATCTGGTGCAGCAACGGAGGGGGAGCCTGCACACTCTGACTCAGTTATCAGAATTTCTCCTCCTCCAGCCAGATCTCCTCTAAGAAGCCCAGTGAGATCTCCAGTCAGGAGCCCTGTGGCAGTCTCTCTAGTGCCAAACCAATCAGATGTTCCAGCCCAAGATATTCTTAAATACACAAATGAAGCTATAGATAAGATGATAGAAGAGCTCACCTTAGAAGAACCTCTTCCTCACCTTTCCAAAGATTTCCCTGAAGAACCATCCAGTGAACCATCTCACCTACCCTCACCCCAAGCTACACCTTCTCCCTCTCCAAGAAAAGCATCAACTCCACTAGATACCATCCTTCTATCTGAAGAGGATGTGCAAGCCCCTGAAGAGGTTGAAGCCCCTCTCAGGAATCTTGATTTCTCCCTTCCCAGATTTGTTGATGAGGAGGGAGATATAGTATCTCATACTGTAAGAGCCCAGAGCTCTGTAATTCTAGATGAAATCCCCCCATGGAAAGCTCGTCCTCCACCTCAGATTGATTCTACCACCCCTGCTCCTGCTGCTGCTGCTGCTGTAATTACAAATTCAGATATTCTTTCAAAGATTGAAGAAATATTAGCTAACCAGAGGAAATATTTTGATGAATCTCTTCAGACTGTTAAAGATCGGGTAACTGCCCTTGAGAAAAAAATGAGCAGAGGCTTTGCAAAGATTCAATCCAACACAGATTCTCTCAAAGAATTGTTCAGAATTGGAGGCAAAGCCATAGATCACACCATCACCAACATTGGTCAAGTCATGGAACAATCTGTCACCCTGGCAAACAATCAAATTTAGTTGGACAAGAGAGCTGAAGAGAAAGTCATGAAAGTATGCAATGAAGTTTGTACTTTCAAAGAAGACACCATAGACTAGCTATTTATAGAAAACAAAAAGGGAGAGACCATAGTGAAAGAACAGGTAGAAAAGCTTACTGTAGATGCCAAAACTATCTGGAATGAGAAAATAAATTAAATCCATAAGGATATTTTAGAACAGATTAAATCTATAAAATTCCATACATATGATATAGCTGTCTGGATGCACAACCAGATCTTTCCAGATTTTCAGGCTGACCCTAACATTATTCCTCATCACTTAAATCCTCTTGCTCAAGGTGAGTCCAGCCAAGTGCCTCAACCTCAAATGCCTACATTCTCTCCTAGACCAGAAGATCAGGAACTTCCTCTAGCTTCTTATTCCCAAGTTTGGGAAGACATTATTCCTCAAGATCTACCAGAGGTTCACATTCCTAAGAAAAGGAAGTATGGGGAAGGTCCTTCTGCTAGCAGATCTATTCAGCATCCAGAGGCAAAAAGAAGAAAAGCAAAGGAATTTGCTAAATTTTGGAGCCCTACTTCAAAAGCTATAATTCTTGAAACTCTTAAACTAGTCATGGACTTTAATGAGAATAGAAATCTTCACTACAGCTCAGTTGAGTGGGAAATATATGAAAAGTCCATGACCAAAAGGAGGATATATGATAGAGTATATGGAATACATAATCCTAAAGCTCCTCCAAAGCCCCCAAGGTACTATCCTAAGCCTTTCAGTTATCAGAGGAGGCAGTAGGAAAAGCAAGACAGGCAACAACAAAGCAACGAATGATTCATGATGTTTTATTTTTGAGAATTTTTGAGGAAATGGATGTTAATTGATTCTAAAACAATACTTATATATATAATTCCTAGTTTTGCATAATTATGCCTTTAATTAATCTGTCTTTGCATTTATATTCAATTTCATTTCTTACAGTTCTTTCTTTATTTTGATAATTCATCTTAGTGTAGAGGGTTCTGACTTCTACAAATAGGGGGAGATTGTTGGGTATTGCATCCACAATAACCCAGATTTGCATGAAGTCACCCTTGAACTAAGATGAGTTAAGTTGTATTTGATATCCTGTTCTAGTTGAATGTTTGCATATTCTCAGTGCTAAGTGTAGACCAATGTCAGTCAATAGTGGGTAAGGAACATAGGACCATACAGTATAATCCCTCGCTGTCTGATCCAAAGTGTTGACTCATGTGTAGCCTCTCAATTGGGATACACTTCATGTTCAAACATTGGGAACTTGGGATGAAGACAGGACCAGAAGAAAACATTCTCTAAAATTCTTGAAAAATTATCTAAGTCCATTTCTCAAGAAGTAACTTCAGAATTCTCGAGAAGTGTAGTTTACTTCTCGAGAAGCTCTCATAGTTCTCGAGAAGCTTAACTACAAAGTTCACGAGAAGCCCAGGTTTGAGGTCTCGAGAAGTCTGAACAAATTCAAGAAATTTTTTTCGAAGTTATAGTTCTCGATATGTCCTCTTTGTTCTCGAGAAGCCTAAGGTATAGTTCTCGAGAAGCCTACAGTATAGTTCTCGAGAAATCTTTCTTGTTCTCAAGAATCTTTGCTTCAGTTCTCGAGAATTGCCAGCTCAATTTCTTGAATAGTCAGGATTTTCCTATGAAATTTTTCTAAGTTAAGTTCTCGAGAACTCTTCCTTCAGTTCTCGAGATGTCCTACTTCAGTTCTCGAGAAGTTCAGAAAATTTTCTAAGTGCTTGTTCTCGAGAAGTTCAGAAAAGTTTCTAAGTGTTTATTCTCGAGAGGTCAATTAGTTCTCGAGAACTAAACCTTGTGTTCTCGAGAAGTCCAAACCTCTTCTAAAAAATTTTGTTCTTGAGAAGTCATGACAGTTCTCGAGAACTCAGTTCCTAGTTCTCGAGAACAACAGCCACTTATCGAGAACTAAGTCGACTTTCCAGGAAATTTTTTTTCCTAAGTCCAGAATGGCAGAAATTTCAAATAACTCGACGTGATTGGTCCACGTGTCATCATTAATATCTTTTCTAGCCGTTAAGGGTAATCCTATATAAAGTCTTTCACTAAGACATAACCCTAAGCAGAAAAGAAAAAGAAGAATCTTTTAAGAGCGGATTCCGTACTTTCCAAAGTTACTGGTTCGGCCGACTATTCTCAAGCACGATATTCTGAAGCCGCCATTCTCGTCAAGATCATTCTCTCTGATATCGATCTAGAAGATCTGCTGATTAAGGAATCATCTTCCTCTCCTTGATCGAGTAGATTTAAGCTTTCTCAGGTCAGATTTTCAAAGGATCTTCTTCTACAAATTCTGAAAGAGCCGTAACGTTCAATAAGAAGTCCTAGAGATAAATTCTTTCAGATCTGAGAATATTTCCGTTTGTATTTTCAAACTCTATTTGTAAATCTTGTAGGAGATTATTCTCCTTGTGTAGGAGCATTGTTCTCCGAGTGGTAGGAAGTTTTCATCTTTCGAGTGTAGATCCATTTGGATCGAGTTTGTTGGAACTTGGTTCCGAGGCATAGGATTGTTTTCAATCCGAGATAGTGAAGTAGCCGAGTCTAGTGATTTGCTAGATCGGTCAGGTAAAGTGGACGTACCCAAGTTTGGGGAACCACTATAAATCTTGTTGTCTTCTTGTGATTACTTGATTGCTTGTGCAAGATCGCTAAAATTTTTATTGTGTAAATAGACGCATGATTCACCTATTCACCCCCCTCTAGGTGATTTAGGTTGACAACTTTCCACTTTCAAGTTCTTTTTCTGTCGTGGTGTAATTTTCCTGTGTAGATGTGAGTGTTTTACTCATGTAATAAATGGGGTGGAAGTTGTTAGATATTTGTTGTCCTAGAACAGCCCCCACCGCAAAACTACTCGCATCGCACATAATCTTGATGGGAAGGTACCAGACCGGAGATATCATAATCAGTGCATTAATAAACTTTGTTTTTATTAATTCGAAGGTAGATAAACAAAGATCATCAAAAATAAATGGGGCTCCTTTTTCTAGTAGCTTAGTAAGAGGTTTGGTGATTTTAGAGAAATCTTTTTTGAACCTACGGTATAACCCAGCATGACCTAAGAAACTGTGTATGGCTTTAACGATCGTTGGTGGTGGTAGTTTCTCTATTACTTCGATCTTAGTGATTTCTACTTCAATTCCTCGGGAAGAAATCTTATGTCCAAAAACTAACCCCTCCCTCGCCCTAAAATGGAAATTTTCCCAATTTAGGGCGAGCAAATATCGAAGGATTCACCGAATACAGAGAAATTATCCATAAAAACTTCCATAATACTTTCTACGTACTTGTCAAAAATGGCTAGCATACATCTTTAGAATGTAGCTGGCTTATTGCAAAACCAAAATGGCATTATTCGGTAAGCGAAGGTGCCTAAAGGACAAGTAAACATTGTTTTCTCCTGGTCCTCAGGTAAGATGGGGATTTGAAAATACCCCGAGAGTCCATCGAGAAAATAGTAAAAGCTGTGGCCAGAAAAGACGCTCTAAGATTTTATCGATGAACGGCAAGGGAAAGTGGTCCTTGAGGGTGGCCTTATTTAACTTATGATAATCTATACACATGTGTCACCCCGTCACCATCTGTGTCAGGATTAAATCATTATTTTCATTAACTGCTACTGTGATCCGTCCTTTTTTCGGCACTACCTGAACTGGGCTAACCCACTTACTATCTGAGATGGGGTAGATAATTACTGCATCTAAGAGTTTCATTTCCTCGCCTTTTACTACTTTTTTCATGTTTGACTTTATGTGGCACTGAGGTTGGATTAAGTTACCCGAATTATCTTCCATTAGGATTTTATGAGTGCAAAAAGATGGGCGTATGCCCTTGATATCATAAATCTTCCAGGCGATAGCTCGGTAATGTTTTTGTAGAACTCGAAGAAGTTTATCATTTTCTATTTCAGTTAAGTAGGCCGAAACTATTACGGGCAGTTTGGAGTCTTTTTCGAGGAAGGTCTATTTTAGATGTTCAGGTAGCTTTTTTAGTTCTAAGGTAGGATGTTCTTTGTAAGATGATTGGGAAGATTTTTCTTTTTCAAAAATCATTTCGTCGTACTCTTTTGATTTATTTTGAAAATTTTAAGGAGTGGTGTCAGCGGCCGGGGCCATTTCTTGTAGACAATCAGGAGAAATAGTTGAGGAAGAACAGAAAGATGAAAAATCATTTTCAGAAAGGCAGTAGGAAGAGTCATCACTTAAGACATCTATGAAAAAACAAGAGTCATCATTTTCCAGGGCGTTCTTCATCGATAGGGTGATAAAAAAAGTAACCTAATCATCTCCTACATGTAGGAAGAGCTTTCCATTACTTACATCAATGATAGCTCGGGAGGTGGCTAAGACCAAGGATCAGAGGAACCTCGACGTCTTCTTCAATGTCCAGAATGACGAAATCCACCAGGAAGTTGAATTTGTTGACTTTTACTAGAACATCCTCACAATTCCTAATGGATACTTGATCGATCTATCAGCGAGCTGGATACTCATACGTGTGGGGTTAATACTACCTAATCCTTGCTTCTTGAATCAAGAGAAAGTCATTAAGTTTATACTAGCACCTTAATTTGCTAGCGCGTGTTGACGAATAGGTCACCAAAAACACACAGGATAGAAAAACTACCCGGGTCATTGATTTTCTTTTGTAAGCCATTTGTCAATACGGTAGAGCACTTGGCATTTAACGTGACATGCGATAAGTTCTCTAACTTATTTTATTTGTCAGGAGGTCTTTCAAGTATTTTGCATACTTAGGCAACCGTGAGATGGCTTCGTGGAAGGGAAGATTTATGTGGATTTGTTTAAACATTTCAAAGAAGCTATTGTACTGATCATCTAAACGTTCCTTATTATGTTGGGATGGATATGGTGGGGTAGAATCTTTTTTATAATGTGAGGGCGGGGTGATAAATTCTTTTTCAGCTGGCGGAATAATTAAAACGGGGTCGGATAACTCCTCAGGCTTTTCACATATAATACCAGAAACTTGTTTCCCACTCCAAAGAGTTATAACTTTCGCTTGCTCTCTCGGGTTGGGCTCGGTATTTGAAGGAAGAGATATGGGAGGTCGCTAAGATATAATTTTGGCGAGATGCCCTACTTGGTTTTCTAAACTTTTGATAGATCTTGTGAGGTTACTACGTATCGCGTCATTAACATTAATATATATTGAAAGTTTTTCTTTGAAGCTTGGAGGTTTTTGAAAAATTTTAAGTCGTGGAGGTGGTATAAAATCATGTTGCGGGGGCGGGAGAATAGCGTTCGTCGGATTATTCCACGAGAAATTATGGTGATTACGTAAAGTGAGATTATAATTATTTCTGAAATATAATACTCGTCGCAAGAAAATTAGCAGCAGAAAAATTATTAAAAGCATTTCTAGTCATATTACTACATAATAAACTTGTTTGGAGGTAGAAATTGCAGATTCTCATAGCTGAGGGGCGGAGGCAGCAATGATCTCCGTTATCTTTTTACTAAGTATTTCTACTTGTAATGCCAGTTGGGAGACGTTGTCCACTTCATACATAACTGCAGGATTGTTTGGGCGGGATCCTTGAACATTTAACTAATATGTGTTTATGGCCATATCCTTGAAAAGCTCAAGAGCGGCTTCGTGGGTTTTGTGGTTTAATGTACGTCCGGAAGCAACATCTATCATTTGCTTTGTATTTTGATTTATCCCATTATAAAATGTCTACACTTGTAACTATAGAGGCAGCGTGTGATGAGGGCATCATCTTAAAAGTTCTTTAAATCTTTCTCAGGTATCGTATAAAGATTAAGAGTCAATTTGACAGAAAGCAGAAATAATGTTCCTTAGTTTTGCAGTTTTTGCTGGTGGAAAGTACTTTTTAAGAAATTTTTCAGTTAGTTGATCACAAGTGGTGATGCTCCCTCTTGGTAGAGTCATCAACAACTATTTTGCTTTAGTTCTCAGAGAGAAAGGGAAGAGTCTCAGCCTAATTGCATCATTTGTAACACCATTGATTTTGAAGGTGTCACAAATTTCATGAAAGCTTGCGATGTGCGCGTTTAGATCTTCATCTTGAAGTCCATCATATTGCACATACTACTGCACCATTTAAATAATGCTAAGCATTAGTTCGAAATTATAATTAGCTATAGCAGGGCGAACTATACTTGATTCTGTACCCTCAAGATTCAGATTTGCATAAGAGAACATAGGCCTATGCTGGGCTTCCTCTAGGTTAGGTTCTTCCATTTTTGAATGAGAAATTGACTCGAAATCCTCAACCGATATTTGGAAACTAGGGCCTTGAAATCCTGATTTTCTCTGAAGAGTACACTCAAATTCTTGTTCCAAGTCCAAAATAACCGACGGATTTCCGCAGGTCTTACACTAGGAGAAGAGAGAGAAAGAAAGAGAAAAAAATAAGATAGAAAAAGAGAGTTACTTTTTTCAAAATATATTTTTTTAACGGTTTAGCTCCCGAACCTCCAGAGGATAACCTAATAAAGGGTTTGCAGGGTAGTAGAAAAAGTAGTGGTATTTAAGCCACCTTGCCCTTTTTGAGAGAATTCAGTGGTGTAGAAAAAGAAGATGATGGGTTTCTAAATATTAGCGTTAGTTTTTTTTGAATTTTAAATTTTTAAGAAAAGAGGCAATAAAAATAGATGATAAAAGTAATAGGTTCGTGTTTTCAAAATATCAATGAAAGTTGCGTCCACGGCAACGTAGCCAAAAACATGATGTCTTCTGATCATTATGAAAATTAAACCAAACTATCAATCCAATGAAGGAAAGTATACCTATCGAATTATAGCAAGGGGACACAAGTGTCGGATTAAAATCCGGGATTTGTTGAGTAATTCTACTCACACGAAAAACTATTATCTTATCAGAAAATCTTTTAGAGTTTGTTAACTAATTTAGAAAGAAAGGAAACTACTTGCAATTATGAAAAGAAGATTACTTGCACTAATAAAGACAACTACTAGCGATTAAAAGCGAGGTTGAAATAATGAAAAGGAAGTAGCACTCGACAATGAATCACCTCGGCATAAGTTAATCAAAGATACGATAACAAACCTAATCTTAATAAGGAAAAGGTTATTGACCGTGGAGGTTCCCAAAGCTTGAACACGCTTCTCTCGAAGTCGTGCCCAATTGAGTATAGGAAGGTCTGACCGAACTCTCTATAACACACCTTTCCGTCACATAGCATTTAGCAGTAGGTCCGGCTGGGGCCCGATGCCATATACCACCGACAGACTGATGGGTTACTAAATGAAACCCTCCTTCCAATAACAAACGTCCTAAACAGAGAAAATTATAGTGGAAGCATTTAAAATGTTGCAAAGAAAAGAATCCAAGCCACAACATGAATGTCCACTAAAATACCCAAAATAGGAATCAGCGTACAAATACACAAAGTACTTGGCCTTATGGCCCTACATGAGTTTACTTTAAACAAATAATTTCTTCTAAACATCAGCACGCAGGCCGGTCACACATGAGAATAAAAGTAAACATTCGCAAAGGCATTCGAGGGCCGGCTCAGCAATAAGGGCTCTCACCCACTATTTTCCACTAGGCTCTGTAGCATCTGCAAGCAATAATCCACTGCAATAGTGGCAAACAAAAGCAACGGTCAGCTAAAGCTGACCAAATTATAACGGCCTTGCCACAAGATCGGGGAGGCGGTGCTCCTTCCCTGCATTACATTAGTATAATCCAACGAATAAAGTTTAAGTACAACATAAGCACAATACACCACATGTGTAGGCACGGACGACCACAAACCCCGTGCTCTCAGGGCACATTCTCGGTGAACCCGGTACAAATCTGGAGTCTCACCACCGGCGCAAGGATGACAAACCTCATGAGCATTATAGTCTTTTCGTCCTAAGCCTAAGACCCTCCATCTATGCCAACGGTAAGTACCATGTACCTTAGGTAATTTTAATTGAACCAAATAGAGCGGGTACAATTCCGCCTAACTCGTTGCACACACCACGACGTCAATTTAAGCCATAGGGGCGGGTCAAGCTTCCCTGAGTCCCTAATCGATCACATAAATTTTATACAACCCAGTTATGTGCAAGTTGTCTCCCAGGACACCAAGATGGCAGAACCACGCTTCTGCCCAGTTTTCCGGGTGCACCTTGGAGTTAGTCCCCAAGGCTCCCTACTATAATCTATCGCGTAGAAAACCCAAAAACAACCATCGGCACGGAGTCTTCTCCTGCTATTCATGCATAATGAAAAATCACTAATCCAGACCAACTTATCTGTGTAGGCTTCACACACCATGCCTATGTCTGTACTTTGATTCCGGACTCTACATGCAAAACAACGTGGATAATTCATGTCTACCTGAAGGAATACCTCATACTCACCGCTCACTCGCGGGAGGGAGTTTCCTATGCAAAAAAGAAGAGGACTTCGCATGTCTAAGAAGAGAATCGTTACTCTTGAGCTTCTCTTTGGCGCCATGTAGATCTAAATGGATGAAAAGCGCCGCAATGGCCTCGCTATGTAGATCCTGACTAGGCTTGCGATTTGGGGATTTGAAGCTCCACTGATGACTGGATATCTCCTTCTCCTTCTTCCTTGCTCTCCCCTCACTCTAAACTTTTAGAAAAAGAAAACTCAAAGTTGAATGAGGGTTTCAAACCCTATTCCCGGCCTTAACTCAGCATGAACCATTTTTGGCCCTTAGATCCCAATAGAAGGAAACGAACGGTCATAATTCGCTCTTAAAATCAATTTCCTGGGCCGAACATGTCTTATGACACGCTAGAGTACAAGGCCGTGTTCCACAATCTCCGTAAATAAGGAAATACAGAACAGGACACAGCCTGTGACACGGCTTGGGACACACCCATATCAACCATGGACACGCTCATATTATGGGCCGTGTGCCCCAATCGATGCTGAAACTGTCGCATCCCGAGCATGATATGGGCTTAAACACGCCCATGTCAACCGTTGACATGCCCGTGTTATCGGTACACACTCGTGTTGCGAGGTGTGTTCCTCAAGCGAAACAGTACCAAAACATCCCAAAGAGGACACGGACATGTGATATGCCCGTGTCACAGGCCGTATCCTAGATACGCCCTGGGACACGCCCGTGTCCCAGGCCGTATAACTCTCTCGACATAGCCCGACTAACAGCCCGAGTAGGAAATGACCCTTGGCACGCCCGTGTCCCAGGCCGTATGGCCCTTACCTGGCCCCAAACTTGGCTTCAAACATTGTCTATCCCTCTTTTGAGTTTTGGGGCGTTACAATTCTCTCTCTCTTAAAAGAATTTCATCCCGAAATTACAGAAAGGAAAAGATACAAAAAACAAAACGGTACCTGAGTGGACTAACTCGAGGTACTCTTCTAGCGTGGTCTGCTCTGGATCCCACGAGAGCTCCTTAAGACCGATGTTTCCTATCAGACTTTGACCATTCTGATGTCCTTGTTATAAATCCGCTTGACTTCCAAGTCCTCAATGCGAACGAGTTTGATCTTCATCGTCAACCCATTATCAACCGGTACTTGATCTACTGCAATAATATGTGATGGCCCTTATACCGCCTTCTGTAACACTGAAATATGGAATACATCCTGTAGACCACACAATTCCACTGATAGCTTCAGTCGATAAGATGCTTCACCAATGCGCTCCAGAACATCAAACAGTCCTAGGTACCTCGGGCTTAGCTTCTTCAAGCGTCGTACCCGTGAAACACCCTTGAACGGCTTAATCTTCAAGTATACCCAGTTGCGAACAGCAAACTCAACGTTCCGATGCTTGGCATTAGAGTATTTATCCTGCCTGTCCTGAGCGATCAGCAGTCATTCTCATATAGTTTGTACAAACAAAGGGGTGTCTTCCACCTCTTATCGCTTGCATAGCTTTGACTCACCTATTTCAAACCAGGACAACGACATGCAACATTGCCTACCATATAGGGCCTCGAAGGGCGCCATTTGAATACTTGTTTGGTTGCTGTTGTTATAAGCAAACTCCACCAAGTACAGGTGATCTTCCCACTGCTTCCCGAAATCTAAGACGCTCATGCGAAGCATGTCCTCCATCATCCTGTTGACCCTATTTGTCTGACCATCCATCTGCGAATGAAAGGCCGTGCTGAAACTCAGCATGGTTACCAATATTTGTTGCACCAACCTCCATTCAATGGACCTAAACTGCCCATCTCGGTCACTCAGATGTTGCGGGGCACACCGTGCAATCGAACAATGTTATCCACGTAAATTTTTGCTAATTTATCCACTGAATCATCCTTCCTATTTGGAATGAAGTGCGACACTTTCTTCAGTCGATCAACAATCACGCAGATGGCATCGTTTCCCTTCAGCGACCTTGGACAACCCATGCACAAAATCCATTGAAATATCGTCAAACTTCCACTTCGAGATCGGTAAGGACTTCAAGAAACATCCAGGCTTCTGGCCATCCGCCTTCACCAAGGCGCACGTTTGACACTTCGCCATATAAAGTGCCACATCCTTCTTAAGTCCTGGACACCAGAACAACTTTTTCATATAACGATACATTTTCGTGCTCCCTGGGTGAATTGAGTACTAGTATTATGAGCCACGTACATCAATTCCTCCCGCAGTTTACCCACGTTTGGGATGCATATATGGCTGTCCTTCCATAACAATCATCAACAACACCAAATTGGGAATTTGACCATCCAAAGCCTAATCCATGATCTGCTTCATGTTGCTATCCAAAACTAGAGCCTGCCGAATACTATCAGCAAGGTCATACTACACCTCTGTCCAGTTCAGCTGTTCTTCGGCACTAGTCTGCTTGTCCACACAAGATATCTCCAATTCCTCCAATTCATGAACCAATCGCTCATCATGTATTGACAACTAGTTGGCCTATGCGGGAGCCCTGCGACTCAACACATCAGCAACCGCATTACCTTTACCAGACACATAATGAATCTTAAATGTGTATTCCCCCAGGAACTCCATCCATCTCTGTTGCTGCATGTTTAGATCCTTTTGATCCAACAAGTATTTCAGGCACTTGTCATCGGTGTAGATATCGACCTTCACACCATACAGGTAATGCCTCCAAATCTTCAGGGCAAATATCACAGCCGCTAACTCCAACTCATGGACCAGATAATTCCTCTCGTGTACCTTTAGTTGACGCGAGCCATAAGCTATTACACTCCCATGCTGCAGTAGAACTCAACCCAAACCACTGCCTGAAGCATCACTATAAATCTTATAACCTTCGGTCCAACTCAGCGAACATAGGACAGGACTCATGGTCAACCATCTCTTCAGCTCTTCGAAAGCTTCTGCGCACTCAGGCATCAAAATAATATTTTGATCTTTCCTGTCAAAAGCGTGAAGGGTAACGCTATCCACGAGAAGTTCTCAACGAAGCTCCTGTAATAGCCTACAAGCCCAAGAAAACTCCGGACTTCTGCTACCGTATATACTCATGCCACTCCCGTATCGCAACTATCTTCGCCGGATCCACCGCAAATCCCTTCTCCACAAACTATATGACCAAGGAATGCCACTGAGGATAAATAGAATTCAAATTTGGAGAATTTTGCATATAGTTGATTCCTCCTCAGTGTCTCCAACACCAAATGCAGATGCTTAAAGTGATCCTCCTCAAAATGCGAGTACACCATTATATCGTCGATAAAGACTATCCAGAAGTGGTCCAGGTACTCCTTGAATGTTCTATTCATCAGATCCATAAACACGGACGGCACATTAGTCAGCCCAAACAGTATGACAGTAAACTCATAATGCCCATTCCTCGTGCTGAAGTTGTCTTGGGGATATAACTTTCTCTTATCCTCGGTTGATAATATCCGGATTTAAGATCCAATTTCGAGTACACCGATGACCCAACTAATTGATCGAACAAATCATCAATCCTTAGGATTAGATACTTATTCTTCTCTATCAACTTATTCATATCTTGATAAGCTATACAGAGTCACAAACTTTCATCCTTCTTCTTAACAAAAAGGACCGGTGTGCTTCAAGGCGATGAACTTGGATGCACATAACCCTGTTCAAATAGCTCTTTAAGTTGAACCTTCAATTCCACCATCTCCTTAGGCGCTAACCGATATGGAGAGCGTGACACAAGTTTGGATCATGGAACTAGCTCAATTATGAAGCCAATATCTCGTTGAGGTGGGGCTCTAGGGAGATTGCAAGGTAACACGTCAGGGTACTCGGATACCACTGGGATACTGTCCAAAGTAGGCTTAGGCTTCGAAGCCTCCACTAATATGAAGAATAGCTCTACACCAGCACGAACAACCTTAACCACCTGAAGAGCAGACATCAAAGTCTTGCTCGACCCTTTCAAGCCCGCAAATGTTGTCTCACGACCAGTTCCAAATTTGAAGTCCTTGCGGTTACAATCAATATATGCTTGCTGCTCCGAGAGCCAGTCCATACCAAATATCATGTCGAACTCCAACAGCGGTAGTAACGACGCTTGCAAGTCGAACTCCTGACTCCCAATCTGTATCTTTACGCAACAGACTCAATCAGTGAGCATTGAACACCCATTTATCAACAACACCTACAATTTTTCCTTTGCCATCAAAGAAGGTACTCTGATGTGCGATATAAATCCTTCGGACAAAAAGGAGTGCGAAGATCCTGTATCAAAGAGTGCTCTCGCCGGATTATCAAAAATCAAAACAAAGCCTAATACAAGCAGTAGTAAGCTAACATGTGCAAGGTAACAAATATTTAAAGCTAAATTGCTTTATTGCCTCCTGCTGGCTAAGGTTGTAAACCTTAGGCTGGGTTGAAGCATAGTGTAATGCGATTATCTCAACCGCTTTTCCTTTCTCCTCATATGTTGCTCCTGGCTTCCTCTCAGACTTTGGGCATTCGCTCCAGCAATCTCGGGAAAAATGCTCTGGCATCCCACAATTATAGCATGTACCCGGGGTTCGACCTGTAGTCGCCCTAGATGCACTAGAATATGGGGCTGGACCCGAAGTCCTAGCCTCCTTATTAAACTTACGAAACCCATACTTTGAGATAGTAGGCACCTTGAACTCTTTCCTCTTTGCACTAGAGTCTTTCTTCGCTTATACATTCCTCTGATCTTTCTCCAACGACCGGGCAATGTTGACCAAGGTTAGAAAACCCTGCGTCATAGGCCCCAAGAGTAGTAGCCTTAGGTCATCCCGCAGACCCTCAAAAAACTGGTTTGTCTTACGCTCCTCATCAGCGAATGTAGAGTTAGGGTATGGACCCAACTGTGTAAATTTGTTGAGGTACTCGTCCATGCTACTATCTCCTTACGTCAACTTTTGGAACTCATTCTCCATCGTGATCCTTTGAGCTGAGGGAAGGTACTGTGCCAAGAATAGTCTCGAAATTTTCAACCATCGAGACATCCGTGAGTTTCCTTCCCCGCAAGTGGTGTAGCTCTAAACCTTCCCACCACAACCTTGCATTACCATCCAATAAGAAAGTGGCTATGGTGGTCTTTTTCCACTCCTCCATTTCCGTAGCCTTCAAAACTCTCTTTACTTGGGAGATTCAATCCTCAGCTTGAGATGGGGTTCCAGTCCACGAGAACATTGGAGGATTGAAGCCAATAACATGTTTGAGCTGATTTTCGGTGTCTCTTCTAGTTATCAACGGCTCCAACACCGCTTGTTCAACCCTTCTCAATTCTGCCGCTTGAAGTGATACCTGCTCCACCGCATGGGCTTGGTGTTGCACCTGCCTTGCTGGCTTGGAATTTATCATTGCGAACACCGCTTCAGCCACCAATCTTATGGTTTCTTCTGAAGGAGGTGTTGTAGGCACATCATTCGGTGCGCTACTTGCCTTAGAATGCTGGTTTTCATAATCCCCTGCACCACTCCTAGTAACCTATAAACATACAAAACACCGTTAAGTGACCGAACAATATTACAAAAAGCAATTATAGGAACACGCAGGTTCCTCAAACATGTGTATTTTCATTCCTAAGTGGACATTCATGGGTTCTTTTTATATTATAACGATGATGCACATTCATGTGCTCACCACCCCTTAAAAGAATTCATCCATGAATTCCAATAAGCATGACCAAAACCGGTAGTCTGATACAAAATTGTAACACCCCTATCCATCATATAACATATAGCAGTAGGTCCGGACGGGGCCCGCCGCCATATACCACCGACAGACCGAAGTGTTACTAAATGAAACCATACTTCCAATAACAAATGTCCTACACATCACACATTATAGCCGAAGCATTTTAAATGTTGCAAAGAAAAGAACCCAAGCCACAATATGAATGTCCACTAAAATACCCAAAATAGGAATGAGCGTACAAGTACACAAAGTACTTGGCCTAATGGCCTTACATGAGTTTACTTTAAACAAATAATGTCTTCCAAACATCGGCACACAGGCCAGTCACACATGAGAATAATTGTAAACATTAGCACAGGCCTTCGAGGGCCTGCTCAGAAATAAGTGCTTCAACCCATTATTTTCCATTAGGCTCCACAGCACCTACAAACAACAATCCACCGCAACAGTGGAAAATAAAAGGAACGTTTAGCTAAAGTTGACCAAATTATAATGACCCCGCCCATGGATCGGGGCGGCAGTGTCCCTTCCCTACATTACATTAGTATAATCAAACGATTAAAGTATATGTTCAAAATTAGCACAATACACCACAGGTGTAGGCATAGACGGCCACACACCCCGTGCTCTAAGGGCACATTCTCGGTGAATCCGGTAAAAATACGTAGTCTGACCACCGCCTCCAGGATGGAAAACCTCATAAGCATTATAGTCTTTCCGGCCTAAGCCTAAGACCCTCCATCTATGCCAACAGTAAGTATAACATACCATAGTTCGCTTTAACCGAACCACATAGAGCGGGTACGGTTCTGCCTAACCCATTGCTCACACTGCCACGCTAATTTATGCCATAGGCACGGGTCAAGCTTCCCTGAGTCCAAAATCGATAACACAAATTTTACATTACCTAGTTATGTGCAAGTTGGCTCCCAAGCCACCAAGATGGCAGAACCACGCTTCTGCCAAATTTTTTGGGTGCACCTTGGAGTTAGTCCCCAAGACTCCCTGTTGGAATCTACCGCGTAGAAAACCCCAAAAAAACCATCATCACAGTGTCTTCTCCGAATATTCATGTATAATGAAACATCACCGATCCAGAACAACTTGTCCGGGTAGGCTTTACACACCATGCCTATGTCTAAACTTCGATTCCGGATTCTACATGCAAAACAACGGGGACTATTCATGTCTACCCGAAGGAATACCTTGCACTCACCGCTCACTCGCGGGATGGAATTTCCTATGAAAAAAGGAAGAGGACTTCACATATCCAAGAATAAAATCCTTACCCTTGAGATTCTCTTTGGTGCCATGAAAATCTAGACGGTTGAAAAGCACCGTAATGGCCTTGCCTCCATTGATCTGGACTTGGCTTGCGATTTGGGGCTCCGAAGCTCCACCGGTGACCGGATCTCTCCTTCTCCTTCTTCCTTGCTCTCCCCACTCTCTAAAGATTTTCAAAAGAGAAAACACAAAATGGAATGAGGGTTTTAAACCAATTCCCATCCTTAACTCAGCAAGGACCATCCTGGGCCCTTCAATCCCAATAGAAGTAAATGAACGACCATGATTCGCACTTAAAATCAATTTCCAAAGCCAAACACAGCTTGTGACACGCCCGTGTCTAAGTCCGTGTTCCATAGTCTTTGTAAACCAGGAAATACAGAATAGGACACAGCCTATGACATGGCTTGGGACACGCCCATGTTAACCATGGACATGCCCGTATCATGGGCCGTGTACCCAAAATCGCCCCTGGAACCGTAACATCTCGACCAGGACACGGGCTTAGATATGCTCATGTCAACCATTGGCATGCCCGTGTCAATCGGTACACGCCCGTGTTGGAAGGCGTGTTCCTAACTCGACACAAGACCAAAACATGCCCAAGAGGACACGTCCATGTGACACACCTGTGTCATAGGCCGTGTGTTGGAACCCCTCGGTTATTTTGGCTAGGTTCTCTTATTAGGTTGTGACCCATGTTGTATAGAAGGGTCAAATTTTAGGTATTTCTAGAGCTTAGGCCATGTCCTAAGGGTCAACAGTACAAAGGACCATCCTCCATCACTGCCAGAGACTCAATACTTAGAGAAATCAAGATTTAGAAAAAAAAATCTACGTTCGTCGATCTTAGGTTGAAGATAGTCATACTCAGCTCAACTACCTCAGAGATAAAATTCTCTGAACTGAGTTCGATGATCTCTGTTCTTAGTTCGACTAATACTTCATCTCTCAATGCCAAAGATCACTCAACGCCATAATCACTCAGCGCCAAAATGGACTCAGCGACATAATTCACTCAAAGACAAAGCTGATCTCAGGTCGGCGAACTAAGAGCACAGAATCATTTAGTTTATGCAGTGCAGTTGTTCATAGAGCTCCGGTCGATGAAAGCTGATCTCAGGTCAACAAAATCTCAGGTCGATGAAATCACAGGACGATGGAATTACAGGTCGACGAAAGCTGATCTCAGGTCGACGAAAACTATAAGATATTTTCTTATTTATTCTTTCTCTTTCTGTCTCATCACTTTATATCTATTATAGGCTATTAATTCCCTTGTAAATATATGCACTTATATTCTCTGAATAGAGCCGTTACTGGCAGCATTGATTGCTAGCATCCTCTATGGAATTAATTGCTTATATATCGGGACAGACATAGAATAGAATAATTGACAGCATTCATGCCGTTTTTCGTTCCCAAGATTTCGGCTGAACTTTTATTGTAGAGTTTTTGAAATTCGACCAAGTTGCAGTTATCTGATATACATCTCCCTGCTAAGAAAAAAAAGAGAGAATACATACATACAAGAAAAGAACGGTAATCCATCATCAACAGAGTTACAGAAAAGAAAACATACAAAAGTGTAGTGAAAACATCTCTCAGAAAATCTGTCTGCTCTCAAGAGAAGAAGAAAGAACAACCAACACCATCAAGAGTCCTTCCTCTCTTTCTTTCTTTTCAGGGATCTCAAGTGATAGCAACATTCAAATTAGACAAGGCCTACTCACCCTTCTACAAAGCTTCCACTCCTAAACCATTCAAGATCACAGGGGGAGCTTTGTCTTCAACAACTAAAAAATCCACATAGTCCTCAAACTGTATTTTGAGAAAAGAATACTTTCATCAAACTCTCTTCCCGACCTCTGTACAGGGTTTTAATTCCCTTCAAAATTATTCTGGTTGCAAGTCTCCTTCCAAAAGAATTGAGTTGGTTTTTGAGCACCTGATCAAAAGCTCATTGGTGGCAGTCACCTGATCAAAACCTGTAGTTGATTCCTACCTTAAGTGGTAGAAGAGTGGATATACCCAAGTTTGGGGAACCACTATAAAATTCTTGTGTTGTTTGTGTTTGTTCTGATTTTTCTCTGTGCTTGTGTTGCGATACATATGTGTTGTGTAGATTAGAAATATATCTCTAGTTATCTGCTGCACCAGTACACTAGTACACTGATTGTATAGTAACCTATTTTATTAAAGATTCTTTAATACAGTAAAAATTTAAAAATGTTTCAATAACTCTATTCACCCCCCCCCTCTAGATTTTTCAGAGCTTACCCTATCTTTCAATTGGTATCATAGGAAGGTTAATCATATCATACAGGCTCACACCTGGATTAACCATGATCCTTAGGATAAACTCTGAATAAGCTTTAGCAGTCTCTCTGACTATTTTTTATTTTCTGGTATCGTTGCACAAAATAAAGATTATGCCAGCACCAGACCTCCAGTTTGCAACTTGCAAAAGTTTGGAATCTGGAAGGCAAGAATCAACCTGTACATGAACTCTATTGATGAGGATATTTTCAATTCTATCTTGACAGGACCACCAGCTCCAGTGTCCTCTACCTCAACTTCAGTAAATCTCAGTGCAGTGCCTCCTCCAGATCAAGCTGATGCATATAAGAAGGCAAAGATTGCTGATGCCAGAGCTATGAATATACTGGCCCAAACTATGTCAGATGAAATATTTATAAAGGTTGCTGATTGCACATCTGCCAAAGCCATTTGGGATTCCCTCAACCAAATGGTAGCAGGCTCTGCTGATGAGAGGAAGGACAGAAGATCAAATCTCATCTCCCAATATAAGAACTTCAGGAAAGATGAAGCAGAATCTGTAGAAGAAATGTATAAAAGGCTGAGCTCCTTCCTAAGTGAGCTCAGAACATTGGATAAAGAAATCACGCTGACTGAGGTCAATTACAAGATCCTCATGTGCTTTCCCAGAATATGGGACTCCAGAATCTGGCCCATCAAAGAATCTAGAAGCATGACTGAAATATTAACAGAATCTCTTCTTGGAAAGCTCAAATCCTATGAGCAACTGATCAAGTTAAGAGAAGCTGCAGTTGAACCAAAAGCTTCAACACCTACCAGGAAGGAACAAAGCTTAGCACTAAAAGCAGCAGATTAATCTCCCAGCTTATCAACCAATGATGAACTTATGAGTCTCTTTGCTAAGAGATTCTATAAGATGGCAAGGAAGGACTTCAAGAGGAAGCCTTCAAGGAATGAAGATAAACCCAGGTATGATAAGACCCCCCCTAAAGAAGTTGTCTGTTTTGGATGCAGGAAACATGGACATTTTATCTCAGAATGTCCACAAGCTCAAATGAAAGACAAAGGCAAGAAAAGGAGTCAAGAAGACATCAGCACAACAAGGCCTCCTCCAGTAAATACAAAAAGAATGAGAAGGGTTTGTGGCTGAAACCTGGAGTGATACTGAAGATGAAACATCCTCCTCCAGCTCCAGTGAGGATGATACAGAGGAAAAGAAGGCAAGGGAAGTTTGTCTTATGGAAATAGATGCTGGAAGAAATAGATTAGATTCTGAAGGATCAGAAGATGAAGAATCCCTCTCTGAAGAGGATCAGGTAATTTCATCATATGATTTTCAATCTAAAGTATTTCAATTTGAATTTAAACTATTGTGTTTAGACCTAATAGAATCTTAGAAGAAAATCAAACTTCTTAGGGAAAAATTGGTAGAACAAGAAAAGTCATTGCTGATAATGAAAAACTAACTGAAGAACTAAACCTAGCTAATCAACAAATAGTGTTTTTAAAATCTGAATTAAGTAAGCTAAGGAACTTAAAGAAATGTTAAATGGTACGAGTTTACAATTGATAAACATAACTAGTACAGTTAATATAAGATCTAATAATAACAAACTAGGATTAGGAGCCTCATCTTGTGAACCAATCCTCATTCAGAAAAATAAACTATCAAAACCCATTAATTTTATTTCTGAAAGTGGTAAGAAGAATACTGAACAGGTAGACAAAGTTAATGAAGTTCATACACAATTAGAAATTAAGAAAACAAATCAAAAAAAGAAAAACAAACAACATAACTATGTTCAACAAATTTCATCGAACTCAAAACGACAAAATGGGAATGGTTTGTCGACCTCAGAATGACGAAATCTAAACACAAATAATAATGCAATCTATTCTTTGAACTGGGATCGACGAAACCAGTATGGTTCGTCAACCAGAGATCGACGTTTCTAGGGCTCTGAGAATGGATATCTCCATTCTTCGAGCAGAGATCGAAGAAATCAACCCCGATCATCGATCTCAGGTCGACGAACATACTCAAATTTGTCAGATCCAGTTCATAACCAGAGTAACCTAAAAGCTAATAAATCACTTAATCCCTTTAGTCAGTGGGTCATACCTCCAAGAAGGTATAATCCCTTAGGTTATAAGGATCAACCTGAATGCTCATTTATTTCAAGCTTCAGCTATGTTAAACAACAAGGACCCATGGTAACCTGGGTCAAAAACTGCAAATCCTCTTTTCAGGTAGAAGAGAACCCTGTCACTCAAAACAAATGGTACCTGGACAGTGGTTTCTCTAAACATATGACAGGTTGTAAAGAATGCCTAATCAACTATAAAGCCAAGACTGGACCTAAAGTAATCATTGGGGATTCAGGCTTTGGATTGAAAGAAGGCTATGGTGACTTCAACTGTGGAGCTGTCACATTCAAAAAAGTTACTTATGTAAATGGCCTAAAGCATAACTTAATATCAATAAGCCAACTATGTGATACAGTTTATCAAGTAAGCTTTACTAACTCCTTATGCATTATTTCTCTAAACAACACAACTGTTTTAACATGAATTAAACAAGTCAACATCTACTTAGTAAATTTTGAATCTGCTAACTCTAAAATTTGTCTATTCAATTATGTTAGCATTCAAACTAGCTTATGTCACCAAAGACTAGGTTATGTAAACCTTAAGAATATAGCTAGGTTATCTAAGGACAATCTTGTTAGAGGTTTACCTTCTTGTCCCTATAAGAAGGAAGGCATCTGCAGGGCTTATCAACTAGGCAAGCAAACTAAATCTAGATTCAAATCCATTAATAAGAGTGATTCACTTAGAATTTTGAATTTGCTCCATATGGACCTTTTTGGTCCAATTGCTGTACAAAGTCTAGGAGGAAAGTCTTATACATTAGTTATTGTGGATGACTTCTCCAGATTCACATGAGTTTTATTCTTGAGAGCAAAGTCAGATACCTTTCAAGTTCTTACAGATTTTCTCAAGAACAAACAGATTGAGTATTCTACTCAAGTTGCATTGATTAGCAGTGAACATAGCACTGAGTTTGAGTCTCTTCTTATGCTAGAGTTCTATAGGAAAGAAGGTATAAGACACTGCTTCTCAGCTCCAAGAACTCCTCAACAAAATGGGGTAGTTGAAAGGAAGAATAGAACACTCATTGAAGCTATAGGTACATTGCTTGCAGAAGCTTACATACATCTATCCTATTGGACAGAAGCTATAAGCACAGCAAACAATGTCCTGAATAGAAGCCTTATACACAAACTAAAGCTCAAGACTCCCTATGAACTACTAAAAGAAAAGAAACCTATAATCACCTATTTTAAAGTATTTGGATGTATATGCTATATTCCCAATAATGACAAGAAACATCTTAGAAAGTTTGAAGCTAAGGTTGCAATTGGAATTTTTATAGGATATTCCCAAGTCAGCAAGGCATATAGGGTGTTTAATAAATCAACACTAAAAATTCAAGAATCCTTGCATGTGACATTTGATGAATCTAACATGTTTTAAAAGGAGAGAGATATCTCTACCAACAGTCATTTGCAGGTACAGAATTTGTGTGAGAGCTTAGGTGATCTAAACCTTACCTCAAAGGTTGAATCACATCCCTCTCCACAAGCTATATCAGAAGCTGAAAGTGAAGAAGAAACTGTGGAAGCAGTCCAACTTCCTTCAATAGTTGATACAATTCCATAAGAGGAATTAAATAAAATAACTGGTGCTGAACCAACTTCTCTTAATGATTTTGTCACACTTAGCGATCACCTTAGATCTCAAGTAATCGGAGACATATCAGCAGGAGTGCAGACAAGGCATCAACTCAACCCTGATGTAATGCGTGCCTTCTTTCTCTCTCAAATTGAGTCTCAATCCATATTTGATGCAGAGCAAGATCCAAACTTGATCATTGCAATTCAAGAGGAACTCAACAGGTTTGAGAGGTGTAAAGTTTTGGACTTTTTTCCAAGGACTAAGGGCTATAAGAAAATTGGGACTAAGTGGGTATTCAGAAAAAAACTTGATGCCCATGGTGTGATTGTGAGGAACAAGGCAAGGCTTGTTGCTCAATGATACAGACAAGAGAAGGTATTGATTATGATCAAACCTTTGCACCTGTTGCAAGGCTTGAATCCATCAGACTCTTCTTGGCCTATGCTGCTCACAAGAAGTTTAAGGTATATCAAATGGATGTCAAAAGGGTCCTTTCTCAATGGGGAACTAAAAGAAGAAGTATATGTGGAACAGCCACCAGGTTTTATCTCTTCAACTCACCCCTCTTATGTTTTTAAATTGCATAAGGCTTTCTATTGTTTAAAGCAAGCTCCAAGAGCTTGGTATAAGACCTTAGCCAGCTTTCTTTTAGAGCATGGTTTTTAAAGAGTCATGGTTGATCGAACCCTTTTTACAAAATTGCATCATGATAAAATTCTATTAGTACAAAAAAATGTAGATGAAATAATATTTGGATATACTGATCCAAATCTGTGCAAAAGATTTTCTGATCTAATGCACTCAAGGTTTGAGATGAGTAGCATGGGTGAGTTATCATATTTCCTTGGTCTTCAAGTGAAAAAAACCCTGAAGGAATCTTCATCTCTCAGTCTAAATATGCTAAAGAGCTTATTAAGAAGTTTGGGATTAATGATGCCTCCTTCATGAAAACTCCCATGACTGCCAATGCTGTTATAGATGCTGATGAATCTAGAAGACCAGTTGATCAGGCTAAGTATAGGGCCATTGTTGGATCCCTACTGTATCTAACACCAAGCAAACCAGACATTATGTTTGCCACATGTCTTTGTGCTAGATTCCAGGTGAAACCTAAATAATCTCACCTTATTTTCTTAAAAAGGATTTTAAGATATATAAAAGGTTGTCCAGATCTAGGCCTCTGGTATTCAACAGAATCATCCTTTTTGTTAACTGGATTTTTTGATGTTGATTATGCTGGATGTAGAGCAAACAGGAAAAGCACCTCAGGAACTTGTCAATTCCTTGGTGACAAACTTGTATCTTGGTTCTGTAGAAAGCAAACATCTGTTTCAACCTCCACTGCTGAAGCTGAGTATATAGCTACAGGCAGTTGCTGTTCACAGATCTTATGGATACAAAACCAACTACTAGATTATGGTGTCAACTTAAATAATTCAACTATTCTTTGTGATAATACAAGTGCTATCTCAATTGCACAAAATCCAGTATTGCATTCTAGAACAAAGCATATAGATATTAGAAATCATTTCATTAGAGATTGTGTTGACAAACATAAGATTAAACTTGAATTTATCTCTACTGATTTGCAAAGAGCTGACATATTCACTAAGCCATTGGACTCATCCAAGCATCTATTCTTTGTCAATCAGCTTGGTATGATAAATGGTCAGGACTTAATCCAATGCTCTGTCTGTGGTCAAAGAATTGCTACTATTCGTCGAACTGAGATCGACAAACTGATAAATGTTCTTGAAGACTTTTCGTCGACCATAGATCGACGAAATATCTTAGTTGAGTGCATTCGTCTACAAAAGAACGACAAATTCTGTCTCTGAAAGTTTTCTACGAACGACGAAAACTTTCCCTCTCTTCATTCTTAGATCGACAAATTTCTCCTGAATGAAATTTTTTGTCGACTTGAGATCGATGAATCTTGTGTTTTTGTCGGATTGAGATTGGCGATTCATATTCCGAAAACCATTATTAAGGCTTTCTTCTTCGACCTCAATCCCGCGCTTTCAGAATTCCCCCCCTGCACTTGATCTTGTGTTTTCTCTTGCAGGTGTGCTCTTTCTCTCTCTCATTTGATCTTAACGTCGCAAATGCCCGCTACTGGATCAACTGGCATGAAGTTCGATCATGGTTTTGATATTGATTTTGACTCTTTCCAACAGTCAGATAAAATTTTCATAGATATTCTACAGCTATTTGAGGAACAAAATCTGAAGCAGTTCATGACTAAAAGAATCATGATTCCTATGACAGAAATAAAGTAATGGGTTGGCTCTTCTTCTTCAATAGAGACTGAAATGACTGGGACTGTTAGTGGTAATCAAGTGATTCTTTCTCCCTCCGTTCTCTCTGAACTTTTCAATTTGAAAACTGGAGAAGATGAACTAGAAATGGATGATAATGAATATAAGGATATGCTGACTGTTATGGGTCACTTCGACGAAAACCCTAACAAATATTTTAAGAAAAATTTCTCCCCGGCATATAAATTTCTTGCGGATGTCGTTGGGAAGGTGTTGTTTGCTAAGCATACAGCACATGACTATATTTCCAGGCAATAGTTCCTGGTTATGGTCGCATTGGTCAGTAAGAAGAATGTGAACTGGCTGAAGATCTTCTTTGATTTAATCAGGAAAAAGAATAGTAAAAAGGAGGTTTGGTATGGAAGAATCTTGGGCTTGCTTCTGAAAGCCAAGGAAAATAAACTACTACTATCTCAGACAACATGCATTAATGCATCTAAGAAGCTCTCATATGCCCTCTTTAGCAGATGGGAGTGGACTATCATAAAGCCATCTAAGGGCAAGTCCTCTTCCTCTAAATCTTCTGAAAATACAAGGGCTGCATTAGCCAGTCCTCACCCCTCTGAAGAGATTCCATTCACCCCTCCACCTCCTCCTGATTCTCAAGCACCATCTCAGCCTCAAGTTCAACAAACCCCAGCCTCCACTTCTATTCTAATACAAACCCCTACACCACCAGCATCTCTAATTCCTTCTTCCCCTACACATATTCTATCAAATCCCCCCTCTCCCAGGCCTGATATATCCATCCCTACTCCTCCCCAATCTCCTTTTCCATCTCATCTTGCTGATATCCCCCTCTCCACTCTCTCTTCAATCCCATCTTTTAATTTACTTTCATCTCCTCCGAACACTCCTTCTCCTCAACAATCTCCTCAACAATACACTCTTCCAGACACTTCCAATCAACCATCTCCTCCAGCAACTATCATCACTACCTCTATCCCTTCTCAACCACCTCCTGCACAAAAATCTACCACTAAATCTTTGAATCCCTCCATCATCCAACCACTTCTTGAGCTCCTCAAGCCTATCATCCAAACCATCATTGTAGAGGCTATTTCCCCTCTGGCTATCTCCATATAATCTCTCTCTGCTCAAATCTCTACCTTCACCTCTACCCTCTCTTCATCTGGAAGCCTAGCTTCAGTCCCTACTGAATCCAGGCAGGGGGAGATACTTAATGATGAAGCAGCAATAGTAGAACCAGCAGCAGCAGCAGGAACAAATGTTGACATGGAAATAGATTTTAAAAATTTTCTTGATACTGATATGGAATCAGATGATATAGAGATAACTGAATCAGTAGTAGATATAGACAATCAATGTACAGATATTGTAGTATCCAATGCTTAAGTGACTAGCTTGCCAGAAGTTCTGCCTGGAAGGGTCTACTTTATTAAATCAAAAGTAAATCTACATACTATGCTGAATTTTTTTGGATCTTATATTCAATTCTTTCTCTCCTTTCCTACTTAATCATCAAAAGCAATTGTGTGCTACACCTCCCCTGCAAGTTCAGAAGTATTAGATATTATAAAGAGAAGTCTAATAGCTCCTCCAGTAGTATTATATGGACAAAGATCTATCCCTCCTTGGCTAACTTATATCATGGATGATAGCCCCATTCCTAATCTGGATGATCTTATAAATCAGGATATAGCTTTGGAAGCTGAAGCAATTGAAGCTGAAGTTGTTCCCACTCCAGCTAGTAAAGAGATTTCCCAAGATGTATTAAGTCAGATTGATGTTATGTATGACAATCCTTTTTCTTCTGGTGATGTGAGTGATGATTATGATGATTATGATGATGCTCCAAATAGGAAGCAAATCTCTAAGAAAAGGAAAGCACCTCTTCCTACTGCTCCAAAACCTAAGTCTAGAAATTATATTCCATACTACATTCTGCAAAACATAACTCCTTATAAGGGTATGCCAGCATTGATGTGGCTATCAAAGAATGAACAAAAGCGCAGAAAGAAAAGCAGAAGATACTCTACTCCATCATAGAAATTCAAAAGGGAACCTCCTCCTCCTCCTTCTCCTCAAGCTACAGGAGCCTGAGAAACATTATCTCAAAGTTAAGAAGCATTCTCCAAGCCTACTCTTACTAAAACATATCAAAGGCAAGAAAGACCAACTCAATCTTATAGAGGTAGTCAGCATCAACATATACATCAGATGTCCTCTAGAAGTTCTTACAGTGCTCAGCAGTCTGCTCCCTAGCAAACATTTTCCCCTCCCCCATCTCCTGGCAAAGCAAATAACCCTGAAGAACCTCAAATTCCAGCTTATGATCCTGAAGCTAGTCCAACTATAAGAATGGCTAGATTCAAGGAATCTGTGGCTGTTTCTCAAATCAGGCAAGTCAGAGAAAAAGGTTAAGATCCTTCTTAGTTCTCTACCATGTCAAGCTACAGAAAGAAAGAGTTTGAAAGATATCAAGTAGGGAAACTTTTCAATGCTGATGAATACATGAGCTTACATCCTAAAGCTGTAGTTCTAAGAACCACCTCTCAAAAGACTCTCGAGGATGCTGATATGACCATGACTATGAAGCAAGCTCAAGATCCAAATAGGATAATAAAATTTGCTAAGTCTTCTTATTCTCACAAGAACATTTAAATTGTTTATTTTCTGTGTTTTCTGTGAACAATCTAGGTACATAGCTTTATAAAGATACTTATAGCTTTATTATTGAATCAGTTATCTCAGTTTTCATGCTATGTTTACTTCATTTTATCTTGTGATCTTTATCTTTTTTTTTTGTTTTGAAGTAACCTCACCCAAATAGGTGAAGATTGTTGGAACCCCTAGGTGATTTTGGCTAGGTTCTCTTCTTAGGTTGTGACCCATGTTGTATAGAAGGGTCAAATTTTATGTATTTATATTGTTTAGGCCATGTCCTTAGAGTCAACAGTACAAAGGACCAGCCTCCATCACTGCCAGAGACTCAAGACTTAGAGAAATCAAGATTTAGAAAAAGAGATCTACGTTCGTCGATCTAAGGTCAAAGATAGTCGTACTCAGCTCAACTAACTCAGAGATAAAATTCTCTGAACTGAGTTCGACGATCTCTATTCTCCGGTCGACTAATACTTCATCTCTCAATGCCAAAGATCACTCAGCGCCATAATCACTCTGCGCTATAATGGACTTAGCGACATAATTCACTCAAAGCCAAAGCTGATCTCAGGTCAACGAACTAAGAGTATAGAATCATTCAGTTTATGTACTGCAGTTGTTCGCAGAGCTCCGGTGGACGAATGCTTATCTCAGGTAGAAGAATTATCATGTCTACAAAATCACAGGATGACAGAATTATAGGTCGACGAAAGCTGATCTCAGGTTGACGAAAACTGTAAGACATTTTGTTATTTATTCTTTCTCTTTCTGTCTCATCACTTTATATCTATTATAGGCTATTAATTCCCTTGTAAATCAATGCGCTTATATTCTCTGAATAGAGCCGTTACTGGTAGCATTGATTGCTAACATCCTCCATGGAATTAATTACTTATATCTCGGGACAGACATAGAATAGAATAATTGACAGCATTCTTGCCATTTTTCGTTCCCAAGATTTCGGCTGAACTTTTATTGTAGAGTTTTTGAAATTCAACCAAGTTGCAGTTATCTAATATACATCTCCCTGCTAAGAAAAAAAAGAGAGAATACATACATACAAGAAAAGAACGGCAATCCATCTTCAACAGAGTTATAGAAAAAAAAACATACAAAAGTGCAGTGAAAACATCTCTCAAAAAATCTGACTGCTCTCAAGAGAAGAAGAAAGAACAACCATCACCAACAAGAGTCCTTCTTCCTCTCCTTCTTTGTTTTTAGGGATCTTAAGTGATAGCAACATTCAAATTAGTCAAGTCCTACTCACCCTTCTACAAAGCTTCCACTCCTGAACCATTCAAGATCACTCCTTAGCGAGACTAGTGTTGGTTGGCCGAGGCAAAAGAAATGGGGAGCTTTGTCATCAACAACAATAAATCCACATAGTCTTCTTACTGTGTTTTTAGAATAGAATACTTTCATAAAACTCTCTTCCCCACCACAGTACAGGGTTTTAATTCCCTTCAAAATTATTCTGGTTGTAAGTCTCCTTCCAAAAGACTTAAGTTGGTTTTTGAGTACCTGATCAAAAGCTGATGTAGGCCACCGGATCGCGGTGGTCACACACATCTACGAACAAGGACCCTCGCCGCCCCACTTTACCCAAACACAAAAACTAACGCAGCCCCGAATACGCTTACTTTTACTAACGCAGCGCACGGTTAGCAACCGTTAAAGTATGAGTATAGGCTATAGGCCTATACCCACACAAGCTAAAGGGAATAATATTAATTCCGGATGAGCGCGGAGTTGTACCAAAGAAAAATCCACCAAAACTAATTGATTCGGAAAAGGGTGGATATTTCCACAACAAGAACAAAGCAAGGATCGCCAATCCTTTTTTCGTACGTTTAAAGAAATATTCTAGATAACGCAAATCCGCAAGAAAATAACCATGAAAATTTCGATGCTTCCAAAGTCACGCCAAAACTCAACCACCGACAAGAAAAATCTAAGAAGAGAAAACTCTTGGTAGGAGGTTTCGTTACCCACTCGGAGTTTGTAGATCCGAGATGTTGGATCCACAACAAATGATCGCTCCCTCCAATAGCCTACCGGAGATGAGCCAAGAAGATGTACACGTCCGCCTTCATCGTGTCACGCCCGGTAGAGCCTTCCCAATCCGTTGTTGAGCCGTGGAGATCCTTCTTGGTGTTGGCCGAAAATATGAGAGCAATATGTGAGGAGGAGAGGGGGTGGAGTGGGAGAAGAGGAAAGGGGAGGAAGAGAGGTAGGTGGCCTGCGGCTTGAAGGAGGAGGAGGGAGGTGGTCGGCCAAGGCTTGGCCGAAACTTTAGGAGGGGGAAGAGAGAGAGAGGGGGGCGGCCACAAGATGAGAGAGAGAGTGAGGGGAGCAAAAGATTTTAGGGTTTCAATATTCTCTTCCAAAATTGCCTTTTACACTAGTTCATGGCTTAATATATAGCCAAGCACACACCAAAGGCTATATGCAGCCCAATCAAAATAAAACAACAATGGCCGGCTAAACGCAGACCAACATAAAAATTGTAGCTAAGGCTAGCTAAACGCAGGCCAGATTAAATGTCCAAAAATAACATAACATAAGACAAGCTCAAATTAATTAAAGTTCTTCATGTGCCGAGGGCGAAGGTTGTAACGTTGCCCGTCACGAATGTTGCGGCGTCGCAGATCCTTGGATGGTGACGGTGGATCATCATCAATAGCATCGTCATCAAGATGTGGGTCGTCGTCCCCATCAAACCTCCCCCGCTCGAAAGGACTCATCACCGATGAGGAGGGGAGCAGGTACTGCTGTAGGAGAGCTTTGTCCAGACTGGCCACCTCCGAAGTAGAGAGCCAAGAATCATCAGAGGCAGGGCGATCACACCAATGGATCAAGAATCGTCTCGAGTCGCCATGCGGAGAGGGAAGCACCTCATCCCGAATAATCCTGTCAGGCACAAAAATAGTCTTGGGGAAACTTGAAAAAGCGTTAGTCGACGAAGAGTGAAATGTAGCAAGTTCATTAGGCGACATACCCCCGGTGGCAGCTGCTGGAGAGAACGATCCAGATAAAACTTCACCCTCAAACACATTAGAATTGGTTGTGGACAAAAACGGGGAGACAGATAATTCTAGTGGTGGTGAGATATAAGGCGTTAAATCAGAAATATTGAAAATGGGGGATATACCCCAATCAGTGGGTATTTCTAAGAGATAAGCATTCTCTCCTAATTTCTTTAAAATACGAAAAGGACCGGCTCTCCGATTTGCTAATTTCTTTATGGTTCCTGTCGGAAACCGTTCGGGGGAGAGACGCACCATAACCAAATCGCCAATATTAAAGTGGATTTCCCTTCTATGTACGTTGGGGTTAGCTTGATAAGAGGAATATTGTTTTGCTAACGTTTGATTGATGTGTTTGTGTAGGGTGTGAACATGTGAGGCGAAATCCTGAGCAAACTGACTAGATTTATAAGTTGGCGGTAACGGGACTAAGTCAAGAGGCACAGGTGCCTTGTAGCCGTGCACAATTTCATTGGGTGAGAGTCCGGTGGACCTATTTTTGGAGTTATTGTAGGCCAATTGTGCATGTGGTAGGATGAGATCCCACGTGCCCTTGTGATCCCCCACAATACAACGAAGTAAACTACCCAAACTCCTATTAACCACCTCTGTTTGGCCATCCGTTTGTGGATGGTAAGCCAAGGAAAATAAGAGCTTGGTGCCCATGATCTTCCATAACGTTTTCCAAAAATAACTCGTGAATTTCACGTCCCTATCAGTGACAATAGTTTTAGGGACACCCCTATGGCCTACGACCTCTTTAAAATATAGTTTAGCGACATGAGACGCATCATCGGTTTTGTGACAAGCAATGAAATAGGCCATCTTTGAGAACCGGTCAACGACCACCATAACGGAGTCGTGACGTCTAAACGTGACGGGAAGGCCTAGGACAAAGTCCATGCTAATATCTTCCCAAGGAACGGAAGGGATCGGGAGGGGGGTATAAAGACCCGCATTCGTCTTATTCCCTTTTCCCAATTGACACGCTCTACAACTTCCGACCACCTTGTGTACAATTGACTTGAGACCGGGCCAATAAAATTTTTCCTCCACTAAGGTAATGGTTTTATCCCGCCCAAAGTGGCCGCCGAGGCCGCCACTATATAATTCCCAAACAATAAAGTGGCAAAGGGAGGAACGAGGGATGCATATCTTAGCGTGCTTAAATAAATAGCCATCACGGAGATAGTACGCAGAAATGGTCTTGGGTGACTCGCCCTGGGTGGATAAGTAGATATCTTTAAAATCCGGACAATGAACATACTCGTCCTTGATACGTTCGAAACCTACGACCTTAACCTCTAGTGTGGTCAATAAAAGGGAGACGCGGCTCAGAGCATCAGCTACCCGATTGAGGTTGCCCTTCAGGTGTTTAATATTAAAGGAGTACTCCTGCAGGAATGATACCCACTTCGCGTGGCGTGGACTGATTTTACCTTGCGAGTTGACGAATCGTAACGCCTCGTGATCGGAAAGTATAACGAACTCCTTAGGAAGGAGGTAGTGCCTCCAGTGTTGGAGACATCGAATAATGGCATAAAATTCCCGATCGTAGTTGGAGTAATTGAGCTTAGGTCCCGCAAGTTTCTCACTAAAGTAACCAACCGGGTGCCCCTCTTGACTTAAGACGCCCCCAATACCAATCCCCGATGCATCACAAGATAACTCAAAGACCTTATTGAAATACGGTAATCGCAAGAGGGGTGCTTCCGACATCCGGGCCTTAATCGTGTGGAATGCTTTGGTGGCGGATTTGGACCACACAAAGTCGCCCTTCTTCATGCACTCCATGATGGGAGCCATGATGCTACTAAAATCGCGTATGAACCGGCGGTAGAAGGTAGCTAAACCATGGAAACTTTAAACTTCCCTAATGTTGGTGGGTTCCGACCAATCCACAATGGCTTGGACCTTCTTGGGGTCTACGTGTATGCCCTCCGAGCTAACAATGTATCCTAGGAACTCCACTGATTGCACATAGAACGTGCACTTTTTAATATTGACAAATAGTTCCTCCATTCGGAGCGTCTCCAAAATAGTCTTCAAGTGCCTCTCATGATCGGTGGTTGAGGTGCTAAAAATGAGTATATCATCAAAGTAGACAACGATGAACTTCCCCATATACGGTTGAAATACGTGAGTCATCATCCGAGAAAATGTACTGGGGGCATTGGAGAGCCCGAACGGCATTACTAGCCACTCATAAAGTCCTTCCTTTGACTTAAACGCTGTCTTCCACTCATCCCCTTCCCTAATCCGTATTTGGTGGTAGCCACTCCTAAGATCCAATTTCGAAAAGATTTTGGCCCCGGCTAACATGTCCAATAGATCGTCCAAACGCGGGATGGGGAAACGGTATTTAATAGTGATTTTATTAATAGCTCTACTGTCCACACACATTCTCCATGACCCGTCTTTCTTGGGTGCTAGCAAGGCGGGTACGGCGCAAGGGCTTTTACTATGACGAATAAATCCATTTTGTAATAATTCAGCAATTTGGGTTTGCAGCTCCGCGTGGGCGGACGGATTCAATCGATAATGTGGTAGGTTGGGTAGGGAGGAACCCAGAATGAGATCGATGGCATGTTGGATATCCCGCAACGGGGGTAATGTTGTGGGCAACTCTTCCGGACACACATCCTTATATTCTTCTAAAAGATCACGCAATGCCGGCGGTAGACTCTCGATCGATGGCTCATCGCCCTTAACTTGTAGGCAAACTAGCGCATAAAGGATACCCTCAACGAAGGAGTGACGCTCGAGTTCCTTCCTACCAATTAAAGTTAACGTTTTCTTCTCTGCGGGCACAATTGTGTCCGAAGAGGCGATCGAGGGATCCTTAGGAGGAGTGGGTGCCAAGGTGACGGTCTTGCCGTTAAACTTGAACTCATAAGTGTTTGCACGACCGAAGTGAGTCACATCGTAATCGAAGAGCCACGAACGCCCCAATAATATGTGACAAACGTCCATAGGGATTACGTCGCACCACACCTTATCTACATATCCCTTGATAACTAGAGGAACTAGACATCGCTTGGACACCCCAATTGAGGTTTTGTTGACCCAAGCGATCTTATATGGTTGGGGGTGTGGTTCCGTGCTTAATTTCATTCGAGCGACTGCATTCTCCGAAATGACATTCATACAACTCCCGCTATCGATGATCAGTTTACACCACTTATCACCGCTTTTAAAATTCAGAGAAAATATGCTCGTCCTATTATAATCGCCCAATACTCGCGGGGTGGCTAAGATGCAATGCATCACCATCATGTAAGACTCATTTTCCATATCACTAGGCTCGCCTTCAGACTCGTCCGCGGCCTCATAGACAATTTCAGCGGGTTTAGAGGGGGAGTCCATAAGAGCTAAGGGCTTCGATTTAGTGGGGCACTCACTAGCGTAGTGCCCTTGTATCCCTCAAGTAAAACAAGTGGCGTTAGTCTTACTAACTCTTCATATCGGAACTCTCTCGCCGTTGGGATATTTGTTGTTCCTAGCAATAATAACGATAGAGCTTGAATCAGTCGAACGGAATTTTCCTTTGTCACTCATGGAGGACGTGGGTGGGGCACCTAGAATAGATTTTCCTTTCTGAAAAGATCGCCCCTTGGTTTTGTAGGCATTATGTTTTTCGATATCCAAAGCGGCATTGAAGGTAGTGTTAAGGTCCGTGTGACCATAACGCAGTAGCTTGCCTTGGATGTCCGGATTAAGTCCCTTACGGAAACGGGAAAGCGTAACTTCAGGCATTTCTCTAACCTCACAACGTACCATCATATCCTTAAGGAGTCCCATGTACTCCGCTACCGATTTGCTCCCCTGGCGAAGGGTGGCTAACTCGTCGAACATTTGAGTTCGGTGATACGCAGGGACATATTGATCATTCAGAAGTGCTTTCATGGCATTCCACCCAATTGTGGGTAATCCATTCGTGGTACCTAGTCGTCTCTCTTCATTTAACCAGAATGTTTTGGCTCTACCCATAAGCTTCATTCGTGCTACCCACACCTTCTCGCCGTCCGTTAAGTTACGCCACTCAAAGTAACACTCGATCTTCATGACCCAATCTAGAAATGTCTGGGGTTCACCCATACCATCGTATGAGGGTGGGTCAATCTTAACGGCTCTAGCTAAATCGAACTCATAAGGGGCTCGAGGCGTGTGTTCATTATCCTGTTCGTGATATTGGTTGTGCCTATCATCGCGTTGGTGAGCGGCCTTGGGAGGAAAACCCGGTCTGTGTATCCCAGCAGCGGGATTACGGGGCACCGCTTGGTTGACAGCCAACCCTTGTATTAATTGCGTCAGAGCATCAAACCTAGTGTTGAACTCTTCCCGAAGCTCCGCGATGGTGGCCGGTGTGTGGTCATCATCATGGTGGTTAGCCATTTGTGAAGTGGAGGGGGAATATTAAGTACCACGCCTTGTGCGCATGAACAACTGTAAACTAAGAAAGGTTTTGACATACTAATTTTTATAAAGGTAGATTTTTTGACACGAATCCGTTGAGCAAACAAAAATTATTTTTTTGACTTTTACGCTTAGAAAAATATGAAGAGTTCCCAGAATTTTTTTCTAATTTTTCTGAAAATATTTTTTTTTCTGTTTCTACTAATTGCAGACCAAATTCAGCAAAATTTCAGATTTTGTTAAGGTTTGTGACGGGCTGTGCGCAACCAAGTGAGAATCGCAAATCCTACTACGGAAGAGCAAGAGGATGGTGTCGGTTGGGAAACCAACACAACCTCCCTCTGATACCAAATATGATGTAGGCCACCGGATCGCGGTGGTCACACACGTCTACGAACAAGGACCCTCGCCGCCCCACTTTACCCAAACACAAAAACTAACGCAGCCCCGAATATGCTTACTTTTACTAACGCAGCGCACGGTTAGCAACCGTTAGAGTATGAGTATAGGCTATAGGCCTATACCCATACAAGCTAAAGGGAATAATATTAATTCCGGACGAGCGCGGAGTTGTACCAAAGAAAAATCCACCAAAACAAATTGATTCGGAAAAGGGTGGATATTTCCCCAACAAGAACAAAGCAAGGATCGACAATCCTTTTTTCGTACGTTTAAAGAAATATTCTAGATAACGCAAATCCGCAAGAAAATAACCATGAAAAGTTCGATGCTTCCAAAGTCACGCCAAAACTCAACCACCGACAAGAAAAATCTAAGAAGAGAAAACTCTTGGTAGGAGGTTTCGTTACCCACTCGGAGTTTGTAGATCCGAGATGTTGGATCCACAACAAATGATCGCTCCCTCCAATAGCCTACCGGAGATGAGCCAAGAAGATGTACAGGTCCACCTTCGTCGTGTCACGCCCGGTAGAGCCTTCCTAATCCGTTGTTGAGCCGTGGAGATCCTTCTTGGTGTTGGCCGAAAATATGAGAGCAATATGTGAGGAGGAGAGGGGTGGAGTGGGAGAAGAGGAAAGGGGAGGAAGAGAGGTAGGTGGCCGGCGGCTTGAAGGAGGAGGAGGGAGGTGGTCGGCCAAGGCTTGGCCGAAACTTTAGGAGGGGGAAGAGAGAGAGAGGGGGGCGGCCACAAGATGAGAGAGAGAGTGAGGGGAGCAAAAGATTTTAGGGTTTCAATATTTTCTTCCAAAATTGCCTTTTACACTAGTTCATGGCTTAATATATAGCCAAGCACACACCAAAGGCTATATGCAGCCCAATCAAAATAAAACAACAATGGCCGGCTAAACGCAGACCAACATAAAAATTGTAGCTAAGGCTGGCTAAGTGCAGGCCAGATTAAATGTCCAAAAATAACATAACATAAGACAAGCTCAAATTAATTAAAGTTCTTCATGTGCCGAGGGCGAAGGTTGTAACGTTGCCCGTCACGAATGTTGCGGCGTCGCAGATCCTTGGATGGTGGTGGTGGATCATCATCAACAGCATCGTCATCAAGATGTGGGTCGTCGTCCCCATCAAAAGCTCATTGGTGGAAGTCACCTGATCAAAACCTATAGTGGATTCCTACCTAGGGTGGTAGAAGAGTGGATGTACCAATGTTTGGGGAACCACTATAAAATTCTTGTGTTATCTGTGTTTGCTGTGATTTTTCCATGTGCTTGTGCTGTGATACATATGTGTTGTGTAGATTAGATAAATATCTATAGTTTATCTACTGCACCAGTACACTTGTACACTGATACTATAGTAACTTATTTTATTAAAGATTCTTTAATACAACAAAAATTTAAAAAGGTTTCAATAACTCTATTCACCCCCCCCCCCTCTAGAGTTTTAAGAGCTTACCCTATCTTTCACCGTGTGCCAGACACGCCCTGGGACACGATCGTGTTCCAGGCCGTGTAACTCTCTCGACACATCCCGACTAATAGCCCGAGCACGACATGGCCCTGTACATGCCCATGTCTCTAGCTGTGTGGCCCTTACGAGGCCCCAAAATTGGCTTCAAATGTTGTCCGTCCATCTTTTGATTTTTTGGGCGTTACATTCTCTTTTGTATTCGGAGGCTTAAAACTTGCCTTAAGTGGTGAACCCCGCTATTGGATTTCATTCAAATCCGGGAGATTTAACATCTGCCTCTCTCGAGGGATGCGTGAAACTCTCTTTACTCTTGAGTGTTAACTTTAAACTATGAACCTCTCGTCTAGCTAAGTGTGAAAACATAGATGGAAATTATATATCGATGATATAATTCCAAACATGATTATTCAGGAGTAAATCGATGGCCTAAACCTTAAAAAGAGAAAGTAAACTAAAGCATCATAACTTAATAAACTCAACCTCAGATCAGCAAGATCGAGTACTAGGAGTATTTATTTAATCATGGTGAAGTGGGGGAAGAGAGAGTGGTAGTGGAAGTTCATGAAAAACAAGGTGAAAGAGAAGTGAAAGAACACTTTTTATTAATCTAAAAGAGAAATTACAAACTTGGAGAAAACGAAATTACAATTGTATGAAAGTTAAAACTAAGATATCACTAACATTTAAACTACCAAAAGAAGCTAGAAACTATTACAAGGAAACACTAGAAGTTGGAATTAAAAAACATGAAATAAGAAGAAGAGAGAAGAATAAAAAAACACTAAGAACTGAAAATGGCACCATCTCCCTATTACCCAAAAACTTCTCCCAGAACACAAGGGGGACTACAGAATTTATAGAAGTTTCCTGGCTCGGTCACGCCCCACTAACTTGCCTGGAAAGGGCGTGTACCAGGGGCGTGTCAGGTATGACATTGACTTCTGGTAAAAGATTCTGGCGAGAATGATTATTTCTTTGTACATTTATGGACATGCCCTAGGACACGCCCGTATAGGGGGGTGTTTAAGCCACGTCACATTAGGAATCTTTGTTGAAAACCCGTCAGTCTTCGGAAAAGGGACTACAGGCCCCTAGGCCACACCCAGGGAGGGTGTGCCACGTATGGGTTGACGTACAGTAACGAAATTTCTTTAATAGCAGATTTTCCTTGGCTTAAAGAGGAACACACCAATGGTACACGTCCAGGGAGGGCATGTCCTGGGGTCGTGTCAGGTGAAAATCCATGAAAATGGTCACTGACAACATTTTTCTTCTTTATAGGTCTACACGCCTAGGGTACACGCCCAAGGGGGGCGTGTCACATGACTTTTGCAAGAAATCTGTAAAAACCTGTGAAAAAAGTAAAAACATTAGTGGGAACAATATACTAAAAGAGGTTAGATCAAATGCTTATAAAACATAAATTGTACATAAAAAACTAAAAAAAATTCCTTTGTAATTCAAACTACAAAACGTATTATCAAGCCTCGAGCTCACAAGACTAACTCATCCTGATGCAAAAACTCTCGAGCCTTCAACTTACGTGACTAACCCATATTTATATAAAACTCCCGAGCCTTTATCTCGTAGGAATAACCTGTCCTTATCTAAAACTCTCGAGTCTTCAGTCGCAGGACTAACACGTTAATGAGTTATAAATATTCATATTTTTCAGTACTTTATTTAGGTCATTTTAGTTTATTTTCGTTATTTTAAGTTACTTTTGTTCAATAAAATTTTTCTTTTTGTATATTCCCTTATAACTTAGCTTTATTTTGTTTTCTAAATTTTTTGAAGAAAAAGTTGAAAAATTCAAAGTACACGCCCGTGTCCCGCCCGACACGCCCTTTTCACGCCATGTACTCGACGCTAGCAAGTCAACCACTCAACACTTGTAGGCATGGACTCATTACCGCGAACATGCCCATGACCTTTCCTACATGCCCGTGTTGGTCCTAGAGTTTTCGACCAGGTTATAATAGTTGCTGTCGACATCAAATTTTTGCCAGATGTCTAGACACGCCCCTGCTACACGCCCATAAACATCGAACACGCCCGTGACCACCAAATGGATTTTCCAGATGCTTCAAGAATTTTGCCAGTCACAATGTTTTTTGCTTCACAAGCACGCCAGCCTGACACGCCCCCCTATCACGCCGGTGATAACGGCGTGTAATCCGAAATTTTTGCTTATAAATAGAACTTTGCTGCAAGGGCCAAGGGTTAAGTTTTTTTTGACCATTTTGGTGTTAGTGGGATTCCTAAATGGATTTTCTTGCTATGTAAGGAGATTTTCTTCCCTTTCTTTAAGTGTTTGTTTTAGCTTTTTGTAACTCCTTTTGTCTTAATAAAATATATTTTGTTTTTCTCACCTTATGTGAGAAAGGAGTTCATTTGAGTGCCCACTTATCTTCCGCTTTTATCCTTGTTTATCTTAGTTTTCTATGGGTGTGTGTGTGTGTATGAGAGTAAAGTTGTTTTTATGTTTTCTTCCTTTTTTAATTAGCTTTTTCTTGTTTTTTCTATATAATTTAGTATTGTTATAATAGTTTTTTTTCTTTTTCCTTAGCTTTGTTTAGGTTTACTCCATCTTTTTTGCTTTTTATTTCATTCTTATGAATTTATAAAAGGGTTTTAAAAGTGGTTTTTATCTTATTTACTTAGTTTTTTAGCTTGTAAAACTTTTCGTTCGTTTAAACTTTTTTCCATTTTTAAGCATTTTTAAGAGGTTATAAGAATGAATTAGTTGTAATTTTAATTTTTCAAACACTTAGATTTTTTTTTTATTTTGAAAAACTTTTTCCTTCTTTAATTTTTATTTCATCTTTTTATGCATTTTAGCATATTTTAGGGGTATAAATGTAAGTTTGAATTTTTTGATCACTTTTTTTTCTCCCTTTTGTGTGTGTGCGTGTGTGTGTATGAGTTAGATTTTCATTTCTTTCCTTTTCTATGTAGAGTGTGTGTGTATGTGTGTGTATGAGATATCATTTATTGCTTTGATTTCCCGCCTACTCGTTTGAGTAGGACTTGCCCCTTATTTCTTTCATTTCCCGCCTACTCATTTGATTAGGACTTCCTATTTAACGCTTTCATTTCCTGCCTACTCATTTGAGTTAGACTTGCAATTTACCGCTTTCATTCCTTCCTACTCGTTTGAGTAGGACTTGCAATTTCAATTATGTATTTTTCTTTCTTGTAACTTAGCTTTTTTCCTTTACTATGGCTTTGGTGGTGTGTGCGTTCACCTTTATTAATAATCCCTTCTCTTTCTAATGTTAGGTTATTTTATGTCCTTTTTTTGTAACCCTTCAGCCCTTTGTTTTGAACTCACGCCTCACAAAACTCATAATATATCCCCATCCTGAAGAGTGGCTAATCGCTCTTAGCCATCGGTATTGAAGAGCATTGGGACATAAAAATCTTTTTAAATTATTAAAGGTCGTCCTTTTCTCTTTAATTAATGCACTTAAGTTTTACCCCGGATATACGACACATAGAACAACATATCGATTTGTGGGCTCTACTTATGCTATCCATACGATAACTAGCCGAGAGGCTGTGCGTATGAATTGATCGCCCTTGGGTACAAAGAGTTTTCGCACTAAACCTCGAGAGAGGAGGAGAAGAATTCTTCTAGATTGGTTTCACCCCCCCCCCCCACACACACATAGCGGGGTTCTTATCGTAAAGGGGGCATTAAGAGGAATCCTTCGCGAACTAGAGCTCGGTCGAATAGTCTTAATGTCCAGGTGAGCGATAGCCCTAGAGATAGGTGAGCTCATGCTTGTGGAACCTCCACGACCAAGTTGCCCCTTTAATTAATTTAAAACCTAGGATCTCTAGTTAACTAAAATTATTTTAGTCTTAATTGTTACGATACCGAGCATTATTTCTTCATCAATTTTTCTAAGCCTATTTTCAGCCTTTTCTCATAACGGCCCTAGTTATTTAGTTAATCCGACACCTTTATGTTCGGTAAGATAATAATCCCTCTAGGAGGAGTAGAAATAATCAACCTGCCCCGAGAAATATACGACCTCGATATCCCTCCCCAAATTTCCTGTATTACTCGCAATAGGTGCACTTGCCTCCTCGCGTTCCCTCAGTGAAACTCGACCCCTGCACTACTAATCAAAAGAAAGATCGGGTGGGGCAGAGGGCCATACAGTTTTTGGCGCTGCTGCTGGGGAGAACGTGTTTTTATTTTTAATTCTTAAGTCTATTAATTTTACCTATTTTTCTAAAAATTTTAAAACTTAAAAACTCTACTTAAAACCATAAAAAAGAAGTGTTAATTATTTAGTATATATTTTTGGGTGTATGACTCGTGGACAACCCATTGGAGTCTGAAATATTTGATTTCGAAACTGAGATCAAACGCTCCCATACGCGTATTCGATATAAAAGCTAGAATCCTTTTTTAGACACTCGAAGAATCCATCGAAAAACCCTCTGCCATAGTTATGGCCTACCCTATCCCAAATGCGGTCACAGAGCGTACAATGTCTTATTACGCCCGGTCGAACTTTGATTATACTAGGTCTAGTATCGTTCGCCCGACCATGGCAAACAATAATTTCGAAATAAAATCTAGCGTTATTCAAATGATCTAAAATACCATGCAGTTCGATGGACTGCCAGATGAGGACCTGAACATCCATTTATCTTGTTTTTTTAATAATCTGCGACAATTTTAAAATTAATGGCATCACTGATGACGCTATTCGCTTGCACCTTTTTCCATTTTCCTTAAAATCCAAAGCTTAGGCTTGGTTGAATCCCCCCCTCCGCGAGGATGTATCGCAACTTGGGCCAAGCTTTCGGAACGGTTCTTAATGAAGTATTTTCTGCTCGTAAAAACCGCAAAGTTGCGGGCGGATATTTCTTTGTTCGTTCAGAATGATCTCGAGTCTCTATTTGAGACTTGGGAGAGGTTTAAAGAATTTCTCCACAGGTTTCCACACCACGCGCTGCTAGCGTGGCTTCATGTCCAAATCTTTAAAACGAGCTAAACTATCAGACATGTCAAATGATTGACGCGGCTACCAAAGGTACTCTTAATAACAAGACTCCTGAGGCTACCCAAGCTCTTATCGAATAGATGGACATGAAATTCTAACAATGGAATGTCCCGCGAGACATCCCAAGCAGGCGGCCAACCTCTTCGAAGTGGATGCCAGTGCTCACTAAGCACTTTAAGCTAAAAGGGTGACGAAGCAAGTCGTAGAGATGTCTGCTGCCTACTCAATTCTGCCTTGGGCGATTCCTTTTAATGTCAGCGTAGTCGAAGAGTTTGCAGACTATATAAGATATTTGGGTCGACCTTCCTTCAACACCAATAACAACACTTATAGTACCCACAATAATCCGTTTGGAGGAACCACCCCAAATTCACATGGAGCAATGCGAACAACGCACATCGCCCGCCTAACTCTTTTGCGTCGAGAGTTCTGCCGCCTCCCCCTCATCCAAAACCCTCTCCGATGGAGGAAACTTTTCTGGATACATCGCTTCCAACGAGTAAAATATCAAAACATCACCGGACCACAAAAAACATAGAACTATAGGTTGGACAGCTGGCATTGATGATGTCTGAGGGTGCGCTTGGGGCACTGCCGAGGAATACAGATCCTAACCATCAGGAAAATATCAATGCTATAACCCTCGGTAGCGGAAAGGAGGTGGTCGATCCAAAATGTATCGTTCCGCTGGTACATATTTCTCCTCTGACCCCTCTTCCCCCTTCTTCGGTTACGTCACCTTTACCCATTTTAAATGTTAAAATTATTTAAAATATGCCCTTACTGTATCCACATAAGTTAAATAGTGAGCGTAAGGACGAGCAGAACAAATTTTTTTTTATTATTAAAACAAATTCATATTAATGTTCCCTTCTGCGAGGCAATCTCGCAGATGCCTAAGTATACAAAATATTTAAAAGAACTTCTTTCTAATAAACAAAAATTAGATAATATTTTGCATATCTCTCTCAACGCAGTGTTCTATGTGACTCTTACTAATAAATTGCCCACAAAACAAAACGATCCGGGAAGGTTTTCCATCCCGTGCCCATTTGGCGATATATTAGTAAAATACTCCTTAACAGATTTAGGTGCGAGCATTAAATTGAAGTCATTCTCGCCTTTTCAAAAATTAGGTTTGGGTACTTCGGCCTCTACTAAAATGAGTATCTAACAAGCGGATCGCTCGTTTGAGTTTCCAATTGGGGTAGCGGAGGACGTTCATGTCTGAGATGATAAGTTTATCTCTCTGGTAGATTAGTCATCTTGGACCTCGAGGACGACGCTGATGTACCAATTATACTCGATCGCCCTTTTCTCGCGACCTCCCGCCCATTAGTTGACGTGAGTAATTGTCATCTCCTCCTTCGGGTAGGAGATGATGAAGTTACTTTCGCTATTAATTCTTTGATGGAAAAGTCATCATCGAGCAATGACTTTTGTCATAATTTAGATACCTATTTCAGATTTTATTCTTCCCCTGTTTTCGAGTCTATCTTTTTAAAAGATGATATTTTCATGCTCAAAAACTTTAATTTCGTAGAGGATGACTCTACAAATGTGTCTTTCAAACAATTTGGATCCAAAGACATTAAAATTAAAACCTCTTTAGAAGAACCGCCCTGCCTAGAATTTAAACCTCTACCCGAATCTCTCAAATACGCTTTTTGGGAAAAGGTGCCCTTCCCGTTATTATTTCTTCGTATTTGAGCGATTCAGAGACTTCCGATTTATTGGAACTTTTGCTTAAACATCGCCATGCAATTGCGTGGCAAATTTCTTATTTAAAGGGTATTAACCCCTCTTTTTGCACTCATATAATTTTCATTAACAATAATTGCCATAAAACTAATCAGACACAGCGACATCTTAATCCAAACATAAAATATGTCATTAAAGCTGAAATAATAAAATTGTTAGATGCAGGGATTATTTATCCTATTTCAGACAGTGCATGGGTTAGTCCCGTTCATGTCGTGCCCAAAAAGGTCGGTCTTACCTTAGTGGAAAATGAGCATAATGAACTCATCCCAACTTGTACTATTACGGGTTGTCGGGTGTGCATCGATTATAGAAAACTAAATGATGCAACCCATAAGGACCATTTCCTAATATCATTTCTAGGGCAAATTCTGGTGCGTTTATCCAGTCACCCATTTTATTTGTTCTTGATGGTTTATTGGTGTTTTTCAAAATCCCCATTTCCCCCGATGACCAAGAGAAAACTACTTTTACGTGACCGTTTGGCACCTGTGCATACCAAAGGATGCCATTTGGCCTATGAAATGCGTCAACAACATTCCAAAGATGTATGTTTGATATCTTTGGCGAGTTGGTAGGAGACATTATTGAAGTCTTTATGGATGACTTCTCTGTTTTTAGATGCTCATTCCCGACCTGTCTTCATAATTTAGATCGTGTCCTTTAGCGATGCAAGGACACACATCTCGTTTTAAATTGTGAAAAGTGTAACTTTATGGTTCGAGAAGGTTTGGTTCTCGGCTATAAGATTTCATCTGAGGGGATAGAGGTCGATAAGGCCAAGGTAGAAATTATCGAAAAGCTTCCAATGCCTTCTAACGTAAAATCGGTTAGGAGTTTCTTTAGTCACGCAGGTTTTTATAGGAGTTTTATTCTAGATTTTTCTTAGATAACCAAGGTCATTACTCGCCTCCTGGAAAAGGAATCACATTTAGTCATTAGTAGAAAAAGTTAGTCCGCTTTTAATTTAATAAAATGAAAGCTTATCAATTCTCCAATTTTACTGGCGCCCGATTGGTCCCTTCCGTTTGAGATTATGTGCGACGCTAGTGATATTGTCGTAGGTGCCGTTCTTGGTCAACGCATAAACAAATACTTTAACACCATTTATTATGCTAGCAAGACACTCACTTCCGCACAAGGAAATTACACGATAACGGAAAAGGAACTTTTTGCCGTCGTTTTTGCATTTGATATGTTTCGCTCGTATATAACGTTATCTAAAGCTATTGTATTTACCGACCACTCTGCCTTAAAATATTTATTAGCTAAAATGGACGCCAAGCCTCGCCTTCTTTGATGTGCGCTCCTCCTACAATAGTTTGATTTGAAAATCCATGATAAGAAGGCCGCGGAAAATTTAACCGCCGATCACCATTACCATTTAGAGAATCCGGGTGCGGAAGCGCTCATCAAATATGACATAAATGACAGATTCCCCGAGGAATGCCTCCTATCCATAAATACTATTTCATCTTCCCTGCATTGGTTCGCTGATTTCGCGAACAATTTAGTTGCGCGAGTGCTCCCAAAAGTCTTTTCGAGCAGGCAAAACAAGAAATTCTATTTTCACTTGAAAAATATCTTTTGGGCGGACCCTTTTCTTTTTCATATCTGTGTAGACCAATCAGTCTGAAGAGGCGTCGCGGGTGTGGAGTGCACACAAATACTTATACACTGCTATGAGGGTCCGACTATTGGGAATTATCAAGCTAACTGGATTGCGCGGAAGGCGCTGGAGGCGGGCTTCTTTTAGTCCACTCTTTTCAAAGACGCTCAAAATTTTGTGCGCTCTTGTGATAGCTGCCGCTGGTCGGGTAACATCTCACGTCGCGAAGAGATTCCCCAAAACTTATTTTTAGAGTTCGAAGTCTTTGATTTGTGGGGCATCCATTTTGTTTGCCCCTACATCCGTCTTTTAAAAATAATTATATTTCAGTGGCAGTTGAATACGTATCAAGGTGGGCGGAAGCGCAAGATCTCCCCACCAACGATGCACGAGACGTCATTACCATTCTTTAAAAATTATTTTCTCCCTTTGTCACGCATCAAGATATTGTGAGCAATAGGGGAATGCTTTTCTGTAACGCCCAAATGGCTAAGATGTTAGCTAAATATGGAGTCACACACAAACTTGCCACCCCTACCACCCACAAACAAGTGGCCAAGTTGAGGTAGTAAATCGAGTGATTAAGTGTATATTTGAAAAATTGTTTTGCTTAATATGCAAGATTGGTCTATCAAACTCGATGATGCGTTGTGGGCGTATCGTACGGCATACAAAAGCGCAATTGGTTCAACATCGTATCAATTAGTCTATGGCAAAGCGTGCAATCTCCCCGTAGAACTAGAACATCTCGCTCTTTTGGCTTTAAAACTCGAAAATCTCGACGCTAACTTAGCCACTCAAAAAAGAAAACTGCAACTAAATGAGCTCGATGAATGGCGTGCAAATGCTTACGAGATCAATAAGTTCTATAAGGAGCGTTCTAAGCTTTATCATGATCGAAAAATAAAGCCCTAAAATTTTTTTCTCTGGGAAATCTTGTCTTTCTTTTTAATTCACATCTTAGGCTATTTCTCGATAAACTAAAATCACGATGGTCCGTCCCCTTCAAAGTTGAAGAGGTTTGGCAATATAAGACCGTACTCATCTCACACCCGTAAAAAGGCTCATTCAAAGTAAACGGTGATCGTTTAAAATTATATATAGCAGGCGATCCTATGGGCGATAATATCGAAACCATAACCCTCCTTGAAGTATAAACCTGCCAAAATAGTCAAACTACACGACTATAAACAAAGCACTCCTGGGAGGCACCCCATGTTTATCTTTTTTCGCTATTTCTTTATTTTTTTTCCTTTGGTGTTTTGTTCTTAATAATGCAGAGTTTTTAAACGGGCCTCCCCGGACACATTTCAGAGAAGTTTCTACCCTCCCTCTTCACTTTTGTCTATATTGCATTTTATTTTGTTCTGCATACTTACATTACAATATTGGGGACAATGTTGGAATTAATTATGATGGTGTTTTCGTTCTTTCTTTTCGGCACTTCTATTTTTTGCACTCCTAAAAATTTGCAAAATACGAAAATGAAAAAATTCTAAAAATATTTAGTTTTACTTTGTATATATTCTATTTAAATCATTTTCTTAAATCATTTTCTTAACTCTTATTAAATTTCACAGTTTTTTTAGATCTCTCTTTTAATTAATTCAGCGACAGCTAAATTTAGGATTTCTTTTACTTTCTTATAAATATATTTCCAACTTTTCCTCTGGAAAAAAATGCTTAAGTATGGGGGTATTTGATGAGTTGTAAATATTCGTATTTTTCAGTACTTTATTTAGGTCGTTTTAGTTCATTTTCGTTGTTTTTAGTTACTTTTATTCAATAAAATATTTCTTTTTGTATATTCCCTTCTAAATTAGCTTTATTTTATTTTCTGAAATTTTTGCAGAAAAAGTTAAAAAATTCAAAGTACATTCCCGTGTCTTGCCCGACACTCCCATGTCCCGCCATGTACTCAACGACAGCAAGCCAACCACTCAACTCTTGTAGGCATGGACTCAACTTCGCCAACACGCCTGTGATCTTTCCGACATGCCCGTGTCGGCCCTCGAGTTTTCGACCTGGTTCAAATAGTTATTGTTGACATCAAATTTCTGCCATATGTCCATACAGGTCCCGTTACATGTCCGTGACCGTCGAACATGCCATTGGCTTCCACGTGGACTTTCTAGATTCTTCCAGAATTTCTCCACTCACCAGGTTTTCGCCTTCACCTGCACGCTAGCCCGATACGCCCCCCTTAAATGCCGGTGACCTGGGCGTGTAATCCGAATATTTTTTCCTATAAATATAACTTTACTGTAAGGGCCAAGGGTTCAGTTTTTTTAACATTTTTGTGTTAGTCGGCTACCTATGTGGATTTTCTTGCTATGTAAGGAGATTTTCTCCCCCACCCTTTAAGTGTTTGTTTTAGCTTTTTATAACTCCTTTTGTCTTAATAAAATATGTTTGTCTTTCTCTCCTTATATTGGAATGGATTTCATTTGAGTGCATACTTATCTTCCCCTTTTATCCTTTGTTTATCTTAGTTTTCTATGGGTGTGTATGTGTTTGAGAGTAAAGTTGTTTTTATGTTTTCTTCCTGTTTTACTTAGCTTTGTTCTAGTTTTTTCTATTTAATTTAGTGTTATTATAATAGCTTTTTTTTATCTTATCCCTTAGCTTTTTTATGTTTAGCCCTTTTTTGTGCTTTTTATTTCATTCTTATGAATTTATAAAATGGTTTTAAAAGTTGTTTTTCTCTTTTTTACTTTGTTTTTTAGCCTGTAAAACTTTTCGTTCTTTTAAACTTTTTTCAATTTTTTTAATCATTTTTATATAGTTATAATAATGAATTAGTTGTTATTTTAATTTTTCAAACACTTAGATTTTTGCTTTTATTTTGAAAAACTTTTTCCTTTTTTAATTTTTATTTCATCTTTTTATGCATTTTTAGCAATTCTAGGGGTAGAAATGTAATCGTTTTATTTTTTCGATCAATTTGTTTTCTCCCTTTTTTGTGTGTGTGAGAGTGTATGAGTTAGGTTTTCATTTCTTACCTTATTTATGTAGAGTGTGTGTATGTGTATGAGATAGCTTTTATTGCTTTCATTTCCCGCCTACTAGTTTGAGAATGACTTGCCCTTTATTGCTTTCATTTCCCGCTTACTGGTTTGAGTACGGCTTGCAATTTATCTCTTTTATTTCCCACCTACTCATTTGAGTTGGACTTGTAATTTACCCCTTTCATTTCCCGCCTACTTGTTTTAGTAGGACTTGTAATTTTCCAGCCAACTCGTTTGAGTAGGACTTGCAATTTCAATTATGTATTTTTCTTTCTCTTAACTTAGCTTTTTCCCTTTACTATGGCTTGGCTAGTGCGCGTGTTCTTCTTTATTAGTAATCTCGTCTTTTTCTAATGAGAGGTTATTTTATGTCCTTTTTATGTAACCCTTCACCGCTTAGTTTTGAACTCATGCCTCACTAAACTCATAAGATGTCCCCATCCCGATGAGTTGCTAATCGCTCATAGCCCTCTGTATCGAATAACATTAGTACATAATTTTTTTTTAATAATTAAAGGTCCTCTTTTTCTCTTTAATTAAAGCATTTAAGGTTTACCCCGGGTATACGATGTGTGGGCTCTACTTCTATTATCCATACACTAGCAGCCAAGAGGTCGTGCTTATAGATTGATTTACCTTGGGTAGAAAGAGTATTCGCACTAAACCTCGAGAGAGGAGCGGAATTCTTCCGGATTCCCCCCCTAATAGCAGGGTTCCTAGCATAAAGCGGGAATTAAGAGGAATCCTTTGCCGAACCAGAGCTCGGTCGAATAGTCTTAATATCCAAGTGAGCGTTAGTGTAAGAGATAGCTGAGCTCACGCTTGTGGAACCTCCATGATTAAGTTTCCCTCTTAATTAATTTGAAATATAGGACCATTAGTTAACTAAAATTATTATATTCTTAATCGTTTTGATACCGACAAATATTTCTACATCAATTTTTCTAAGTCTATTTTTATCCTTTTCTTATAACCGCCCTAGTTTGTTAGTTAATTCGACACCTTTATTTTTAATAAGACAATTGTCCCTCCGGGAGGAGTAGAAATAATCAACCTGCCCTGGGAAATACACAACCTCGATATTCCCCCTGAATATCCTCTGTTACTCGCAATAGGTGCACTTGCATCGTTGCGTTCCCTCCCCGAAACTCGACCCCCGCACTACTAAACAAAACAAAGGTCGGGCGGCGTGGAGGCCCATTACACGTCCTTATATAAAACTCCCGAGCCTTCAACTCGCTGGACCAACTCGTCTTAATATCACCCCAACCCAAAAAGGTGAGATTGTTATATTATTGCTTCAACCTAACCTATTAAACTACTCTTGTCTATCTTTTAGTTATACTTAGAGACTTAGGTTTGATCCTAGACTTCCCAAGGTCTACCCGGTGAAGGGCTCGCTGCGATACTAGGAAATAAGATGGGCTTAATCAAAAATCCCCCTTTCCAGGATAATTACTTTTATTGTTGAATACCCGATATTAATAACCCACTCTCATTGTTACTCTGGAGTAAACCTAATGACCTATGGTAATTATATGAGTGACAATCTTTTGCTAGACTCTGGACTAGCTATTCCTCTCAGCGACCATGCACACTAACACTTATGTCATGTAGTGATATAACCTATGGTTCCAACCAGGTTCCAATACTTCGCAAACATGTCTTTAAATCAATTAGAATCTAATATCCTGAATGTCATACCAAACCCACCCTTATTCATCCATCCTATAGATGCTGCAAACTCATAAACCCTTAAGTGAGGTGCAAACCTACTTGTAATTCCTTACGAACCCCAAAATATTTCCAATGATGCACTTTGACCTTATTCATGACTTTAGGTGGCTGGGTAATATTTTCTCGTTGTTTGGGTGACTAAAACACCATACATTAATTTTTCTAAACGCAGCCGAAGGGCTTAACCTTAGTCCATATGAGGTGACTTCCAAATCCTTGGGCCAAAGGCCTCCCAATTTTTATCATGTGTTCATCATATGGTAAATAGTGGGAAATCAGAAATTCACATTTTTTCTAATTATTTTTGGCTATAATTAAAATTATTTAAATATGTGACCTAAGTCATATTGAACATAAACTAACAAAACCAAAGGCCCTCTAGGTCTACATAATTTGTATGGTGTTCACATTGGTATAAATGGTCTGTGTATAAAATTTCATAATTTTCCATATTGATTTGACCAATGTTTTCCATATATGAATATTAATAGCGTATTACCATTTTCCAAAAAAGTACCAAATATATTGTCTGAATAATTCAGAGAAAAATCCTAGATGATAATATTGTTATGGTAGTGGTCAAAACAAATTTTCATAATTATCCATATAGGTTTGACATAATACTTTCACAATCAAAGATATTTACAAAAATGTCACTATTCACATAAACATCATTTCTATCCATCCAAAAATATTAATAAATTAATAGAAGTCCTTATTATTGAAATAATGATCTAGTAAAAATTTCAAAATTTTCCAGGGCACATAATTCACCTTTTTGGCAAAAAACAATTAAGGGCATAAAAGTATTTTGTATTAATTTCCACATGAAATAAACTCCAAATATCCTAATAATTTTTTGAAAGAAGGAAAATTGCATTTTAGGGCTTGTGTCAATGATATAGAATTTTCCAAGTAAAAAATGCCCATATTTCCTATCGTGGCATAAATGTGTACTATAATTAAAATAAATCTAAACTATATGATTTTTTATTCCAAAAATCCTAATTTCTCTATGGATTATGTATTTCATATCAATAGGCTCCTAGACGGAGTTTCATTGACATTTAATGAGTCAAATGGGATTAATTCCCTATTTTTGTCCTTTTTGCTAAAGGCACACCAAATACACATATACATTAAACTTGCAATTTGGATCCTCCAACATGCAGAGGTCCAAATGACCTTAAATTTATACCAGGGTTCTAAAATGATATCATAGTCATGCCACCAAGTTTTGGGGTATTTAGAGTTGTAAAACTCCATAAATAACATTAATTTTATAAATCAAATAATGGAATAAACTATAAGGAAATGTTCTCCAAAAATTCTGATTTTTGGCCACAATCTAGGTCTAGTACATTAATATGCATGGCACAAATTTTACAAGATTTGGAGTTGTAATTTATCATATATACTAATTTTAATTGCTGACCTAGGTTAGGAGCAGTTCTAGGAAAATAGACTTACAAGGAGCTACAGTGCACCAAATGACTTGATTAAGGTGCTTAATTGAAGGTAAACCAAAGTGCTACATTTGTTATGTTTGGAACTTTTTCTCAATCTTCGCCTAAATGACATAATTTATAGTTTGATATGTCAATATATAATGTGACAGATTACTATAGTTTAATATTTATTTAAGCACGAATCTTAAAGCAATAACGGATGACATCCATTTATCTTCCAGTTCTATCCAAGGGTCGAGATTTTCCCAACCTAGAGCATCTTCAAACCTCATTTCGAAGCCATCCCTTGGCCTCCAAGGCCAGCTACCACCACCACCTCCTCCGGTTAGGTGGTGACCATCGTTTTGCCGCAAAATGGTGGCCCAAAACCGCCTCTTCGGCGATCCCTAGCATACTCCGAGTAAGATCAAAGGGTTGATATTTTCTCCCTTAACCCACATGTATTCAAGCTCAATTATTCTATAAATCTCTCCTAAATTATCTAATAAGCTAGCAAAGAGGGTGAGGAAGAGAAACGGAACTTGATTTTGGCCATACGACAGCGATGACGATGGTTGGCAATGGATTTTGACCTCTTTTGCAAGCTTGCTCTCGAACCCATTTCTCCTTTGTTTTCCTTGATCTAGGGCTCGAAATCTGTTGGAGCATGAATTCCGCATCTCTTGGATTGAGAATAACAAATACTATGATGCATTTGATCTAATCTTTTGTTTTTTTATAGTGTGCAGGTTGTATAGATTGAATGAGGAGATAAGTCCTCAATCATGGGCATGATTCAATGGTGTATACACTTTAGACATAAAATAAAAGGATGAGTTTTGTGTGCTAAACTTCAAACAGCCATAACTTTCAATCCGGGACGAGTTACAGAATGTGCCACCCTATTTCGAAATGAGAACAAAGTAAACTACACTCTTGAAATGGTTTGGACAAAAAAGTGAAAAGGAGATATCGACAGACGATAGCCAATGTTTTCGGGCGATAGATCCATGATAGAATCAGCCTGCGAAAACATCAAAATCATGGGATACGTGGTATCCAGATAGGATATCGCCGATTGGCGACAACCAGTGTGGCCCGGCGATAACGCTAAAATATAAAAGTGACTCATTTTTCTGAGAAGATTATGAATTAAAATACCTGGAGTATTTTTCCCGTGCATTCCATCTAGAGAGCTCCAGCCATCAGAAAACTTTCATTTTCCCAAGAACGTTCAAGAGTGAAGAAGAGACGGTTCGTGTGCAGCATCTCAGGCAATCATTGTAAGGAATCGATGTCGTCTTCAGAGCATCATTTTGAGGGAGTTTTTATTCTGAATTTCTATTTGTAACTTATCTTATCATCTTTGTAATCATTAGAGAAATCAACGTCTTGTGCGTGGCGTCTATGTCCTTTCGTGGCTTAGGAGAAAATCACCGACTTGTGTGTGGCGTCTAGGTAGTTGTGTCGCTTAGGAGAAAATTGCTACCTTGTATATGTCGTCCAAGTCCTTGTGCGGTTTAGGGAGTAATCGCTGCCTTTTGTGCAGTATCAAGATCGTGGTTAAATCTAGGGGAGGTTAGTAGCAAGCTCTAGGGAGAGATACGCTTTAGCATGTTAGTTATTTGTATAAGGACCGACAAAAACAAAAGTTAACTATATTTTTCATAAGACTTAATCTCTAGCTTCATAGAGATATCATGTATATTGGTTTATCACTTATGAAATAAAAGATTATCATTTCTGTTCTTATTTATTTCTAAGTGTTTAGTTTTATTATGAAATATTAGTATTATTTTATTTACGTGTTGCACCTAGTAAATTAAGATTGTTAAATAAATTTTTGCAACCCTTATTCGCCCCCCCCCCTCTAAGAGTGCCGTAAGATCCAATAATTGGTATCAGAGCAGGTTATTCAAAATCGGCTTCACAACCGGTAATAATAACGCTTCATGATCTCGCAACCACTAAAGGGGATGAAATTTTAATAAATGATAAATCTTTAGCACCACCATTATTTATGGGTGAAAACTATAAAGGGTGGAAAGTTCAAATAGAAAATTTTCTTAAATCTTTAGATGAAAAAGTTTGTAATATTACAATTAAAGAGCCCCCGATTATTTAAAATAGAAATGAAATGATTTTAAATGGTAAATCAATAAATTGTTTATTTTGTGCACTAGATCAAAATATTTTTAAAAAAAAAATAGGTTTTATACTAGTAATGAAGTTTTGAAATTTCTTGAAGAAACTTATGATTCTTTATCCATAGAAACAAAACAAGTACAAGACATGGAAAATATGAAAGCTTGCAATAGTATTCAAGAAAGCACATCATTTGATGAATCCATGGAGTGCACGCCAAATGGATTGGAAGACGTGAACACATTGTGCGAAAGAGAAGATAAAAATTCATTTATGGAAGAGGAATGCCAAGAAGATGTCAAAGCCACTTTATGTTCAAATCTTGCCTCATCCTATAGCACTGTATGTAAATCAAAATCTTCCCTTTTCATTATAAATTATATTTCTACTTTTCGTAAATATAAGTTTAAAAGCAAACGCTAAAGTAGAATTTCATATTGATGTATCAAATTCTCTTTCAAGCTCTATAGTTGAAATTTCTACACCTTGTTATGATTTCAATGATCTTAAAGAAAGATTCAAGGAATTTGAAAAGTGTTTTTTATTTCAAAAGACAAAAATGAAAAACTGATAAAAGAAAACAATACTATAATGAATAAATAAGAACCATTAAAATTATTTGTGGAAAAAATTTCAAGTAATAAAAAATCTTTTATTTCTAATTTATCTTCAAAATTATGTAAATCTTCTACTAGAATTTTAAATAAAAGTATGTATAAAAAGAAGAGTGAAAATGAAAAACAACTCAATGATAATTTGAAAAATTATTTCAAAACTCGTAAATCTTCAATTCATTATTTTTCAAACAACTATCTCTATCATCTAAATTAAATGTTCAAAAAGTTCCTATTTATAATACTCTTAAAAATCACTATAGTTATAAACATCATTTTCATGACTATAGAAATTTGAAATATATTCAACCAAAGTATAAATGGAGACCCAAAATTAAAAATGAAACATTAAATCCACTTAAAATGGTCCATTCATCACTTTCTCCCCATAATCCAACACGCTATATTTGGGTACCCAAAGGAACCGTCGCACTTAGTCCCCTTTGGTTACCTAAATATATTATTCATTAATATCCAATCAAACGTGTGAAGTAGAATCAAATCAAAAGGAAATACACAAAATTCTACTTCACGACATACGTGGTAATATCTATTTTGTTTTTTGTTTTTTTTTATTTTTGTTTTTTTTTCTTTAAGCCAACACATATTTTGGTTCTTATTAATATTATGACCTAACATTGAACTCAAAATTCTAGCATTATCACATAATGAATATTATTATCCACACATATTGAATATTATTATCCATGCTAGTTATTTCATATTGTCATGATAAAATAAATTAAAAGTTGAAAGATTAAAAATTAAATTCATAATAACTATGTGACTTTAAAATAAACTATAATTAAAAATCAATCTTACATAAAAGTCATTGTTTATGATTCTATTCTTAGACTTAAAGGTTTAGTATGTCCATGATCTTTCACCCACATTATATGTCTCACTTTAGCGAGGGCGTAGGTTGTATACATTAGAGATGTTAATCTATAAATCATGTCTTGTCCTTAACCGGGGAAGGGTTCTAGTGGCACCCTGTGAGGCATTGCGGGGAAATAGTGTTAGGTGTAGTGACCTCTTTTGTCTGCATATGGGATTAAATACCAAACCTACGATAAGTGTTGTAACGACCCCATCCGTTACATGACGTATAGTAGAAGGTCTGGCCGGGGCCCACACTATATTTCACAAACAGGCGGTGAAGTTACAGGTTAATACCAAATCACAAATGCATCCTAACTCAAAGCATGCTAGCGGAAGCTTAATGTTAACATTGAACTCAAACAGAAGGAATGTCTACTATATATAAACTGCACATATATATATATAACCAAAGGAATGTACCAAATACACAAAGTTAGGGCCTTATTGCCTTACAGTTAAACTTAACAAGTGTGGATTACAAACATCAGCGCGTAGGCCGGCCAAACATGAAACAAACGAGCTTCGCTCAGCCTTCGAGGGCCAGAAACAGTAGCAACAAGGGCTTCAGCCTGCTATTTCCCGCTTAGCTTTCCAGCACCTATACAAGGACAGCCCACCGCAATGGTGGAGAACAAGGCAACGGTCAGCATTCAGCGGGCCAAATTATAATGACCCTATCCCTTTCCCTGGGCAGTGGTATTCCTTCCCTGCTGGCATAGCTTTACACAAGCATATATATATCAAACAATGTGCGGTCGCTCAAAAGCAATATATCATAACCGTCAGCCACGCGGACCGATGATCCGTGCACTCAGGGCACATTCATGGTGTACCGGCGAACCATGGTCCCACAACCATTCACGTGCTGAAACCCAACGGTATTGAACATTTAGTCTTAACGGCGTGCTGGCCTAAGACTCTCATTATACCACTAACGAAAGCTCTATGCCCTGACGCTCTCTTTTACAGTCAACATAATGCAGGTACAGATCAACCACCCCCCCCCCCCCCAAGTAGCCTTGCCATCACCGAGTATAACGTACATGAGGCTTTGTTAGAAGGCGCGGGTCGGTTTTACATTTCCTGTTCAGTAAGAATCCTTTGACAGTGCTCGCAGCTCTCAATAGCCATTGTGTCCTCCAAAGACTGGCATCACAATCCAAAGGGGGAGATAATACTAGCGTTCCCTGCAATTGCTTGGCGGGTTCAGCAGAACTCACTTTCTTCACCCAAACTTAACCCAAAAATACCATTAAACACAATAATCACGCGGGAATTTTCCCTGAATTTCATTCCAGTACTTCCTGCTACTACCCTTCACAGGTACAACCCATCGACTCCTCAAACTATACGTTTATACACAGAGTCTTCTCCGGTGCGTAAGATGCAATATCATCAATCCAGACCAACCTGTCTAGATGGGTTTCCCACCGCACGCCTATCCTATACTACACATTTCCGAGTCTATATGCAAGACTGGGGATTATATGAATCAACCTAAGGAAATCCCTCAACAGCCACATTTTGGTGGGGGAAATCCACAAACATGCTAAAACACGGGCTTCACATGTCCAAGAAGAAAGTTCGTTACCCTTGACGATCTCTTTAGAGCCATGGAATTCTAGCGAGATAGCAAGCACCACAACGCTCTTGCCTCCACAAAGTTGGACTCGGCTCGCAATTCCGAACGTTGAAGCTCCACCGGCGACCGGATCTCTTCTTCTTCCTTCTCCCTTGCTCTGTCCAATCTCTAGCTTTTAGAAAGAGGATAGCTAATAATAAATGAGAGATAAACTCTCAAATCTCGTACTTTACTCAGCTGGGAGAAGCCTAGAACCTTAGATCCCATCAGAAGGAAATGAACGACAACAAATCATCCAGAAATAACTAATTTGCACAACGGTGGTGGATTGTAGTATACATATGTTGGTTAATAAAATGCTTTGCTGGGAAGGAATTCCGCTGCCCCATGCCAGGGGCATGGCCGTTATAATTGGTCGGCTGAATGCTGACCGTTGCCCTGTTTGTCGCCGCTTGGTGGATTGTTTCTTACAAGTGGAGCTAGCCCAAGCGAGAAAAAGCGGGCTGAAGCCCGGGTTGGGCTGCTTCCCTTGAAGGCTTTATTTAGCTTTACTCTAGTTCATGTGTGGCCGGCCTGCGTGCCGATGTTTGTAAACAACACTCCTATTAAGAGAAACTTGTAAGGCCATAAGGCCATGTACCTCGTGTATTGGGTTGTATACTTTCCTAATTTTTAGTAGTGGACATTTCTGTTTTTATTCTTGAGTTTAAGGTTTTCAACCATGAAACTTCCACTAGAATGCTCTGTGTTAGGTATCATTTGTAGTTTTGATATTATAAAGTGACCTCTCCGCCTATTCGTGGAATATGGTGTGGGGCCCCGGCCGGACCTTCTACTATATCACATATAACGGGTGGGGATGTTACAATTTGGTATCATCTTGTAGGTCTTTCTCTTCCGAATTCGTGGTCGAATTCTTTTGAGAGGTGGCGAGCACCTGTAAGTGATGTCGTTATTACACAAAATGAACTCAAGAATGTCCACTTAGGAATAAAAATACACTCGTTTGCGGAATCTTCGTATTTCTTTTTGTTTGTTTGCCATTTATTTTAGTTGCTATGTTATGTTTCTTACATATATAGGTGACTAGAAGTCATGCAGTACAGTCAGAACCCCAACATTCCGGTGAGAGTGCGGTACTAGTGGAGGTGCCCACACCTCCTTCTAATGAAACTGTTAGTATGATTACGGAGACAGTACTTGGTGTGATGAATGCTTAGCAGGGTGGACAGGAGAGGCCTGTATCGGTGCCAAATCAGGCAGGGCTAAGGCAAGAACCGGTAGAAGTTGTGGTTAATCTCCCAGTAGTAGATCAACAACTAAAGCGGTTCATGAGCTTTAATCCTCCAATGTTTGATGGGACCGGTTTGCCAGCTCAGGCGGAGGATTGGCTCTCAAGGATAAGAAGGATCTTGACAGCAATCAGGGTTGAGGAGGAGCAGAAGGTAACGTTAACCACCTTCCTGCTGGAAGGAGAGGCTCGACTTTGGTGGGATGAGGTTGAACTGCATCACTTGGCAGGCAGGCAGTTAACTGAGGTCTCGATGGTGGAGTTCTCTCGGTTGTTCTTGGCAAAGCATTTGCCAACGCCGCTAAGGATTGGTATAGAATGGGAGTTTTAATGGCTGACGCAAGGAGAAAAGAACGTGGATGACTATCCCCATGAGTTTACAAGTCTGGGAAATTATGCAGGATCTATCTTTGCCGAAGAGGAGCGTAAGGACAGTAGATTCTATAAAGGACTGTGGGATGAGATAAGGTTTTTGCTCTCGAGTTCTGTGAGCCAAGGATTTCAAGCATTGGTGTGTACGGCTAGGTCTTTAGAGACGGAATTGAAGAGGACACAGGGCAAGAGGAACTTGGCAGTGAAAAAGCCAGAGTTCAAGACGCCGTGTCCGGAGAAGTCTAGGTTCCATAAGAGATAGGGAAAGAGGTCCAAATCTGCTTGACAAGCACCTTCAGATGTAGTGACAGAGGCATCTTCTGGGTATGGTTCTCGAGATTGCTACACGGGTGGAAAGCTGTGGCACTTTTCTCGTGACTATCGCTCTGGCCCTACAAAGGGTGAAAAGAAGGCTGGAGCATCATATGTGGAGAAAGGGAAGACTGTGATGGAGTCTTCTGCATTGCAGGTTCTGCCCCGGGTCTTCATTCTCGGGCAACAGGAGGCTATCAAACAGGCTGACGACGTAACAGGTACGATTAGTTTGTAATTTAACTTTGTGCCTTGTGCTATGCTTGTTTTATTTGTTGTAATATAGGATTTGTCCTTATACGGGACCATCCGGCAAGAGCCCTGTTCGATACAGGTGCCTCGCATTCATTTCTGTCTGAAGACTTGGTCTTACGGATCGGGGTACTTGCACGGACCATTACAGATAGTATTTAGGTGCTCCAACCTAACAGATGTGTGTTGTGCACGGATAAGTCATGTACTGTGGAAGTAAAGATCGGAAGTCGAGATTTCTTTGTAAACGCATCAGTATTACCAATATCTGAGTTCGATATTATCTTTGGTATGGACTGGCTTTTAGAGATGCATGCTAATATAAATTGCAATTCCAAAGAGGTTACACTGGGTCAAGATACCGAACAAGAGACTAAGTTCAATGGCATGCGAGGGACGAGTAGGATACTTTTATCTACCCTCCAAGTCGTGAAGGCAGTTCTGAAGGTTACGGAGTTATTCTTCACACTTATAGTGGCTGTGGAGCCAAAGGCTAGTATTAGTGAGGTGTCGATTATGTCAGAGTTTTCTGGTGTGTTTCCGAAAAGTCTTCCAAGGTTACCACCCTAAAGGGAGATTGACTTCGATATCGAGTTGGTACCAAGTGCGAAACCTATGGCCCGCTCGCCATATCGAGTAGCGCCAAAGGAAATGGCAGAGTTGAAGGTTCAGTTATAGGATCTACAAGAGCAAGGCTACGTACGTCCAAGTCAATCACCTTGGTGCGCTCCAGTTATTTATAAAGAAGAAGGACGGTAGCTTGCGTCTATGTATTTACTACAGAGAACTAAACAAGCTAACGGAAAAGAACAAATATCTGATTCCACAGATTGACAACTTCTTTGACCAGTTTGTTGGCTCGACTGTATACTCCAAGTTGGATTTGAAGTCAGGTTATTATCAGTTGAGAGTTTGTGAAAGTGACATACCCAAAACATTGTTCAGAACACGTTATGATCCTTATGAGTTCACGGTAATGTCGTTTGGGCTGTCCAAAGCTCCATCGGTATTTATGGATTTAATGCATCGGGTGTTTATGGAATACTTGGATCTGTTTGTAATCATCTTTATCGACGATATCCTCGTATACTCCCAAACAAAAGAAGATCATGCAAATCATTTGCGGTTGGTGCTGCACACCCCGAGGAAGAACAAGCTTTACGCCAAGTTCTCTAAGTGTGAATTTTGGCTGTCGTTAGTGGATTTCCTTGGCAATGTGGTTAGTGGAGAGGGCATTGCAGTGGATCCGGATAAGATTTCTGCTATACAAGAGTGGCCTGTTCTTTCTACTGTGGCGGAGGTCAGGAGTTTTCTTGGACTGGCGGGCTACTACAGGCGCTTCATAGAGAATTTCTCGCAGATTGCCTTGCCTCTAACCACACTGACAAGGAAGGATCAAAAGTTCGTTTGGACGCTCGAATGTGCATGAGCTTTCGAGGAGCTAAAGAGTCGGTTGACCACGGCGCCAATCTTGACATCGCCATGTGGTTTGGACGGCTTTGAAGTGTGTAGTGATGAATCATGGAGCGGCTTAGGTTGCGTTATTCTACAGTTTGGGAAGATGATAGCTTATGGCTCACGCCAGTTGAAGGTGCACGAACCAAATTACCCCGTCCATGTTTTTGAGTTGGCGACGGTAATATTCGCACTTAAATTATGGCGTCATTATCTATATGGCGTGAAAGTGGATATATTCATTGACCATAAGATCCTGAAGTATCTGTTGGATAAGAAGGATCTCAACATGCGACAGAAAAGGTAGAAGGAGTTTCTTAGAGACTAGACCTTTCAGATTCACTTCACTCCAGGTAAGGGGAATGTCATCGCGGATGCCTTGAGTCGTAGGACTCTGGCAAGGGCTAATTGGTTGCTAAGGCATGATGAAAGCCTAATTCTAGATCTGGAAGTCTTAGATATTTCTTGTATTGACAAGGATTACACTTCAAAGGCATGTTTGAACAGGATACAGGTACAGTGTGACCTTACAGATAGAGTTTGGCAGGCAACAAAACTGGATGAAAGTCTATAACGGTATGCAATGGAGAGTTTAGATTCTCATTTTTCTTTTGAGGACGGCCTTTTGCGGAGAGACGGACGTTTGTGCGTCCCAAGTAGGGGTAAAATTCGTGAAGAATTGATGTAGAAAGCCCACTTCACAAAATATTCAATTCACCCCTAGAGCACGAAGATGTATAAGGATATGAAAAAAAAAATTTGGTGGCCTTGAATGAAGAAGGATATAGCACATTATATTGAGAAATGCCAGACATGTGCCTTGGTAAAGGCTGAATGCCAAACGCCAGGTGGTCTTCTGAAGTCATTGCCTATTCCTATACAGAAATTTGATGACAACTCGATGGATTTCATGCATGGGCTGCCAAGATCGCAATGCGGTAATGATGTAGTTTGGGTGATTGTGGACCGGTTAACTAAGGTGTCACACTTCATCCTGAACCGGAAGGACGATTCAGTTGACAAGTTGGCAAAATTGTCTGTGGATAACATTGTACGATTGCACGGTGTGCCCTGTAGCATAGTTAGTGATCTCGATGGGTGTTTCACTTCGGGAGATTGGAGGCTAATTCACCAACTTTTGGGTACGAAATTGCATTTCAGTACGGCCATTCATCCTCAGACATATGGTTAAACCGAAAGGACCAACAGGACGTTGGAGGATATGCTCCGAATGTGTGCACTTGATTTTGGGAAGAGTTGGGAAGATCATCTATATATGATCGAGTTCGCCTACAACAATAGCTATCAAGCTAGTGTTCAAATGGCGCCCTTTGAGGCCTTATACGGCAGGAAGTGTCGTACCCCTTTGTCTTGGGCGGAGACTGGCGAATCGAAGTTGTATATGCGAAAATAAATGGATGATGCTAACTCGACTATTCAGTTGATTCGAGAAAGATTGTTGGTGGCTCAAGACAGGAAAGCAAAGTACTATAATGCCAAGCACCGAAATGTAGAGTTTGCGGTGGGCGATTGGGTATACCTGAAAATTAAACCCTTCAAGGGCATGTCCAGGATACGGTGTCTGAAAAGCTAAGCCCGATTTATTTTGGACAGTTTGAAGTGGTAGAGCGTGTTGGTGAGGTTGCGTATCGGTTAATGCATTCAACAGAACAGAGTAGTTTGCATGACGTGTTTTATGTCTCGGTATTAAGGAAAGCAGTGAAAGAGCCATCTCAGTTGGTTGATGCGGATCGAGTATCTGTCGATAGTAGGATAACAACGAAGGTTAGGCCTATTCGGATCGAGGATACGGTGGTTAAACAACTACGAAATAAAGCTGTCGGGATGGTCAAGGTCCGATTGGACAATTTTGGCTGAGAGGAGTTGTCATGGGAGCAGGAACAAGCCATGCGTACTGAATTTCCCGAGCTATTTTTGTAGCATAGTTGTAAACATGTGCGTGGAAATAGTATATATTTACATATCATATACGTTTGTTTTGTGCTTAGTGAATTTAGGTACGAAATTCCTATAAGAGGGGGAGAATTGTAATGCCCCAAAAACACTATAGGTATGAGAAGTGTATTTATGGGTTCTGGAGCACAGGAATTTTCCCGGCTGGAGGTCACGGGTGTGTCAGTGATGCCGACACGGGCGTGCCAACATGCTGTGTCCTTCTTTGGAAACTGGGTTGTGTAGAGGGGCGGGTACACAGCTTGGGACACGGGTATGTTATGTTCGACACGGCTTTGTCAATCCTTACATAGGTGTGTCAGGACCCGTGTCCACTAAGGGTCGTGTCCGTTCCAATGAGTGGTTATGAAACACGCCCACCGACACGGGTATGCAAGTTTGGGCGACATGAGCGTGTCAACTTGGATACTTGCGTGTCTTAACCCATGTCCTGCTCTGGATTGACGATTTCGTGTGCAAGCATGGCACACGACCATATGCAAAGCCGTGTTCGGCCATCTGAAATGATTTTTAGAGTTAATCTGGGCCGTTCATTTTTATTAAATACGATCCAACGACCCTAGTTTGCCTCCTGATGGTTTATGGACGGGAATGGGGAAGTTATTCTTCATTTCATCTTTGGCTTTCTCTTTCTAAGGAGAAGAGAGAGGGGAGAGCAAGAGGAGGTAGGAAAAGAGGAATCCGGCCGCCGGTGGTGCTACGGTGGTCTGAATCGCGTGTCGAATTTAGATTCGCGGAGGCATGAGCATTGTGATCCTTTCCAACCGTGTATTTTTTTCCATGGCGCCAGAACATGCTGCAAGGGTAACGATTTCCCACTCGGACATGTGAAGTCCTTTCCTGCATTTGCATAAGAATCCTCCACCAAAAGGTGGAACACGAAGTGATTCCTGTGGGATCGGTGGTTCATCCCTTGCTTTGTTGCATTAGAATCGGAAGTGAGTAGTACGGTTAGGCATTTTGTGTGAAGCCCATCCGAAAGTGAGTAGTATGGATTGGTGATGCTTTGTTTGCAATCAGAGAAGACTCCGTATTCATTGATTGTTTGTATGGAGTCCCTTGGTGTATACCTGTGGCTTGGTGCAGCAGGAAGTACTGGAGGAAGTCCAGGAAAATGTGAGAGTTGTAACTTGGTGTTCAACTCGTGTGGTCATAAGTACCATGTTGAGTGTTGTTGGGTCGTTGTGCTACATCTAAAAGCCTTGGTGTCGAACGGGCAAGGAGATGTTGTACCCGCGTCGGTCCGGTGTGACGACTGACGATGATGAGCAACGGTAAGGCGGATATGTACCCGCGTTATTGTTGTCTAACCTTGGGTGCTTAAGTCCCTATTAGGATCTCATAGCGAGAATCTTAGGCCTCCGAGCCGTAAAGACTAGGAATGCTAATTTTGTACCGTAAGTTAGAGAGACCTTGAATCGGTGGTTGGACCCTTGGTTTTCAGGTACACCAATAAGGTTCCTTGAGTGCACAGAGCGTCGGGCCGTCGTGCCGACGTTTGTGTTATGTACTGGTTAGTACGGTTGTGCACAATGGTGGTGGATTGTAGTATACATATGCTGGTTAAAAAAATGCTTTGCTGGGAAGGAATTTCGCTGCTCCGTGCAAGGGGTAAAGTCATTATAATTGTTCATATGAATGCTGACCGTTGCCTTATTTGCTGTCGCTTGGTTGATTGTTTCTTGCAAGTGGATCTAGCCCAAGCGGGAAATAGCGGCTGAAGCCCTTGTTGGGCTGCTGCCCTTGAAGGCTATACTTTGCTTTACTCTAGTTCATGTGTGGTAGTCCTGCGTGCCGATATTTGTAAACCACACTCATATTAAGAGAAACTTGTAAGGCCATAAGGCCATGTACCTTGTGTATTAGGTTGTATACTTTCCTAATTGTTAGTAGTTGACATTTCTGTTGTTATTCTTGAGTTCAAAGTTTTCAACCATGAAGCTTTCGCTAGAATGCTCTGTGTTAGGAATCGTTGGTAGTTTTGATATTATAAAGTGAAATTCCGGCTGTTCGTGGAATATTGTGTGGGGCCCAGGCTGAACCTTCTACTGTATCCCATGTAACGGGTAGGGATGTTACAATTTGGTATCACCTTGTAGGTCTTTCTCTTCCGAATTCGTGGGCGATTTCTTTTGAGAGGTGGCGAGCACCTGTAAGTGATGTCATTATAACACAAAATGAACTCATGAATGTCAACTTAGGAATAAAAAATACACTTGTTTGCGGAATCTGCGTATTCCTTTTTGTTTGTTTGCCATTTTTTTTAGTCGCTAAGTTGTGTTTCTTACACATATAGGTGACTAGAAGTAATGCAGGACAGTCAGAACCCCATCATTCCGATGAGAGTGCGGCACAAGTGGAGGTGCCCACACCTCCTTCTTCTGAAACTATTCGTTTGATTACGGAGACAGTACTTGATGTGAGGAATGCTCAGCAGGCTGGACAGGAGTTGCCAGCAGCTATGCCAAATCAGGCTGGGCTAAGGCAAAAATCGGTAGAAGTAATGGTTGATCTCCGAGCAGCAGATCAACAACTGAAGCAGTTAATGAGCTTTAATGCTCCAATGTTCGATTGGACCGGTTTGCTGCCTCAAGTAGAGGATTGGCTCTCAAGGATAAGAAGGATCTTGATAACAATTAGGGTTGAGGAGGACCAGAATGTAACGTTAACCACCTTCCTGCTGGAAGGAGAGGCTCTACTTTGGTGGGATAAGGTAGAACTGCATCACTTGGCAGGCAGGCAGCTAACTAAGGTCTCGATGGTGGATTTTTCTCGGTTGATCTTGGCAAAGCATTTGCCGATGCCGCAAAGGATTGGTATTGAATTGGAGTTTCAACAGTTGACGCAAAGAGAAAAGAGCGTGGATGACTATCTCCATGATTTTACATGCTTAGGATGTTATGCAGGATCTATCTTTGCCGAAGAGGAGCGTAAGACCAGTAGATTCTTTGAAGGACTGCGGGATGAGCTAAGGTTTTTGCTCTCGAGTTCTGTGAGCCAAGGATTTCAAGGGTTGGTCTGTACGGCTAGGTCTTTTGAGAAGGACTTGAAGAGGACACAGGGCAAGAGGAACTTCGTAGTGACAAAGCCAGAGTTCAAGACGCCGCATCCAGAGAAGTCTGGGTTCCATTAATGATGGGGAAAGAGGTCCAAATCTGCTTGACAAGCCCCTTCAATTATTATGATAAAGGCATCTTTTGGGTGTGGTTCTCGAGCTTATTACACGTGTGGAAAGCTAGGGCACTTTGCTCGTGACTATCGCTCTAGCCCTCTAAAGGGCGAAAAGAAGGCATGAGCGTCATATGCGGAGAAAGGGAAGACATAGATGGAGTCTTATTCATCGCAGGTGCTGCCCCGAGTCTTCAATCTCGGGCAACAGGGGGCTATCAAACAGGCTGACGTCATCACAGGTACGGGTAGTTTGTAATTTTACTTTGTGCCTTGTGCTGTGCTTGTTTTAATTTTTGTAATATAGGTTTAGTACTTATACGGGACCATCCGGCAAGAGCCCTGTTCGATACAGGTGCCTCACATTCATTTCTGTCTGAAAACTTCGTCTTACGGATCAGGGTACCTACACGGACGATGACAGACAGTATTAAGGTTCTCTTACCTAACGGATGTGTGTTGTGTGTGGATGAGTCTTGTACTGTGGAATTAAAGATAGGAAGTCGGGATTTCTTGGTGAATGCATCAGTACTACCGATATCTGAGTTCGATATTATCTTTGGTATGGACTGGCTTTCAGAGCAGCATGCCAGTATAAATTGAACTTCCAAAGAGGTTACACCGGGTCAAGATACCAAACAAAAGACTAAGTTCAATTGCATGCGAGGGACGAGTAGGATACTGTTATCAGCCCTCCAAGTCATTAAGGCAGTTCAGAATGGTGCGAAGTTATTCTTCACACTTATAGAGGTTGTGGAGCCTAAGGCTAGTATTAGTGAGGTGTCGATTGTGTCAGAGTTTGCTAAAGTGTTTCCGAAAAGTGTTCCATGGTTACCACCCTAAAGGGAGATTGACTTCGCTATCGAGTTAGTACCTGGTGCGAAACTTGTGGCCCGTTCTCCATATCGAGTAGTGCCAAAGGAAATGGCGGAGTTTAAGGTTTAGATACAGGAACTACTAGACCAAGGGTACATACGTCCAAGTCAATCACCTTGGTGCGCGCCAGTTCTCTTTGTGAAGAAGAAGGACGGTAGCTTGCATCTATGTATTGACTACAGAGAACTAAACAAGCTAACGGAAAAGAAAAAAATATCTGATTCCGTGGATTGATGACTTGTTTGAACAGTTAGTTGGCTCGACTGTATACTTCAAGTTGGATTTGAAGTTAGGTTATTATCAGTTGAGAGTTCGTGAAAGTGACATACCCAAAACATTGTTCGGAACACGTTATGGTCACTATGAGTTCGAGGTAATGTCGTTTTTGCTGTCCAATGCTCCATCAGTATTCATGTATTTAATGCATCAGGTGTTTAGGGAATACTTGGATCTGTTTGTAATCGTCTTTATCGATGATATCCTCATATACTACCAAACTAAAGAAGATCATGCAAATCATTTGCGATTGGTGTTGCACACCCTTAGGAAGAATAAGCTCTATGCCAAGTTCTCTAAGTGTGAATTTTGGTTGTCGTCAGTGGCTTTCCTTGGCAATATGGTTAGTGGAGAGGGCATTTTGGTGGATCTGGCTAAGATTGCTGCTATACAGGAGTGGCCTGTTCTTACTACTATGGCGGTGGTCAGGAGTTTTCTTGGACTGGCGGGCTACTATAGGCGCATCGTAGAGAATTTCTCGCGGATAGCCTTGCCTCTTACCACACTGACGAGGAAGGATCAAAAGTTCGTTTGGACGCCCGAATGTGCACGAGCTTTCGAGGAGTTAAAGAGTCAGTTGACCACGGCTCTAATCTTGACATCGCCATGTGGTTTCGATGGCTTTGAAGTGAATAGTGATGCATTAGGGAGTGTCTTAGGCTGCGTTCTTCTACAGTTTGGGAAGGTGATAGCTTATGGCTCACGCTAGTTGAAGGTGCACGAACGGAATTACCCCGTCCATGATTTGGAGTTGGCAGTGGTAATATTCGCACTTAAACTGTGGAGTCATTATCTATATGACATGAAAATGGATATATTCACGGTCCATAAGAGCCTGAAGTATCTGTTGGATCAGAAGGATCTCAACATGCGACAGAGAAGGTGGATGAAGTTTCTTGGAGACTATACCTTTTAGATTCACTACACTCCCGGTAAGGGGAATGTCGTCGCGGATGCCTTGGGTTGTAGGACTCGGGCAAGGGCTAATTGGTTGCTAAGGCATGATGAAAGCCTAATTCGCGATCTGGAAGTCTTAGATATTTCTTGTGTTGACAAGGATTCCACTTCAAAGGCGTGTTTGAACAGGACAGAGGTACAGTGTGACCTTACGGATAGAGTTAGGCAGGCAACAAAACTTGATAAAAGTCTACAACGGTATGCAGCGGAGAGTTTAGATTCTCAGATTTCATTTGAGGATGTCCTTTTGCGGAGAGACGAACGTTTGTGCGTCCCAAGTAGGGGTAAAATTCGTGAAGAATTGATGTATGAAGCCCACTTCACAAAATATTCAATTCACCCTAGGAGAACGAAGATGTATAAGGATATGAAGAAAATGTTCTGGTGGCCTGGAATGAAGAAGGATATAGCACATTATGTTGCGAAATGCCAGACATATGTCTTGGTAAAGGCTGAATGCCAAAGGCCAAGTGGTCTCTTGAAGTCATTGTCTATTCCTATATGGAAATTTGGTGACATCTCAATGGATTTCATGCATGGGCTGCTGAGATCACAACGCAGTAATGATGTAGTTTGGGTGATTGTGGATCGGTTAACTAAGGTGTCACACTCCATCTCGAACTGGATGGACGAATCAGTTGATAAGTTGGCAAAATTGTATGTGGATAATATTGTACGATTGCACAGTGTTCCCCATAGCATCGTTAGTGATCATAATTGGCATTTCACTTCGGGAGATTGGAGGCTAATTCACCAACTGTTGGGTACGAAATTGCATTTCAGTACGACCTTTCATACTAAGACAGATGGTCAGACCGAAAGGACCAACAGGATGTTGGATGATATGCTCCAAGTTTGTGCACTAGATTTCGGGAAGAGTTGGGAAGATCATCTATATATGATCGAGTTCACCTACAACAATAGCTATCAAGTTAGTATTCAGATGGCGCCCTTTGAGGCCTTATACGGTGGAAGTATTGCACCCCTTTTTCTTGGGCGGAGACTGGAGAATCGAAGTTGTACATGCAAAAATAAATGGATGATCCTAACTCGACTATTCGGTTGATTCTAGAAAGATTGTTGGTGGCTCAAGACAGGCAAGCAAAGTACTATATTGCCAAGCACTGAAACGCAGAGTTTGCGGTGGGCGATTGGGTATACTTGAAAATTAAACCCTTCAAGGGCATGTCCAGGATACGGTGTCTGAAAAGCTAAGCCCGAGTTATTTGGGACAGTTTGAAGTGGTAGAGCGTGTTGGTGAGGTTGCGTATCGGTTAATGCATTCAATAGAACAGAGTAGTTTGCATGACGTGTTTCATGTCTCGGTATTAAGGAAAGCAGTGAAAGAGCCATCTCAGTTGGTTGATGCGGATCGAGTATCTGTCGATAGTAGGCTTACAACGAAGGTTAGGCCTATTCGGATCGAGGACACAGGCATGTCAACTTGGACACGGGCATGTATCAACTCATGTCCTGCTCTAGATCGACGATTTCGTGTGTAAGCAGGGCACACGGCCAGGCACACGGCCAGGAACATGGCCTTATGTAAAGCCGTGTTCGGCCATCTAAAATGATTTTCAGAGTTAATCTGGGCCGTTTGTTTTTATTAAATACGATCCAATGACCCTGGCTTGCCTCCTGATGGTATATGGACGGGAATGGGGAAGTTATTCCTCATTTCATCTTTGGCTTTCTCTTTCTAAGGAGAAGACAGAGGGGAGAGCAAGAGGAGGTAGGAGAAGAGGAATCTGGCCGCTGGTGGTTCTACGGTGGTCCGAATTGCGTGTCGAATTCACATTCGGGGAGGAAAGAGCATTGCGGTCCTTTCCAACCGTGTATTTTTCTCCATGGCGCCAAAACGTATTGCAAGGGTAACGATTTCCCACTCGGACATGTGAAGTCCTTTCCTGCATTTGCAAAGGAATCCTCCACCAAAAGGTGGAATGAGAAGTGATTCTCGTGGGATCGGTGGTTCATCACTTGCTTTGTTGCATTAGAACCGAAAGTGAGTAGTACGGTTAGGCATTCTTTGTGAAGCCCATTCGGAAGTGAGTAGTACAGATTGGTGATGCTTTGTTTGTAATCGGAGAAGTCTCCGTGTTCATTAATTGTTTGTATGGAGTCCCTTGGTGTATACCTGTAACATCCCCCAGATAGCGAGACCCCCTAGGTGAATTTGTCATGATAAGGTCATGACTAGGCCCTGGTAATGTAAGGACTCCTTTAACTTAGGCAAAAATTATGGTTGAAAGCACCTTGGTCTGCAAATAGTAAATTACAGATACCCTATCTAGGGTTTGACCTAGGGGCCTTAACTTGACCCAGTGACCCCACCACAACATTCCTATGCCATTTAGGAGCCCATGGGGGACATTCAGAACCCATTGGGGCCTGTCAAACAGGTCCAGTTGACCAAAGTCAACCCTAGCCCTAATTGGGTCTAAATGGTCATTTCTTTAGAAATTGACCTAACAAATCATCAACATGTGAAATTGATCTCACTTCTAGGTCTAAAACATGATAAGAGAGCAACTGAGCAAAAAATCCCCACCCTAGGGCCTCCACATGGCCAAATGACCAAAATACCCCTTTTAGGTCAAAATGGCAATTCTTCACTAAGTGCCCTAATTGATCACCACCATATTAAATTGACTTTACCCATAGTGTTATAATATCATAGGGGACCCAGTGGAGCAAAAAGCCCCATGACTGGGTCAACCCTAGGGCTCAATTTGACCAAAAGGCAACTTTGCCCAAATTGGGTCAAATCACCTAACCTAGCCCAATTCCCTTGGGCTAGACCCAAATGGGGTGGCCAACTAGCCTAATTGATTAATAATTAAGATGGGGAGAGAATGAGAATTCGGCCATGGTGAGTAGGAGAGAGAAAATTCAATTTTTTTGGAGGAGAGAAAAGGTGGTGTTCATGGCCATTAAGGGGATACACCCCTTGGAATATCCCATTGATGGCTCCATTCATATCCCCTGATGAATTAGAGGGAATTCCAGGAGTTTCCTGGAGGAATTGAATGCAGGGGGGAGGTATAAGGGTGGCTGGCCATGGGGGAGAGGAGGGGTCATATGGTGCCTCTTAATGGAGCCCTCCTCCCCTTAAATTAAGGCCACCATCAGCTTTAGAGGGGTTAAAGGAGTTGGAACCCCCACTTACCCGAGTGAATTGAGTTCTCTGTGCAAGGAATACCATGGCTTCCAAAGATCCAAGGAGGAACAATGGCGTCCGCCGATCAGAGTAAGGAGAGGCTCCAAATGAGGTCCTTTCCTTCTCCCCTATGCCTGTGCATAGATCTAAGATTGTTAGTTGGTGAAATCGGGCTCGAATCAAGCCTGATTTGGAGAAACAAATTCCATAAAAATAGCAAATTTTGGCCCTTACGGGTCGCCGGAAAATGCCCCTCCGGCGGCTTTGCCGCCGCCAAAGGCCGGCCACCACCTCGACAGAGGTGGTGGCGGTGGTCGTTGGCTGGGGTGGTGGCCGGTTGGCCGGCAAAATGAGGAGAAAGGCCTACAGGATCGGGCAATCGAGGCCGTCTGCTCAAGGAAGAAGACGACCCCTCGGCCGCTCGATCCTGCTTTAAGATTCGTGCAAGGATTTGTAATTATCCTGATTATTGTATTTTTCTGTCCTTCTATTAGGGTCGCTTTATAAATAATTTTTAAATATATTCACAGGCTCCTACTGAAAAGGTTGTCAACACCAATATTTTAGCCCTATGAGTCTAGGAAATTTTATAATTTGTTTCAAGTGATTTGCACCATTGGATAAACCTCAGCACTCATTTTGGTGAGGTCTATCCATAGGGCTGTCCTAACCTTAGAAAAATTCCCCACTCCAATCCAGTCATCAAAATGACTTGAAATTTGGGGTGTGGCCAAATCTTACCAATATCTAGGTGCTGTCCAAAATTTAGGATTTTTGAAAAACATTTTTCTAAAGTTTTTAGAAAATTTAATAAAACATGTGTATTTTAGTTAAGTATCCTAAACACCACAAAGTCCCCCCAAAGTTCGGTAGGTGGCTTTAGAGGACATAATAAGACACTGGAAAAATTTTCACATCATTTGGAGGTGTTTTGACTAGGGTTTTACTCAACCCTAGTTGGCTCCATAAAGGGCTATATACGGTAAAATACCCCCTTGGTAATTTGAGTGCTCATATCACCTCAACAGAGGCTGATATTTTGGCCACTGACATTTTAGGGCATGACACACCCTCCAAGGGGGTTTGGGGTTGTTTGGTGTAGGGTAGCCCTAGAACCCTAGGGTAGGTCCCTTAATGGGGATTTGTAGGGTTGTGAAGGTCATGGGGAAAAATGACCTTGGACTAACTTGAAATTTCGTGTAGAGGACCATAGGGCCATTATGGTTCTCTGGACAAAATCTTATGGGATTTGGAGACAGTTAGGCAACCTAAAATCCTAACCCTAGTTTAGGGCACCAATCTTATTTTTAACTATTATGCTGACAAATGAACTTAAAATCAAATAAAATTTGGGCAAGGTGATTTTCTGGTATAAATTGACAAAATATAATTTTTTGAGATTTTCGGTTTAATTTATACAGTACTTCATTCACAACCCTAATTGTGCCCTAGTTATTTATTTTGATGATTATTGAATTTCTTTTCAGTTGAATGTTATGAAATCTTATATTAGGGCATATTATAGCATGTTATACCTTCTGTATTTTTCTTGGGAGTGTTACCTGGTTATTTTGGGTACTTACTTCTTTAACTTTCCATTTGTGATATGTAGTTAAAAATACAAATAATTCCCAATTATTATTTGGAAAATTATGAAATTTGGTCAGAGGAAGTTTCAAACCATGATAGTCACCCTGTAATTTTCTCTGGATTTTTAGATAATTAATGATAGTACCTCCTTCACTAAGCTAGGAAAATAAGTATTTTACATTAGAATAAATTCATAGCCCAAATATTAGAGAAAAAATCATGGGACTTTGTTTATGATAGTTTTAGGTCACCATAAAGCTTCTTGTAATTTTCTTGTGATTCTTGGGTATATATTTACAGTACTTGCTTCATAATATTGTAGAAGTGGCCTAAAATGGTAAATTAGGAAATATAGGCCTAAACACCTCTGAAATTTCTCAAAATTTGGCATTGCTGCTTAAATGCCTCATAGGATTTTTACTGATTTTATGATGATTTATTATTGGCTCATTAGTGCACTTCATGTTCATACTAGGGCATTGAGAGGCTTAGAATAAATAAATTAAATGCCCGATAAATAGGAAAAATTTGGAAATCTTGGACTTAGTTATATTAGGTCATGGTAGACTCCCAGTATTTATTTTTGGGCATTTGGATGAGAAAATTGGAGTACCCCCCTAACGGGAGCACCATGTAGCTTAGTGTGGTCTGCATATAGTGATAGGACTGGAGTAGGCTAGCTCGGAGGTTAAAGTCACCTAGGAGTAGAGCTACTTAATATAAAGAGGGTTTGGCTCAAGGGTAGAAATTAATAACAATAAGTGCCTTGGAAAGGAAGCTTTGGGATTCACCCCATCGTAGCTCCTAGTACCGCTGCGAGCCTTTCACCGGGTAGACCTCGGGAAGTCCAAGGTTAACCTTAAATCGTAGGGATAAATGATCAAGAGTAACCCTAACAGTAGTTACACCTCACAATTACACTTGTTCACTTAGGAAGAATAATGGATATTGATTGGTTAGAGTAGGTCCGTGGTTTAAGGGTCCGCTGGAGGTGGTAATTTGTTTGGTTTATGATTGGGGAGTCCGGGGAGATGGATGCTCAGGGACTTTGTTGAATGAGACTCGGTGAGTCTGTGGAGTCGTGGGCTCGGGAAGTTTGGTAGCATGTAGTCTAGTGAACTGGAGACTCGGTGTTACGTAGATATGGTTATAGCTATCATGATTGCATGTGCATAAAAGTGGTGGGTCATCGGTACTTGACGATCGATCACACCGTGGTCAGTATGATGACTCGGTGCAGACTAGCTGGCTTGCTAGGAATAGTACGGAAACGTACGAAAGGGGCTAGGCTTGGTAGTGTGATTACCAGCCTAGGAGTGGACGACCTAACCCACTGTCTCCGTCCGGCCACGTCGGAGGCTCCTGTGGAGTTTAGCTCACTCCAAAAAAGGGGAACTAAAGGTCTGTGCACATAGAGTCGTGTGGGTGAGTTGCATTTTCCTGTGCACATCATAGCATGATTGCATGTCATAGCATAAACACTGCATAAAAACCCTGACACCTATCGTATGAAATGGTATGGGACGTTTTATACGATAGGCCCTGCATAATGACCCCTTGGTCTATAGGGGTAATCCCTATAAATCAATGGTTATTTTCCTTTTACTTTACTTACTATTTTATCAGTTTACTACTCTTACTGTTTACTTTGATGCATTCATTTTGCTACACTCAGTTAATTTATACCCTGTCATTCGTTATATTGTACTCCTTAGGATAGTTGTCACCTGCTTGATTCCACCCTGCTTTTGGTCCTCCTCTTCACTCCTTTCCGCCCGGTGCCTAGGAGCGACAGGTATAGGGGTGGAGGAATGTTTGACTGAGTCTAGTTTGACATACGGTCGTTTGACCACCATATTTTAGGTGCTCCGGATGGGAGGCAGGGAGCAGCTGCTAGGGATGCAGCACTAGAGGCCTACGGTGCAGTTGGAGACGAGCTAGTGTAGTTCGGGTGGACAGACATCCTGATCAGTGAGTGGAGCTCACTAGATTGAGTGGTTTTATATTTCTGAGCGTATTGTAGTGAGGCATTTATGTACCGGGAATAAGCCCGTATTTACTTTCTGTTTACGTACTTAGACATTATTCTGGTGATGATTTACTTACTACATGTTTTCCTCCTTTGGTTACTGTGGACTTGAGTACTTAGCATTTTCACTCTATGTACTTTCTGGCGATGGTGATTGAGAGGGCCGGCAGGATGGGCATTTTGTGGTGTCGACCATCCCGGAGGATGGTGTCACCGCAAAATTGCGGTTCTGGGCCTAAGACCCCGGTGGATGTTGCAAAAAAAAAAGGGGTCTTACAAGTAGTATTAGAGGGAAACCTCGATCCGACAATACGTAGTCCACAAAACCTGGGACACCCCGCGCGGGCATAGTTTGAGGACAAACTAGCAGCGGAAGCAATGGTGTGCCCATGGGAGGAATCATGTGCAAGTTCCACCAATGACAAGCGTTTTAGGACGTTATACTAAATCAGATTTTCTTTGTAGGGTACGACGAATCCTACCCCGCCGCAGGGGACACCACCGGTACCGAATGTGGTTCCCCCTCCGCCGGCTACGTTCCTTTGCAGCAGACAGAGTTGGGATAAGCTTTTGCGGCCATTTTGGAGGCCTTCATGGCACAGCAGGCCCCGGTTCCTCAGCCGAACCCCAGAGCGAATTGGCTGAGTGCATTCAGGGGACTTGCCCCACCATCGTATCTGGGGACGGAGACGGCGGTGCGTACGGAGGAGTGGTTGGACATCATGTACGAGATGTTGGTGGGCATCCAATGCCCAGTAGATCAGGCAGTATCTTTGGTGGTTTCATGCTTGGAGTCACATGCAAAGAGGTGGTGGAAGTCGGTAAGGGACACCACATATGCTGGAGTAAAGTTGACTGATATTACTTGGGAGGAGTTCAGGGCAGCACTACTAGAGCATTTTGTGCCATAGTCGGCAAGGGATGAGCTAGAGGACAGATTCTTGCAGCTGAGGCAAGGAAGCAGGACGATGATAGAGTATCACCGAGAGTTCACACATTTGGCCCAGTTCGCGGACTCGTACAAGATGGATGAGGCGGTCTATGCCAAGAGATTCTACAAGGGCCTCTGTGATGATCTGAGGCAGGCCCTTCTATTTGTATCTGATGGAACCATGGCCAGGATCTTGGAGATGGCCAAGAAGCTGGAGGAAGACCAGCTTGCAGTTCGGGGCAAGAAGAGGCATGGTGATGATGCTGTGATGGGAGGAAGAAGGGACCCGCAGAGGGGTCGGGTCATGGGGGAGAGAAGGAATGGGGATCAGCCCCGTCAGGAGGACAGGCAGGAGCCAAGGGAGCAGGCAATGATGGCTCTACAGCCATTACTGGAGAGGGAGGTGCCCAGGATAGGGCAAGGACCAGCCCCACCAGAGGTTTGCTATTACTGCCATCAACCTGGGCACATTCGCAGGAACTGCCCTACGAGAAATGGGGCTGCACCTGCAGTACGGGGTGGGCCACTGGCTCACCAGATTGGAGGTCGAGGACGTGGACGCGGTCGCGGATTTCAGGGCAGTGACCGCAGGCAAGATGGGAAGCAGATGTATGCTCTAGACATAGCACAACCCCGACACCCGGATAGGGTGATTGCAGGTATGAGTGTAATTTTAGCAATAAAATTTGTTTCCTGCCCATAATAAGTATTGGTAGTTCTACTATACAACTCAGGTTAGAAAACTTTAGACCTAAGATATTTCCATTCAATTGGTTTAGCAATAGTGATGGTGTGTGGCAAACCTGCACATACCTTGTTCGACACAGGGGCATCACACAATTTTGTGTCGGAGGAGTTCGTCAAAGATCTGGAGCAGATCCGATATTATACGGGAGTCTCTAGGAGAGTGCGTCTCCCCAATGGGATGGAGATCCAATCCACAGAAAAATTCCTCCTGAAGGTCACTATTGACGGATTGACGCTCGAGGCTCCGATGACGATTCTGAGAATGCCGGACTTCGACCTAGTCTTGGGCATGACATGGCTGGTCTAAAATCATGCCCAGATTGATTGCCCAGCAAGGAGGGTCGTACTGCGATACGACGACACGTACGCGACATTCGAAGGTACTACCTCGGTCTCCCGCCCCTTCCTTTCATCAATTCAGGCCGTCAAGGCCCATCTACAGGGAGATGTGGTATATCAGGTGCTGTTCGAGATGATAGAGGAGAAGGATCAGATTGCTAGTATACTGGTGGTCCGTGACTACGTCGATGTGTTTCCGGAGAAGCTGTCAGGATTGCCTCCACACAGGGAGAGGATTTCCAGATCCATGTTATGCCGGGGGCTAAGCCGGTATCCAGGGCTCCCTATCGGATGGCCCTGAAGGAGTTGGCAGAGTTTCGGACTCAGCTGTAGGAGTTGGTGGAGGCGGGATTTGTTAGACCGAGTTCCTCGCCATGGGGAGCTCCGGTCTTATTCGTGAAGAAGAAGGATGGGACACTTCGCCTGTGCATCGACTATCGAGCACTAAACAGGCTGACTGTCCGGAATACCTATCTGCTCCCACGGATTGACGAGTTGTTCGACCAGCTGGAGGGAGCCCATTATTTTTCGAAGTTGGATTTGAGGTCAGGCTAATACAAGATGTGGATCCAGGAGGAGGATATCCCGAAGACAGCCTTCAGCAGTAGATATGGCCGGTATGAGTTTACCATGATGCCCTTCGGGCTCACGAATGCTCCGTCGGCGTTCATGAGCCTCATGAACCGGGTTTTTGAGGCCTACTTGGATGTGTTCATCATTGTATACATAGACGACATCCTAATCTATTCGAGGACAGAGGAGGAGCATACTCGGCATCTGGCACTAACTCTGGAGAGATTACGGGAGCATCGCCTTTACGCGAAGTTTAGTAAATATCAATTTTGGCTGAAGGAGGTGGATTTCTTAGGCCACATTATCAGTGGAGCCGGGTTGGCAGTGGACCCGGCCAAGATTCAGGTAGTCAGGGACTGTCCGCCACTGAAGACGGCCACATATGTGAGGAGCTTCTTGGGACTAGCCGGTTATTACCGGAAATTCGTGGAGGGGTTCTCTTGGATCGCCCTTCCACTCACATCCCCGACGAATAAGGACGTGCCGTTTATATGGACGTCGCAGTGCGAGGCAGCATTCCAGCAGCTGAAGGACCGACTTATCTCAGCCCCTATCCTGGCCCTTCCATTTGGGAAGGAAGGATTCCAAGTATAAACCGACGCATCATATCAGGGGATGGGTGCGGTGCAAATGCAGAATGGGCACGTCATTGCCTACGCCTCCCGCTAGCTGAAGGCTCATATGAAGAACTACCCAGTGCACGATCTAGAGATGGGAGCAGTGGTATTCGCCCTAAATATATGGAGACACTACCTCTACGGTGTCCACCGTGATATCTACTCAGATCACAAGAACCTGAAGTACGTGGACACGCAGAAGGAGCTGAACATCAGGCAAAGGCAGTGGGTGGAGTTTCTCTCTTACTTCCAGTATGAGATTCACTACCACCCGGGGAAGGCTAATGTGGTAGCAGATGCACTGAGCAGGAGAGCCGCTACAATAGGAGCAGAGCCGCAGTGGATGTCCTTGGAGTTGCTGCAGAGGCTGGAGGACATGCAGATTACCCTGGTATCGTCGGACGACCCCAAGCTCTATGATGAGTATCTAGTAGCGATTAGCATCACCGATGATATCAGAGACCGAGTCAGGGAGGGGCAGAGGCAGGATGCCCAGTAAGAGCTTATCTTTCAGGCCTTGGAGGCAGGCACTGCAGGAGATTACACACTGAGAGACGACCTGGTATGCTTTAGAGGACGGGTGTACATACCGGAGGGAGGCCAGATCCGGGAGGATATTATGACGGAGGCGCATTACAGCCGGTACTCTGTGCACTTGGGGACCACAAAGATGACCGCTGATCTGAAGAAGATGATGTTTTGGCCGGCCATAAAGAATGACATCACTTACTTCGTGACCCACTGTGAGACATGCCAGCTGGTGAAGGAGGAGTGCAGGAACCCCACAGGACTGTTGCAGCCACTCCCAGTACTGGAGTGGAAGTTTGATGATATAGCCATGGATTTTATATATGGGCTTCCACGGTCTCGGACAGGGAATGACTCGATCTAGGTGATTGTTGATCGGTTGACAAAGGTGGCCTGCTTTATACCAATCAGGAATGATGACTCGGTGGGAGTGATAGTATGGAAGTTCGTGGAGCAGTATATCTTATATCATGGCGTGCCCAGGACAATAGAGTCGGACCGTGATGGACGGTTTACGTCTAGGGAGTGGCGGTCAGTGCAGGCATATCTGGGCACCCGATTTACTTTTAACACAGCCTTCCACCCTCAGACGGATGGCAAACAGAGCGACAACCCGGACGTTGGAGGATCTATTATGACTGTGTATACTGGACCGAGGGGAGCCGTGGGAGAAGATATTGATGTTGGTGGAGTTCTCCTACAACAATAGTCATATGGCCAGCATAGGCATGGCTCCCTATGAGGCTCTATACGGACGGAGGTGCAGGAATCCCCTGTCATGGCTATAGGATGAGGACCCCAAGGTCCTTGGCTCGGAGTTTGTGGAGGACACCGAGCCCCAGGTGAGACTGATACGAGACCGGATGATGGAGGCGCAGAGTAGGCAGGCCAAATATTACGACGCACGACATCGTATGGTGGAGTTTTAGGTAGGAGATCAAGTATTCCTGAAGATACGGCCAATGCACGGGGTCTCTTGAGTTCGCAGACGGAGGAAGAAGCTCAGCCCAAGGTATATGGGGACCTATAGGATCCTGGAGCGGATCGGCCCCTTAACATATAGGCTGGAGCTGCTATAGGAGCTAGAGGGCATGCACGACGTCTTCCATGTCTCCTCTCTCAAGAGGGCTCTGTTACGTCCGGAGCAGCGGATAGACACTACGGACGGGCCGGTAGCATCGGATCGGTCAGTGCACATGGAGCCGGTCCGGATAGACGACACGGGTATGCAGGTCTTGCGCCGCAATAAGGTCCCGCTGGTCAAGGTTCTGTGGAGAAACCACGGCCAGGAGGAGCACACCTGGGAGCCACAGGACTTGATGTAGCAGAGATACCCAGAGCTCTTCGTCTCAGGTACAATCTAATCTGAACGTTGGGATGTTACAATTCATTTACTTCAGTAGAACCCCGCAGGCCTAACCTGAATTTCGGGGACGAAATTTTTTTTATTATGTGTTGGGATTTGTAATATCCCCCAGACAGCTAGACCCCCCAGGTGAATTTGTCATGATAAGGTCATGACTAGGCCCTGGTAATGTAAGGACTCCTTTAACTTAGGCAAAAATTAGGGTTGAAAGCACCTTGGTCTACAAATAGTAAAATACAGATACCCTATCAAAGATTTGACCTAGGGGACTTAACTTGACCCAGTGACCCAACCACAACATTCCTAGGCCATTTAGGAGCCCATGGGGGACATTCAGAACCTATTGGGGCCTATCAAACAGGTCCAGTTGACCAAAGTCAACCCTAGCCCTAATTGGGTCAAAATGGCCATCTCTCCAGAAATTGACCTAACAAATCATCAACATGTGAAATTGATCTCACGTCTAGGTCTAAAACATGATAAGAGACCAACTGGGCCAAAAATCCCCACCCTAGGGCCTCCACATGGACAAATGACCAAAATACCCCTTTTAGGTCAAAATGGAAATTCTTCACTAAGTGCCTTAATTGACAACCTCCATATTAAATTGACTTTACCCATACTGTTATAATATCATAGGGGACCCAGTGGAGCAAAAATCTCCATGACTGGGTCAACCCTAGGGCTCAATTTGACCAAAAGGCAACTTTGCCCAAATTGGGTCAAATCACCTAACCTAGCCCAATTCCCTTGGGCTAGACCCAAATGGGGTGGCCAACTAGCCTAATTGATTAATAATTAAGATGGGGAGAGAATGAGAATTCGGCCATGGTGAGTAGGAGAGAGAAAATTCAATTTTTGGAGGAGAGAGAAGGTGGTGTTCATGGCCATTAAGGGGATACACCCCTTGGAATCCCCCATTGATGGCTCCATTCATCTCCCCTGATGAATTAGAGGGAATTCCAGGAGTTTCCTAGAGGAATTGAAGGCAGGGGGGAGGTATAAGGGTGGCCGGCCATGGGGGAGAGCAGGGGTAACATGGTGCCTCTTAATGGAGCCCTCTTCCCCTTAAATTAAGGCCACCATCAGCTTTAGAGGGGTTCAAGGAGTTGGAACCACCACTTACCTGAGTGAATTGAGTTCTCTGTGCAAGGAATACCATGGCTCCCAAAGCTCCAAGGAGGAATAATGGCGTCCTCCGATCGGAGCAAGGAGAGGCTCCAAATGAGGTACATTCCTTCTCCCCTATGCCTGTGCATAGATCTAAGATTGTTAGTTGGTGAAATCGGGCTCGAATCGAGCCCTATTTGGAGAAAAGAATTCCATAAAAATCGCAAATTTTGGCCCTTACGGGTCTCCAGAAAACGCCCCCTCCGACGGCTTGGCCGCAGCCAAAGGCCGACCACCACCTCGACGGAGGTGGTGGCGGTGGTGGTTGGCCGGGGTGGTGGCCGGTTGGCCTGCAAAATGAGGAGAAAGGCCTACAAGATCGAGCAATCGGGGCCGTCTACTCAAGGAAGAAGACGACCCCTCTGCCGCCCGATCCTGCTTTAGGATTCGTGCAAGGATTTGTAATTATCCTGATTATTGTATTTTTCTGTCCTTGTATTAGGGTTGCTTTAGAAATAATTTTTAAATATATTCAGAGGCTCCTATAGAAAAAGTTGTCAACACCAATATTGTAGCTCTATGAGTCTAGGAAATTTTAAAATTTTTTTCAAGTGATTTGTACCACTGGATAAAACTCAGCACTCATTTTGGTGAGGTCTATCCATAGGGCTGTCCTGACCTTAGAAAAATTCCCCACTCCAATCCAGTCATCAAAATGACTTGAAATTTGGGGTGTGGCCTAATCTTACCTATATCTAGGTGCTGTCCAAAATTTAGGATTTTTGGAAAACATTTTTCTAAAGTTTTTAAGAAAATTTTATAAAACTTGTGTATTTTAGTTAAGTATCCTAAAAAAAACAAAGTCCCCCCAAATTTGGGTGGGTGGCCTTAGAGGACATAATAGGACAATGGAAAAATTTTCACCTCATTTGGAGGTGTTTTGACTTGGGTTTTACTCAACCCTAGTTGGCCCCATAAAGGGCTATATAGGGTAAATCACCCCCTTGGTAATTTGAGTGGTCATATCACCTCAACAGAGGCTGATATTTTGGCCACTAACTTTTTAGGGCATGACACATCCTGCAAGGGAGTTTGGGGTGGTTTGGTGTAGGGTATCCCTAGAACCCTAGGGTAGGTCCCTTAATGGGAATTTGTAGGGTTGTGAAGGTCATGGGGTAAAATGACCTTTGACTGACTTGAAATTTGGTGTAGAGGACCATAGGGCCATTATAGTTCTCTGGACTAAATCTTAGGGGATTTGGAGACAGTTAGGCCACCTAAAATCCTAACCCTAGTTTAGGGCACCAATCTTATTTTGAACTATTATGCTGACAAATGAACTTAAAATCAAAAAAAAATTGGGCAAGGTGATTTTCTAATCTAAATAGACATAATGTAATTTTTTTGTGATTTTTGGTTTTATTTATACAGTACTTCATTCACAACCCTAGTTGTGCCCTAGATATTTATTTTGATGATTATGGAATTTCTGTTCACTGGAATGTTATGAAATCTTGTATTAGGGCATCTTATAGCATGTTATACCTTCTGTATTTTTCTTGGGAGTGTTACATGGTTATTTTGGGTACTTGCTTCTTTAACTTACCATTTGTGATATGTAGTTAAAAATACAAATAATGCCCAATTATTATTTGGAAAATTATGAAATTTGGTCAGAGGAAGTTTCAAACCATGATAGTCACCCTGTAATTTTCTATGGATCTTTAGATAAATAAAGATAGTACCTCCTTCACTAAGCTAGAAAAATTAGTATTTTACATTAGAATAAATTCAGAGCCCAAATATTAGAGAAAAAATCATGGGACTTTGTTTTTGATAGTTTTAGGTCACCATAAAGCTTCTGTAATTTTATTGTGATTCTTGGGTACATATTTACAGTACTTGCTTCATAATATAGTATAAGTGGCCTAAAATGGTAAATTAGGAAATATAGGCCTAAACACCTCTAAAATTTCTCAAAATTTGGAATTGCTGCTTAAATGCCTCATAGGATTTTTACTGATTTTATGATGATTTATTGTTGGCTCATTAGTGCACTTCATGTTCATACTAGGGCATTGAGAGGCTTAGAATAAATAAATTAAATGCCCGATAAATAGGAAAAATTTGGAAATCTTGGACTCAGTTATATTAGGTCATGGTAGACTCCCAATATTGATTTTTGGGCATTTGGATGAGAAAATTGGAGTACCCCCCTAATAGGAGCACCATGTAGCTTAGTGTGGTCTGCATATAGTGATAGGACTGCAGTAGGCTAGCTCGGAGGTTAAAGTCACTTAGGAGTAGAGCTACTTAATATAAAGAGGGTTTGGCTCAAGGGTAGAATTTAATAACAATAAGTGCCTTGGAAAGGAAGCTTTGGGATTCATCCCATCGTAGCTCCTAGTACCGCTGCGAGCCCTTCACCGGGTAGACCTCTGGAAGTCCAAGGTTAACCTTAAATCGTAGGGATAAATGATCAAGAGTAACCCTAACAGTAGTTACACCTCACACTTACCCTTGTTCACTTAGGAAGAAGAATGGATATTGATTGGTTAGAGTAGGTCCGTGGTTTAAGGGTCTGTTGGAGGTGGTAATTTGTTTGGTTTATGATTGGGGAGTCCGGGGAGCTGGATGCTCAGGGACTTGGTTGAATGAGACTCGATGAGTCTGGGGAGTCATGGGCTCGGGAAGTTTGGTAGCATGTAGTCTAGTGAACTGGAGACTCGGTGTTACATAGATATTGTTATAGCTATCATGATTGCATGTGCATAAAACTGGTGGGTCATCGGTACTTGACGATCGATCACACCGTGGTCAGTACGATGACTCGGTGCAGACTAGCTGGCTTGCTAGGAATAGTACGGAAACATGCGAAAGGGGCTAGGCTGGGTAGTGTTATTACCAGCCTAGGAGTGGACGGCCCAACCCACTGTCTCCGTCCGGCCACGTCGGAGGCTCCTGTGGAGTTTAGCTCACTCCAGAAAAGGGGAACTAAAGGTCTTTGCGCATAGAGTCGTGTGGGTGAGTTGCATTCTCTTGTGCACATCATAGCATAATTGCATGTCATAGCATAAACACTGCATATAACCCCTGACACCTATCATATGAAATGGTATGGGACGTTTTATATGATAGGCCCTGCAAAACGACCCCTTGGTCTATAGGGGTAATCCCTATAAATCAATGGTTATTTTCCGTTTACTTTACTTACTGTTTTATCAGTTTACTACTCTTACTGTTTACTTTGATGCATTCATTTTGTTACACTCAGTTTATTTATACCATGTCATTCGTTATATTATACTCCTTTGGATAGTTGTCACCTACTTGATTCCACCCTGCTTTTGGTCCTCCTCTTCACTCCTTTCCGCCCGGTGCCTAGGAGCCACGGGTATAGGGGTAGAGGAATGTTTGACTGAGTCTAGTTTGACTGACGGTCATTTGACCACCATATTTTAGGTGCTCCGGATGGGAGGCAGGGAGCAGCCGCTGGGGATGCAGCACCAGAGGCCTACGGTTCAGTTGGAGACGGGCAAGTGTAGTTCGGGTGGACAGGCATCCGGATCAATGAGTGGAGCTCACTAGATTGAGTGGTTTTATATTTCTGAGCGGATTGTAGTAAGGCATTTATGTACCGGGCATAAGCCCGTATTTACTTTCTGTTTACGTACTTAGACATTATTCTGGTGATGATTTACTTACTACATGTTTTCCTCCTTTGGTTACTGTGGACTTGAGTACTTAGCATTTTCACTCTATGTACTTTCTGGCGATAGTGATTGAGAGGGCCGGCAGGATCGGCGGATGGTGTCACAGCAAAACGGCGGTTCTGGGCCTAAGACCCCGGTGGATGTTGCAAAAAAAAAGGGGTCATAGAATACCTGTAGCTTGGTGCAGTAGGAAGTACTGGAGGAAGTCCAAGAAAATGTGAGAGTTGATACTTGGTGTTCAACTCGTGTGGTCATGAGTACCATATTGTGTGTTCTTGGGCTGTTGTGCTACAACTAAAAGCCTTGGTGGCGAACGGGCAAGGAGATGCTATACCCGCGCTAGTCTGGTGTGACGACTGATGATGATGAGAAACAGGCAAGGCTGATCTGTACCCGCATTATCATTGTCTAACCTTAGGTTCTTAAGTCCTTATTAGGATCTCATAACGAGAGTCTTAGGCCTGCGAGCTGTAAAGACTAGGAATGCTCATTTTTGACCGTAAGGTAGAGATACCTTGAATCGGTGGTGGGACCCTAGATTTTTCGGTACACCAATAAGCTCCCCTGAGTGCACAGAGCGTCAGGTCGTCGTGCAAACATTTGTGTTATGTACTCGTTAGTGCGGTTGTGCACAACTGTGGTGGATTAGAGTATACATATGCTGGTTAATAAAATGCTTTGCAGGGAAGGAATTTCGCTGCCCCGTTCTAGGGGCAGGGTCATTATAATTGGTCAGCTGAATGCTGACCGTTGCCATGTTTGTCGCCTCTTGGTGGATTGTTTCTTGCATGTGGAGCTGGCCCAAGAGGGAAATAGCGGGCTGAATCCCTGGTTATGTTGCTGCCCTTGAAGGCTTTACTTTGCTTTACTCTAGTTCATGTGTGGCCGGCCTGCGTGCCGATGTTTGTAAACCACACTCCTACTAAGAGAAACTTGTAAGGCCTAAGGCCATGTACCTTATGAATTGGGTTATATACATTCCTAATTGTTAGTAGTGGACATTTCGGTTGTTTTTCTTGAGTTCAAAGTTTTCAACCATGAAGCTTCCGCTAGAATGCTCTGTGTTAGGAATCGTTGGTAGTTTTGATATTATAAAGTGACCTCTCTTTCTATTCATGGAATATGGTGTGGGGCCTCGGCCGGACCTTCTACTATATCCCATGTAATGGGTAGGGATGTTACACCGTGTACTGTAAGCGGTACATGAACTTACTTATCCCGACTAGAACACTGGCTTATACACGCCCGTGTCAAGCCCCTGACACGCCTGTGTCAGCAAGTGCATATCATTGTTGAGGGGTGTGTCCCTCAAATGTCATAGGTTTGACATTCCCGAAAAGGACACGACTGAGGCACACGCCTGTGTCCTTAGCGATCTGCCAAACACGCCCCTGTGACACGCCCGTATATAAGGCCGTGTGCCAAACTCAATGCTGCCTGGTTACCAACATGAGTGGGACATGGCCTCATACACACCTGTGTCCCTGGCCGTGTCACCTCTCGATGATCGTCAACTATATTATGTCGAGAACTTGACTCAAGGAACACAGTAAATGTTGGAACACCCTATTACTAATTTGGGTAAGGATCACTATGCTTGTCTTAGGAATCCCAGTTGACCTAGTTGTATAGTTGAAAAGGTCAACATTAGAATGAGTCTAGGGCTTAGAACTTAGGTTTGAAGCTGCCCCCAGGATCATTCCAAGATCAAGGTTGAAGAGCTTAGTCTAAGGCAATTTTCGTCGAGCTAAGGTCGACGAATCGTCGAACTCCGTTCGACGCTCTCTGAGCTAGTCTTCAATAAAACGTCGAACTCCGGTCGACGATCTTTGAGCTCAGATCGACTATCTGCTTTTGTCTAGCTTCTGCTGAGTCGTCGAACTCCCCTCGACTATCTTCTAGCTCAGTTCGACGATCCCTCCCTAAAGTTATTTCTCAGGTCTCTGAGCTCAGTTCGACGATCGCAGAGCTCAGATCGACGTTTTCTGTCTGCTTGTCCATTTAATCTCTGAGCTCAGTTCGACGATCGTAGAGCTCAGATCGACGTTTTCTTTGGAGAGATCGACGCTTTCAGGAATTCAAATGCTGCTGTTCTTTGGAATGTTTTTGAATATTATCAGCATTTATGTCAGAAGATCTCCCAGCCGTTTGTCTTTATTTCTGGAGCAAGTTTCAAGGAATTATTCAGAGAATGTTTGCTGGACTTTCCTCTAGAAGACAAAACTATTTTTTGGAAGACATTTATGACTCCCAACGGCTAATTTTGGACAAGGAAACGTCAGAAAATTTTATTCCTTTCTTCTGTGTTATTAAGATTAACAGAACACACAAGAAGAAGATAGTCAGAAATTGACAAGAAAAAAAAGTGAACACACAGAATAGAGAATACTGATAGCAGAAGAACAACAGAAGAACTGTGACTCCAAAAATCTTCTTGCTGACTGAAAAGTGTTCACAATATCATCACTCCAGACACCTTACCTTCAGCCTTCTTGCTGAAACCATCCTGTGCTGGAGATCAAAGTTCTGAAGACCTATCACCCTAGAGCAAAGCTTCTTTTCCTGAACCTTTCTACATCTCAGGGGGAGCTTTGGCATAATCAATCCACTTGTGCTTCTCTCATTTGATTGAGAATAGAGAAGACACCCTTCATTCTTTTTTTTCTTTTCCTGCTGTAAAAGGGTTCTTGAACTCCCTTCAAAAGTTCTGTCTGGTTCTGAGAGCCTTGTCAAAACTCAGTGGTGGCAAGACACCTTATCAAAAAATCTAGCTTTGGTTTTTGGGCACCTTATCAAAAGCTCATTGGTGTCAGGACACCTGATCAACTCATCCTGAGTGGATTCCTACCAAGGGTGGTAGAAGAGTGGATGTACCCAGGTTTTTGTGGAACCACTATAATTCCTTGTGTCTTCTGGTTTGTTTGTGTGATTTGTTTGTTGTGTGCTGTGCTTTTTACTTCTTAGTTTTTAACTTCTTACTTGCACTCTACACTATATCATAAATTGAATTTTATATGTGCTGTTCATTTCAACTGTGAAAAATTATTTTAAAATACTCTATTCACCCCCCCTCTAGAGTTGAGATAGATCTTAGCCTCACTTTCAATTGGTATCAGAGGCAGGTTGGTTGCTCATACAGGCTAACACCTGAATCAAAAGATCCTTGATAAGATCAATCTCTTAAGGGGATTATTCTCTCTACATCTTCCTTTTTATTTAAAGACATGGCACAGAATAAAGATTATGCAAGCACCAGACCACCAGTGTGCAACCTTTCTAAGTTTGCACTCTGGAAGGCAAGGATTAGATTATACATGAATTCTATTGATGAAGACATTTTCAATTCTGTCTTGACAGTTTGTCCAACTCCACCAGCAAGCTCAAGTACAAATGCTGTCCCACCTCCTTCTGGAACAGATGCAGATATAAAGTAGTGGAAGACTGCAGATGCTAAGGCTATGAACATCTTAGCCCAAACAATGTCTGATGAAATCTTTCAGAAGGTAGCTGAATGCCACTCAGCCAAAGAAATCTGGGACAAACTCTCTGAAATTGTCTCAGGATCTGCTGATGAAAGGAAAGATAGAAGATCTCATCTGATAAGCCAATATGAGAACTTCAAAAAGGGAGAAGCTGAATCAGTGGCTGACATGTATAATAGACTAAGTCTAATTGTCAATGAGCTAAAAACCCTAGACAAATAAATCTCACTGACTGAGCTGAATGACAAAATCCTGATGTGCTTCCCCAGCACTTGGGATTCAAGAATCTGGCCAATTAAGGATGCCAGAAGTTTAAATGAGATTACTACTGAAGCTCTCCTGGGCAAGCTCAAATCCTATGAGCTGCTCATTAAAAATAGAGAAGAAGAACAAAAGGCTATCTCTCCAGCTACAAGGAAAGAAAAGACCATAGCCTTCAAAGCTGTAGAAGAGGAGCCTGAAGATAAAGCTACAGGAAATGATGAGCTCATAAGTCTACTGGCCAAAAGATTCTACAAGATGGCCAGAAAAGACTTCAGAAAGAAACCATACAAGGGTCATGATAAACCAAGGTATGATAAATCAAATAACAATAAAGAAATCATATGCTTTGGTTGTAGGAAACCAGGCCACATTGTGCCTGACTGCCCTGAAAACAAGAATAAGGACAAAAGGGAAAGAAGAGAAAGAAGAAGAGAAAAGGATTACAAGAAGAATAGCTCAGACAAAGCCTCCTCCAGCAAGAACAAACATACAAGGAAGGGCTTTGTTGCTGAGACATGGAGTGAGACTGAAGAGGAATCTGAAGCCTCATCCAGCTCCAGTGATGATGAGGATGATGCAGATGAAAAAGAATTTTGCATGATGGCTATCAATGCATCACAGCAAAACTCTGATGAAGAATCAGATTCAGATTCAGAAAGTCAACCAGATGAGGATCAGGTAATCAACTCTTTTGATTTTAATTCTGAAGACTTCAAAGATGAATTTAAGACACTGTGTCTAGATCTATTAAAATCTGAGAAGGAGATAATCTCTCTCAGGAATCAATTATCTGAGCATAGTGTCCTAAACTCAAAGAACCTCAAACTCTCTGAGGAGTTAGAATGTTGTAGGGAGGAGATAGCTTCACTGAAAAATGAACTATCAAAGGCCAAAAAGTTTGAAGAATCCCTAAATGGGAGAAGTATCAGACTGATGGACATCACAAGCACAGTGAACTCTAGATTTAATAGCACACTGGGCTTGGGTGCTTCATCCAGCCAACCTATAATTTTGACAACTCCAATCAAGTTTGTCTCTGACAAAGGAAAGGGAGTAATAGAGGTACCCAGAAAGAATGCAGATCTGTCAGAGAAGAACTCAGTTCAACAGATGGAGTCGAGCAGAGCTCGACGATCGTCGAACAGAGCTCGACGATCTAACTACAGATCGTCGACCTCAGCTCGACGATATCCAAACTCTGAACCTCAGCATAATCGATCTTCGAACGGAGATCGACGATCTGACCCAAGATCGTCGACCTCAGTTCGACGATCGTCGAACAAAGTTCAGGCTTGTGAACACACCTTCAATGGCACATTCAGATTCAATCCTAGAATCTCCACATCCCAAGGCTTTAATCCTTATATTGAATGGATAGTACCTCCTAGGAGATACCATCCTGAAGGTTATAAGGATCAACCTGGAATGTCCTTTATTTCAGAATTCAAGGGATATCAACCTAGGCCCAAGGTTAACTGGGTCAAAAACAAATAAGTTGATTTTGTGTAGGTGAAGACCTATCCAGCATCAAACCATCAATGGTATCTGGATAGTGGGTGCTCAAAGCACATGACAGGGGACAAGGACAACTTCACTTCCTTCAAAGCCAAGCTTAGACCCAAAGTAATTTTTGGAGACTCAAGCTTTGGAACTACAAAAGGATATGGTGCATTCAAAATTGGCCCAGTCACATTCAAGAAGGTTGCATATGTTGAAGGACTCAAGCACAACTTGATAAGTATCAGTCAATTGTGTGATGAAGGATATCAAGTGACCTTCAACAAAGCCATATGCAAAGTCAAGTCAGTGGACAACACAACTGTGTTGACAGGTAACAGAAGAGGTAACATTTACTTAGTGGATTTTCATTCACCAGTGGTAGATATTTGCCTGTTTAATTCCATTTCAAAATCTAATGTTTTATGGCATAAGAGACTAGGGCATATTAACCTTAGAACCATTGCTAAGCTATCTAAAGACAACCTTGTTAAAGGACTACCTTCTGGTCCCTACAAGAAGGAAGGACTTTGCAAGGCTTGTCAATTAGGCAAGCAAACTAAAAGTAGTTTTAAATCAATTAATAAGAGTGATTCACCTAGGATTTTGTACCTGTTGCACATGGATCTTTTTGGACCCATATCTGTGCAAAGCCTAGGAGGGAAGTCCTATACTTTAGTGGTTGTAGATGACTTCTCAAGATTCACTTGGGTATTCTTTCTGAGGAAGAAGTCTGATAACTTCAAGTGTTTGACAGATTTTCTCAAATGTATTCAGATTGAGTTCAACACTCACATTGCCCTGATCAGAAGTGATCATGGGACAGAGTTTGATTCTCTTCTCATGTAAGAGTTCTGTCAGAGTGAAGGGATCAGGCACACTTTCTCAGCTCCTAGAACTCCTCAACAAAATGGGGTAGCTGAAAGGAAAAATAGAACACTAATTGAATCTGCAACTACATTATTGGCAGATGCTTACTTACCTCTGTCCTTTTGGGCTGAGGCAGTGAACACCTCCAACTATGTGTTGAACAGAAGCCTGATACACAAGCTGAAGGGCAAAACTCCTTATGAACTGCTCAAAGGGAAGAAACCTAAAATAGGCTATTTCAAAGTCTTTGGTTGCACTTGTTTTATTCATAATAATGACAAGAAATATCTAGCAAAATTCCAAGCTAAACTGATGAAGGAGTGTTTCTGGGATACTCCATGATCAGCAAGGCATATAGGGTTTATAATAAATCTTCCTGTAAAATTGAAGAATCTGTTCATATTATTTTTGATGAAGCTAACATGTCTTTCAAGGAGAAGAATGCTTCTACCATAGAACCTCTGCAGGTACATTCTCTAGCTGAAGACTTGAACAAACTGCAAGTTGCTGAAAAGAATGAGAGAAGTGATGATGAAGAAGAAGTTCAACATCTTGAAGAAAATCATCCTGGAGAGCCAGTTGCTACTCCACTAGAGGAGACAACAACACAGGCTGGTGAACAATCAACACTCCCTGTTGACTTAGTAACAACAAGAGATCATCCAATCACCCAAGTAATTGGAGAGATCTCAGCTGGTGTGCAAACTAGAAGTCAGGTCAACCAAAACCTGATGCACACTTGCTTCCTATCTAAAATTGAGCCTCAATCCATTCAAGATGCAGAGCAAGATCCACACTGGATCATTGCAATGCAAGAGGAGTTGCATCAATTTGAAAGGAACAAGGTTTGGGAACTAGTGCCTAAGCCAAAGGATCATCCCATTGTTGGAACAAAGTGGGTATTCAGGAACAAGCTGGATGATCAAGGAGTTATAGTCAGAAACAAGGCAAGGCTAGTTGCTCAAGGGTACTCTCAACAAGAAGGAATAGACTATGATCAGACATTTGCACCAGTTGCAAGGTTGGAAGCCATCAAGATATTCCTAGCCTATGCTGCTCACAAAGGTTTCAAAGTGTATCAAATGGATGTAAAAAGTGCATTTCTCAATGGGGACATCAAAGAGGAAGTCTATGTTAGACAACCTCCAGGTTTTATCTCTCTAACTCACCCTGATTATGTTTACAAATTGCATAAAGCATTATATGGTCTCAAGCAAGCCCCTAGAGCATGGTATGAGACCCTAGCATGCTTTCTTCTGGAAAATGATTTTGTTAGGGGGAGAGTAGACCAAACTCTTTTTATTAGAACCCATAAGTCCCATACCCTGCTAGTGCAAATTTATGTAGATGACATTATTTTTGGTTCTACTGATTCAAAATTGTGCAAAAAGTTTTCCAAGCTTATGCACTCTAAATTTGAAATGAGTAGCATGGGTGAGCTGTCCTTCTTCTTAGGACTGCAAGTCAAGCAACATGCTGAAGGCATATTTATTTCTCAAACCAAGTATGCCAAAGAGCTGGTTAAGAAATTTGGTATGTCTGATGCATCATGTATGAAAACACCCATGCCCTCAAATGCTGTAGTAGATGCTGATGAACATGGGAAACCTGTTGATCAGACAATATATAGAGCAATAATTGGCTCTTTATTGTACCTTACAGCTAGTAGGCCTGATATAATGTTTGCCACATGTATTTGTGCTAGATTCCAAGTTAGCCCTAGAGAGTCACATTTAATCTTAGTTAAGAGAATTCTTAGGTATGTAAAAAGTTGTCCAAATCTAGGTCTCTGGTATCCAAAAGATTCAGCATTTGATTTAACTGGATTCTCAGATGCTGATTATGCTGGATGCAGAATAGACAGGAAAAGCACCCGTGGAACATGTCAGTTCCTTGGTGACAGACTTGTCTCCTGGTTCTGTAAGAAGCAAACATCTGTGTCAACCTCAACTGTTGAAGCTGAGTATATGGCTGCAGGCAGTTGCTGTTCACAAATATTGTGGATACAGAATCAGCTCTTAGACTATGGCTACAACTTAGAGAAGTCTAAAATTTTCTGTGACAATACTAGTGCTATCTCTATAGCACAAAATCCAGTCCTCCATAGTAGGACAAAACACATAGAAATTAGGCATCATTTTCTAAGAGATAATGTAGAGAAAAATAAAATTGAACTTCAATATATTCCTACTGATTTGCAAAGGGGAGATATTTTCACCAAACCTTTGGATGAAAAGAAACACAGTTTCTTCCTAAATCAGTTAGGTATGTTAGATGGAGGAAGCCTTAATTAAATTACAAGATTTTGAAAAGCTAAAACAGACCAAGACTAGGTCAAAAATTTCCTTTCTTTTTGTGTGTGTAGAATGAGTTTAGACTCTGAACTGCGCTCGACGTTTTCCCCAAAATCGTCGAACAGAGATCGACGATTTTCCAAAAATCGTCGACCAGAGATCGACGCTTTTGCAGTCGTCGATCTGAGTTCAGAGCCCTCGCTAGAGCTAGGCTTTCTCTCCTTCTGATCAGAGGCCGTCGAGCTGAGCTCGACGTTTTTCAACATCGTCGAACGAAGATCGCCGATTTTGAAGACTCTTCAGATTCCCTCTGTAGCCCAAATCGTCGAGCTAAGCTCGACGTTTCGTCGAGCTGAGCTCAACGATTTTCCTTTTTCGCGTCGAACCCTAATATAAAATCCTTCTTTCAGCCGTCGTTCTCCCTTTGCGCTTTGATACTCTGCAACTCTCTTTCTTTTCCCTCCAAATTCTCTACGCTTGTTCGTTTTTGATTTTCTGTTGCAGGTGAATATGGCTGAATCAAGTGCTGCTATTGCCAAGATGAAGTTCGACACAGGCTTTGACATCGACATAAACTCCTTCGACGGAAGCGACCAGCGCTTCAAGGACACTCCTAAACTTATTCCGAGAACAACAGCTGACTCCAATAATGACTACAAGGATGAAGATCGCCTCAGAAGAAATTAAAGAGTGGTGTTTTACCGCAACAGACGAGACTGAGAATTCTGTTGTAGGCACCATTAAGGGGACTCAGGTATTTCTATCCCCGGCTCTTTTAACAGAAGTCTTTCAACTCAGTACTGGAGAAGACTCCATTGAACTGTCTGGAGAGGAGTTTGACACCATGCTGGATAGGATGGGTTACAATGCAGTAAACCCTAATAAGCTACTGAAGAAAAATCTGGCTATCGAATTTCAATTCCTGGCTGATGTAGTTGGGAAGGTGCTGTTGGCCAAGCATTCAGCCCATGACACCATTTCCAGATATCAGTTCTGCCTGATTGGAGCTTTATTAGATAAGAAACACCTGGACTGGGGCTCCATCTTCTTCACTCTGTTTAAGAAGAAGATCAACAAGAATGCAGTTAGTTATGGGAGAATCTTAGGGGTCTTTCTGCACAACAGGTGCCCTGACCTATTAACCTCCTCTGGCATGTTTATCAATGCATCCAAGAGGCTTTCCTGTGCCCTCTTCAGTAAATGGGACAGGCAGATCATAAACCCTTCCAGGGCTGCTGCAACACTTCATTCAGGCACAAGGACTATCTCAGTCACTCCTTCAGCAGATGAGCTGCCTGCTTCCTCCCCTCCTCCAGCCATATCCACCCAAGTTATCACCTCCTCACCACCAGTCACAACCATAATCATCTCATCCCCAATTACCATTTCCTCACCTATGTCATCCCCTCCTTTATCCACCTCAGAGGAATTCCATCCTCTCTTCTCCTATTCAACCTTCACCCTACCATCCTTCTCACTTACAGATGATTCCTTCATGGATGATTCACCCTCTACTCCTCCTGAGCCACCCTTCACTCCCTCCTTTCAACAACTGCTCCATGACATTCTCTCTCAACCCTCCTTTACACCATCTCTTACTTCCCCTATCTCTACCTCAACCTCCTCTATCTCCATTATTCCATCTTCTGAACCAACCATTCCCTCTCCACCTTTCTCCACACTTTCAGTTTCAGCCACCATCCCTCCATCCACCTTTGCCTCTACCTCTGCTCAAGCCCCACTTGAGCATGTGGATCTTCCTAGCTTGGCAGACAGGCTGTATGAGTTGCTAGCTCCCAAGCTGACATCTCTACTGGAGTCTTCCCTGGCTCCACTCCTGAAGCAAGTACAGGAGCTGTCTACCAAGCTTGCCTCCCTCTCCTCCTCCCTGGCTATCTCATCTTCTGTGTGCCTTGATTCACCTCTCTCTGAACCAAGGCAGGGGGAGATGCCTTATGAAGAAGTGGATGTGCCAGCTGCTGATATTATGTCTGCTCCAGCTCCAGCTCTTGGATGTGCTTTTGCACTAAATCTGCAGAGGCTGCTATCTATATTTAATACAGTCCATTTCAGCTATCTGCCTGCAACTCCTGCTGAAGATTTGTCTAAGGCCATTGTGCTTATAGCTACTTGTGATCCAAGCCATATTGATTTCTACATCAAATCCTGGAAGGCTGTGGATAACTCTGATGCTGATACTAAGGCCACTGTGCCTCTTTCTGTTGAAATTGCTGTTGCTGCTACTGCTGACATAGAAATGATTCCAGCAACTGATGCTGATGAAATTGCTGCTCCTGCTCCAGTGTCTGCTCCTGTCTCTGCCTGCTCTGCTGTTGCTCTCTCTCCTCTTGCTCCTGCTGTTTCTGCAATACTTAAAGCTCAAGAAGAGCTTATCAGAAGGATTGATGATCTGTATGATCAACATCAAAGTTCTGAGAGTGACCAATACAGGACTGATTCTGATGATTCTGCTAGAACTATTGCCAAGAAGAGAAAAGCCAGAAGTAAAGCAATGATGTCAGTCCCTCCTGCCAAAGCCAAAGACTCCAATGATATTCCATACTACATCCTGCATGACTGCCCCATCTCTGAGCCTTGGATGCAATATTCCAAAAATCAACTGAAAGCTATGAAGAAGAAGAGGAAGCTTGACAAATATGAAAAAGGATCTTCTCTATATCAGCCTCCTCCTCCTCCTCCTCCAGATTCTGGCTCAGGTTCAGCCCCTCAAGCTCCAGTCTCCAGCCACAGTTCTTCCCAGTATTATCAAAGATCATATCAAAGGGGACAGAATCAAAGAGGATATCAACCCAGAAGGGGTAATTACAGAGGAAATCAAAGAGGACAAGGATCCTATCAAAGGGAAGGACAAGGTCACCCTGACCCTTCATCAGGTCCTTTTCCTTACAAGCTGAAAGACACAATTGTTTCCAGGAATCCCTCTACTGTTTTTGAAATCATCAACAGATATGAATCTCCTATTCCTTTTGAAGATCCTGAGAACAACCCTGTATCTTGGACAGCCAGAATGAAAGAATTGGCTGCCCTTGATCAAATAAAAAAGGCTAGAGAACAAGGCAAGGATACTTCAAACATAACTACCTTATCAGAGCAGAGAAAGAAAGAACTGGAAAGATATACATCAAGGAAATTTTTCAATCCAGAAGACTATATGAAGCTGCACCCTGAGGCTGTTGTTCCAAGGCCCAAATCTCAAACTTCTCTAGGTGCAGAGGATGACAGAAGGTCAAAAAAAGAAAGTCAGAATCCAAATAGAGAAATTTTATTTAAAAAGGGATCTGAAAGGAAGTGAACTGTGTAAGTTAAACATTTCATCCACCTTTGGATATCTGCTGATATTTATCTGTGATCTGCTTTACTGCTATATATCTTCTCTGCATTTTGTATTAGCTTATGTATTGTTATATGCTTTTCATTTCCTATGATTGTCTGTAAATAGTAATCCTAACCCAAATAGGGGGAGATTGTTGGAACACCCTATTACTAATTTGGGTAAGGATCACTATGCTTGTCTTAGGAATCCCAGTTGACCTAGTTGTATAGTTGAAAAGGTCAACATTAGAATGAGTCTAGGGCTTAGAACTTAGGTTTGAAGCTGCCCCCAGGATCATTCCAAGATCAAGGTTGAAGAGCTTAGTCTAAGGCAATTTTCGTCGAGCTAAGGTCGACGAATCGTCGAACTCCGTTCGACGCTCTCTGAGCTCATCTTCAATAAAACGTCGAACTCCGGTCGACGATCTTTGAGCTCAGATCGACTATCTGCTTTTGTCTAGCTTCTGCTGAGTCGTCGAACTCCCCTCGACTATCTTCTAGCTCAGTTCGACGATCCCTCCCTAAAGTTATTTCTCAGGTCTCTGAGCTCAGTTCGACGATCGTAGAGCTCAGATCGACGTTTTCTGTCTGCTTGTCCATTTAATCTCTGAGCTCAGTTCGACGATTGTAGAGCTCAGATCGACGTTTTCTTTGGAGAGATCGACGCTTTCAGGAATTCAAATGCTGCTGTTCTTTGGAATGTTTTTGAATATTATCAGCATTTATGTCAGAAGATCTCCCAGCCGTTTGTCTTTATTTCTGGAGCAAGTTTCAAGGAATTATTCAGAGAATGTTTGCTGGACTTTCCTCTAGAAGACAAAACTATTTTTGGAAGACATTTATGACTCCCAACGGATAATTTTGGACAAGGAAACGTCAGAAAATTTTATTCCTTTCTTCTGTGTTATTAAGATTAACAGAACACACAAGAAGAAGATAGTCAGAAATTGACAAGAAAAAAAAGTGAACACACAGAATAGAGAATACTGATAGCAGAAGAACAACAGAAGAACTGTGACTCCAAAAATCTTCTTGCTGACTGAAAAGTGTTCACAATATCATCACTCCAGACACCTTACCTTCAGCCTTCTTGCTGAAACCATCCTGTGCTGGAGATCAAAGTTCTGAAGACCTATCACCCTAGAGCAATGCTTCTTTTCCTGAACCTTTCTACATCTCAGGGGGAGCTTTGACATAATCAATCCACTTGTGCTTCTCTCATTTGATTGAGAACAGAGAAGACACCCTTCATTCTTATTTTTCTTTTCCTGCTGTAAAAGGGTTCTTGAACTCCCTTCAAAAGTTCTGTCTGGTTCTGAGAGCCTTGTCAAAACTCAGTGGTGGCAAGACACCTTATCAAAAAATCTAGCTTTGGTTTTTGGGCACCTTATCAAAAGCTCATTGGTGTCAGGACACCTGATCAACTCATCCTGAGTGGATTCCTACCAAGGGTGGTAGAAGAGTGGATGTACCCAGGTTTTTGGGGAACCACTATAATTCCTTGTGTCTTCTGGTTTGTTTGTGTGATTTGTTTGTTGTGTGCTGTGCTTTTTACTTCTTAGTTTTTAACTTCTTACTTGCACTCTACACTATATCATAAATTGAATTTTATATGTGCTGTTCATTTCAACTGTGAAAAATTATTTTAAAATACTCTATTCACCCCCCCTCTAGAGTTGAGATAGATCTTAGCCTCACTTTCAGTAAAGAACACTCCCTGGGACACGCCCGTGTCCTAGGACATGTGCCTCACTCGAGACACTCTCGATCCCCACTCGAGTATTACTCAACCCACTCGAGTACCCAGAGCTGGACACGCCCTGGGACACGCCCGTGTCCCAGGCCGTGTCAGCCAGCCTGAACTTCAAAATGGAATTTGGAATGTTACAACCCTCCCCTCCTTACAATAAATTTCATCCCAAAATTTGCTCACAGCAAGGAAATCCAACAAGCACTATGTTATAACTTCAAAATGACCTTTAAAACAAAAGACGAACATTACAAAAGTTTAAACAAATAACTCGGGAAAATCAGCTTGCATGGTCTGCTCCCGCTCCAATGTTAGCTATTCATGGCCACAATTATCCCACCGGACTTTGACCATCCCTATTGTTTTGTTCCGCAACTGTTTATCTGCTCTATATTCAATCTGAATGGGTCTAACCTTTGTCGTTAGCCCATAATCGACCGGTATACGATCATTCTCAATCACTCGAGCTGGATCCTTTGATGGGTTTGACCTTCAAATATACCCAATCGCCCACCACAAACTCCACGTTCCGGTGCTTTGCATTGTATTATTTAGCTTGCCTATCCTGGGCTATCAATAGCCTCTCCTAAATAGAGCGTATTGTCAAAGTAGCTTCTTCGACTTCCTTATGCGGATATACTTTCGATTCTCCTGCTTAAGCCAAAGTGAGCGGTGTACGACATTTCCGACCATACAAAGCTTCATACAGTGCCATACTGATGCTCGCTTGGTAGCTATTATTGTAGGCAAACTCCACCATATAAAGATGATCTTCCCATCTCTTACCAAAATACATGGCACATATTTGGAGCATATCCTCCATCGTCCTGTTGGTTCGCTTTGTCTGGCCATCAATTTGGGGATGAAAGGCCGTACTGAATATTAACTTTGTACCCAAAAATCGATGGATTAGCCTACAATCATTCGATGTGAAGGGCCCGTCACGGTCACTTACGATGCTACGGGGCACACCATGCAATCGTACAATTTGCTTGACATAAAGCTTTGCAAAAACATCCATTGAATCGTCCCTCTTGTTTGGTAGGAAGTGAGCAACTTTAGTCAACCAGTCTACGATCACCCAAACCAAATCATTCCCGCGTTGAGATATCGGCAACCCGTGCATGAAATCCATCGAAATATCATCAAACTTCTATTCTGGAATAGGTAACAACTTCAGGAACCCTCCAGGCTTCTGGCATTCAGCTTTCATTAAAGCACAAATTTGATAATTAGCCACATAAAGTGTTATGTCTTTCTTTAATCCTGGCCACCAGAACAACTTTTTCATGTCCTTGTACCTTTTTGTGCTCCCCGGGTGAATTGAGTATTTGGTAAAGTGAGCCTCATACATCAATTATTCTCTCAACTTACTCATACTTGGGAAGCACAAGCGACCCTCTTTCCTCAAAAGGCCATCATACCAAGAGAATTAGTCATTTGAACAATCCTTTACATAACGTTGGAGACTTTCATCAAGGTCCGTTACTCGCTGAACCCTGTCCGCAAAGTCATACTGTACCTCGGTCAAGTTCAAGCATGCATCAGCAATGTAATTATTGTCAACACAAGAAATCTTTAACACTTCCAAATCCTTGATCATACGCTCATCATGCATCTGCAACTAATTTTCCCTTACCGGAGTCCTACGACTCAAGGCATCTGCAACCACGTTTCTCTTTCCGGGCGTATAGTGAATATCAAAGTTGTTGTGCCCTAGGAACTCCATCCACCTCCGTTGTCACATATTGAGATCCTTTTGATCCAATAATTATTTTAGGCTCTTATGATCTGGAAAGATATCCACTTTTACACCATATAAATAGTGCCACCACAACTTTAGTTCAAAGATCACTGCCGCTAACTTTAAGTCATGGACGGGATAATTTCGCTCATGCACTTTCAACTGGCGTGAGTGATGCGCGTAGAATACGGCAAGCGTACCGGTCGCTCAAGTAATAAAGTTGGGAATGAATCCCCGGATGTCGGTCTCTTGAGGAATGCAATTGGCGTCGAACGATCTAGACTCTAAAACTATCGTTATGAGAGTTAATTTGAATAAACAGAGAAGAAAGGGGCTTTTGTTGGTGGTCTTACGACCGATTACACTAATGTAAACTATGCGGGTCGCAATCACCGCTTCTCAAGGCGAGATGGATGTAGCGGCCGCGATGCCGTACTTCGATTGGCGAGTGGACGGAAATCTAGCGAGTGAGGTGATTAGTGCGGAGCAAGCTTGAGTGAAACGAACATGTGGAGTGGAGCGAGATGGAGCGAGGTGCATCAAAGAATAAATCTCAAGAGCAAGATGAAATACAACAAATAACAATAATGCTAGAAGTTGATGTCCATTACAAGCACAAGCATTTCATACAACAAGAAAAAGAGAGAAAATGCACAACCATGAGATTGAAGATCCACCGCGGTTGTTGGCCGGAGGTGCGGGTTGTCAATCCGCTTCCAAGCGCAGTCCGAGGAGGGCTTCCTGTACAACCGAGCTGTCACCTCGAGGGCCTGTAACTCCGTTCTCTAGGGGTGCTTCGTCTTCTTCCTTGGTGGAAAGCTCGGAGAAGAATGCTTCAATGGCCGGGAGGATCGCCGGAGGATGCGAAATGCTTCGGAATCACCGAAGAAGGTCCTCCCGTTGGTATGGATGAAGGTGGAGGTGAATGGGACTTGCTGGAGGGCGAAACGGCGGAATGGCGAAGGTTCCGTAATGATGCCCCCGCCCTAATTCGCGGAATAGCGTATTTATAGCTTGCAGAATAAATAGCGCGCACGACCACTGGCGCACGACCAGTGATCGTGCGCGACCAAGGTCAGCGCCCGTGCGTGAGCAACCTGCAAACCTACATCAGAAAATCAGTAGTCGCGCACGATCAGCAGCGCACGATCAGTGATCGTGCGAGGCAAGGCTGATGATCGTGCGGAAATAGCCAGACAGCTTTGCAAAATGGGTATGACTGCGCACGATCGGCGGCGCACGAGCAGTGGTCGTGCGCGGTATGGCAAGTGATCGTGCGGAAGGTTCAAGACAGAGTTTCACAAATGAGACCGGGCTGCGCACGATCAGTGATCGTGCGCTAGGAGGTCGATGGTCGTGCGTGGGTAAAAACGCACGACCACTGACTCCTTTGCCAAAAATAGTGAAACGCCTATCCCGAATGCCCTCACGATCCCCAAACCTACAGGAAAACTGCACGGGGCATCGATCGCGGCAGCCACAGCAAACAGTGATAAACATAGCAAGAAAGTAAATGCACACAAGCACAGAAAATGGGCAACAAAGGTGCACAGGGCGTGGAAAACCGTAGCGAAACAAAAGGAGTGCAAATGACGCTAAACGGCGCGCAAAGACAAGGAAATAAGCCCAGATGAGTCCGAAAATAGGTATATAAAGAGGACTCATCACACCCCCAGACTTAACCGTTTGCGCGTCCCGAGCAAACAGAACCTAAGCAGACGGGGAAAAATGAACTAGCTAAAAAGAGAAATTGCCAAACGGAGTACCATGCGAAGTCGCATGCTCGCGTGCATAAAAATAAAGTAGAGGGAATTCTTAAGTATACAAAATATTTTATATTTTTCACAATGCGTAACAAAAATTTATTATTACTCAAAAGTGGAATCACGGTGAATCAGCCGGTCCTACGCAGGGAGAAAGTAGACAGGCCACTAAGGTGAGCATTGCCGAAGACCGGAGCTCAAGATTACCCCCAAAGGAATCCACCAATGTCGGAAACCATAAGCTTGCCCGATCGCACTCTCTCCACGGCACTAGTCAACTCAAGCGCAAGTCCGTAGGACTTCGGGTAATAATGGGGCTTGGGTTACGGTGAGGAAAACAAGGATAAACATGAAGGGTATGCACCTAACCCAAATGAGCTAACGTACAAAACTTGCACCCGCTGCCCACAAAATAAACATGGGTGCACCACACCCCCAGACTTAACTTTTATTAAATGGGTGTGTGCACCGCCTACTCCAAATCCAAATCATCTCAAATAAAGATTTTCAATCAAACTTTTTCTTTTCACTTTTCATTTTCACTTTTTCTCTTTTTCAAATATTTTTCTTTTCACAAAACACAATTTTCAGCAAATAAAGCTTGGGGGCACTTCCACATTTTCACGAATAAAAATACCACATCACAACCCAACATGAAAATATAAAACACTAAGCTCGACTTGGGTGTGCGACTAGGATCGGCTATGGGGCTTTGGTGAAATAATGGTGGAGCTGAATCAAAAGGAAGGGTAGGCACAAAGGGGCTAGCAAGGGCGATGTTAGGAATGGGTACAAAGCTCAACCGGGCCAAAAGGTGGCCTACATCGCTCTCACGCTAGACTAACCGTGTACCAATGCTTCAAGAATAGCTTGGGGCAAGTTCTTAGCAACCGAGAAGGATAATCCTTCCTCCCGACTCAAGCAATACGAGTATAGTGGCGGCTACACACATTCCTACGCTACCGTTTGATTCACACCGGATTCACAAACTTTTGAGTAGAATAAGAAATATGTACGCAAATAGAAAAATATAAAACTATAAGCATACAAAAAAATTAAGTCTACACAAATTTCTATACAAAACGAGAGCAGTTGACTAGAAATACAGCAAGGCCAACATTTTACTCCGTCGCGCAATCCTAAACTAGCACAGAAATTTTCCAAATCTAACAAAGATACAAGCTCAACTCGTGGCACGCTAACAGCTAAGCTCGCGCTCATGTGGGTGCAGTGGTGTGCAATAGGAATCTAACATAATGAAGCGAAAAAGGAAAACTACTGGCATGCGAAATTAAATGTGCTCGTGGAGTGCACAAGCGGCTCTTCCCCCCAGACTCGAATGAAAACATAAGCAAGAAAAATAAACATTCAACCAGAAAATGAAATCTGAAGCGAGAGAGAGTACCAATGCTCCAAAGAGGGGAGCATGCCAGAAGATTGCGTGATGATTCGCGGGCAGTGCTGCATCGCACAAAAGATAAGCTGAACCTGCGAATTAGGCCGAACAATAGAAAATACAAAAAGATAGAAAGCATAAAATAAAATCAAACAAAAACAAGGGGACCAAAAGGTCCAAGCTTGGGTTGTCTCCCGAATAGCCCTTTTGTTTACCGTCCTTAAGGTGGACCAAATACCTGTATTAGCAGTTGTATATAATGTTTATGCATCAAAATAAAATAAAATAAATCTCAAAATGTTCCAAAGCAGCAAGGAAAGTAAGCAGGAAACACGAGGCAGAGCGGCAATCAGCTATATGCCGATTTGTGGTAAGTCTTCTCGGTGGAGAGCGAAGGAGAGGCAGAACCTTGCATAGGATCATGAGGAGGGGATTTCCCCTTGCTCAGATGGTGCGCAAACGCTTGGAAGGAAGAATAACGCTTATCACGCAAGCGTTTCGCCTCCTTCAGCTTCTCCACCGATGGAGACCTCCAAGGAGTGGATTTCACAGTTTTCCCAAATTTTACAATCGATGGCATCATTTCCGGCACCGTGATGGCGATCGGATCAGCCCAAGCGACAGAACGCTTAATAGAGTCATGAATATTATTACACGAATAACAGTCTAGGGATTTCTCCCGCATGTAACTAGAAGTGTCATGCTCCACAACAGCATCGGTAGGAAGTGGCACGTTCACCGTGTCTTTGGGGCGCTCAAACATCTTCGCGGTCGCTAAATTATTCTTCTCATCGGTCATCTCGGTCAATCCTCCCTTGGTTTTCTCATCCACAAGGGTTGCCTTCAAAGCTGGGACTCCGAAATCTTCCTGGAGATCTGCACTACGTAGTGAAACGTCATTTCGAACAAGAGAGGAGTGTACGGAAGTATCATCGAGGGTGCAAGCATCAGCCGGCCAGGTGACGCGTCCTTGGGAGAAATCCAGGGATGCGCCACTGGCCGCCAGAAATGGGACACCAAGTATAGGAATGGAGTCATTTTCTTCCGGTCCCATGACCTGAAAAGCAGTGGTAAAATGTTTGCCATTAACCTCGATATCGACTTCCCTCACACCACCATCTGTATCTACCACATTACCATTAGCTAGAATAAGTGATTTCCGGTCTGCGGTGTCTATTTGCAGTTGCATCTTCGCGACATCCTGCAGAGTGAGGATGTTGCTGGATGCCCCGGAATCACATAAAGCAGTAGTTTCAACGTTTTTAATCAAGCAGCTAATCACGAGTTCGTTGGTATTCCCCAGCCTTCCCTCCCCAAGGCTTTTCCCTTGTTCATGGGGATTTTTTTCAGTGTTGCTTGGGAGAGTACCAAGCGTGCGCTCGGAGACCATTTGAGCCAATTGGCCCAACTGTGCCTCGAGCTTACGCATTGAAGCGACTTGATTTGTCATGTTTGTTTGGGAAACTTCAACAAATTTTTCAAACATTTGAGCCAAAGAATTGGTTTTTTCGGCGGGGGGGCCTTGAGGATAATTCGGGTGGGGTGGCCGCGGCTGGCTCCCGGAGGCGGAGGCATCATATTGATGCTGCCCCGGTTGCCATCGTTGGCCCGGTGCGTTTTGATTCCACGAGAAATTCGGGTGATTTCTCGCACCCGGATTATAAGCATTTCCATAAGGCGCGCCCCTGTTTTGATTTGCGATAAAATTCACGGTTTCATTGGAGAAGGCGGGGTCATACATTACCTCCGCTCCAGGGCACTCAAAGCTATGATGATCGGTACTTCCGCATCCTTGACACGAGATGGCCAACACCGGAGCAGCATCAGCGGGCCTTGATGCATCCACAGCAAAGATTCCACTTGTCCCACGGGGGGTATTCCTTCCCGCGGTCCAAAAGGCGCTGTGCGTGGCGGTGTCCTGCAGAACTCTCAAAGCATCCTCAGGAGCAAGGTTCATAATTGTTCCACCAGAGGCGGCGTCAATCATGGCGCGGTGTTGAGGTTCGATGGAGAAGTAGAAGCATTCCACAAGATTCCACGTTTGGAACCCGTGATTGGGGCACTTCCGCAGCAACTCATTGAAGCGCTCCCAGACTTCCGCCAAACTTTCTTGGTCGTTTTGCCGGAAGTTAGCGATGGCGCGTCTCAAACTCACAATACGGTCAACCGGATGGAATTTGGCTAGAAACTTTGTGGTAAGAGCCTCCCAGGTTGTGGCTGTTCCAGGAGGAAGGGAATGAAGCCATGACTTGGCCTTGTCACGTAGAGAGAAGGGGAAGAGACGGAGCTTGACCGTATCGTCAGGAATCCCAGCATAACGGAAAGTGGCACAGATTTCAGAGAAGTCTGCCAAGTGTAGATGGGCATCCTCAGTAGCCAGTCCAGAGAACTGTGCGTTGTTCCGGATGATGTTAAGAATTGCCGGTTTGATCTCGAACTGTTGGTTTGCGATCGCCGGTCCAAACCCAGGGTAAATGCTCCCAACAGTGGGGGTAGTGTAATCTCTCATGGTTCGGACATGCGGCGGTTGTACCTCATTCTCATCCCCGTTACGGTTATCAGGGAGGTTCCCTCCAACACGAACTCCGTTGTCATGGTTCAATTGGTCTCCCATTGTGATTGGATCTATTGCAGCGGCACGCCTTTGCGCACGAAGAGTTCGCTCGATTTCGGGATCGTAAGCAACGAGATCTCTTGCAGCACGTCCCTGCATCCACTGAAGCAACAAAACAAAGAAACGAAAATCAAAAAAACACTAACTCTTATACCAATACTTTCAGAAATCGTGATCTTTCAACAGTTGCATTCCCCGGCAACGGCGCCAAAAACTTGATGCGCGTAGAATACGGCAAGCGTACCGGTCGCTCAAGTAATAAAGTTGGGAATGAATCCCCGGATGTCGGTCTCTTGAGGAATGCAATTGGCGTCGAACGATCTAGACTCTAAAACTATCGTTATGAGAGTTAATTTGAATAAACAGAAAAGAAAGGGGCTTTTGTTGGTGGTCTTACGACCGATTACACTAATGTAAACTATGCGGGTCGCAATCACCGCTTCTCAAGGCGAGATGGATGTAGCGGCCGAGATGCCGTACTTTGATTGGCGAGTGGACGGAAATCTAGCGAGTGAGGTGATTAGTGCGGAGCAAGCTTGAGTGAAACGAACATGTGGAGTGGAGCGAGATGGAGCGAGGTGCATCAAAGAATAAATCTCAAGAGCAAGATGAAATACAACAAATAACAATAATGCTAGAAGTTGATGTCCATTACAAGCACAAGCATTTCATACAACAAGAAAAAGAGAGAAAATGCACAACCATGAGATTGAAGATCCACCGCGGTTGTTGGCCGGAGGTGCGGGTTGTCAATCCGCTTCCAAGCGCAGTCCGAGGAGGGCTTCCGGTACCACCGAGCTGTCACCTCGAGGGCCTGTAACTCCGTTCTCTAGGGGTGCTTCGTCTTCTTCCTTGGTGGAAAGCTCGGAGAAGAATGCTTCAATGGCCGGGAGGATCGCCGGAGGATGCGAAATGCTTCGGAATCACCGAAGAAGGTCCTCCCGTTGGTATGTATGAAGGTGGAGGTGAATGGGACTTGCTGGAGGGCGAAACGGCAGACTGGCGAAGGTTCCGTAATGATGCCCCCGCCCTAATTCGCGGAACAGCGTATTTATAGCTTGCAGAATAAATAGCGCGCACGACCACTGGCGCACGACCAGTGATCGTGCGCGACCAAGGTCAGCGCCCGTGCGTGAGCAACCTGCAAACCTGCATCAGAAAATCAGTAGTCGCGCACGATCAGCAGCGCACGATCAGTGATCGTGCGAGGCAAGGCTGATGATCGTGCGGAAATAGCCAGACAGACTTTGCAAAATGGGTATGACTGCGCACGATCGGCGGCGCACGAGCAGTGGTCGTGCGCGGTATGGCAAGTGATCGTGTGGAAGGTTCAAGACAGAGTTTCACAAATGAGACCGGGCTGCGCACGATCAGTGATCGTGCGCCAGGAGGTCGATGGTCGTGCGTGGGTAAAAACGCACGACCACTGACTCCTTTGCCAAAAATAGTGAAACGCCTATCCCGAATGCCCTCACGATCCCCAAACCTGCAGGAAAACTGCACGGGGCATCGATCGCGGCAGCCATAGCAAACAGTGATAAACATAGCAAGAAAGTAAATGCACACAAGCACAGAAAATGGGCAACAAAGGTGCACAGGGCGTGGAAAACCGTAGCGAAACAAAAGGAGTGCAAATGACGCTAAACGGCGCGCAAAGACAAGGAAATAAGCCCAGATGAGTCCGAAAATAGGTATATAAAGAGGACTCATCAGTGAGCCATAAGAAATTACCTTGACAAACTGTAGAAGAATGCAGCCTAAGCCGCTCTCTGAAGCATCACTGTAAATCTCATAGCCGTCTGTACCACATGGCGATGTCAAATTAGGTGCCATGGTCAAACGCTCTTAAGCTCTTCAAAAGCTCACGCGCACTCCGGCGTCCAAACGAAATTCTGATCCTTTCTCGTCAGTGTGGTAAAAGGCAAAGCAATCCGTGAGAAGTTTTTTACAAAACGTTTGTAGTAGCCCGTCAGTCCAAGGAAACTCCTGACTTCGGCCACATAAGACAGCACCGGCCACTCCCGAATGGCACTTATCTTTAACGGATCCACCGCAATGCCCTCTCCACTCACCACATGGCCAAAAAAAATCCACTAATGATATCCAGAACTCGCACATTAAGAACCCGGCATAGAGCTTATTCATCCTCAAGGTATGCAACACAATTCGCAAATGGTTCGCATGATCATCTTCAGACAGAAAGTACACCAAGATATCATCAATGAAGACGATAACAAATAGGTACAAGTACTCTCAGAACGTCTTGTGCATTAGATCTAAGAATACTAATGGCACATTACATAGCCCAAACGATATTACCGTGAATTCATAATGACCATAGCATGTTCCAAACGATGTATTAGGAATGTCGCCTTCTCGAATCCTCAGTTGGTAATATCAAGATTTTAAAACCAACTTAGAATAGACGGTTTATCCCGCGAGCTGATTGAACAAGTCATCTATCTGTTGAATCAGATACTTGTTTTTCTCTGTCAGCTTATTTAGTTCGCGATAGTCGATACACAACCGCAAAATACCGTCCTTCTTTTTCACAAATAGAACAGGTGCCCTCCAAGGTGACATACTTGGGCGTATATAACCCGGTTCCAAGAACTCTTGCAACTGAACTTTCAGTTCTGCCATTTCTTTTGGCGCTATGCAATATGGAGAGCGGGCCACAGGTTTTGCACCTAGCACAAACTCAATAGCGAGTCAACCTCCTGCTAGAGCTGTAACACAAGGAAGATCCTTAAGAAACACATAAGAAACTCTGATACAATCAGAACATCACTCACACTGGCCTTTGGCGCAACATACTGAATAAGTGTGAAGAATAACTATGCGCCCTTCCGAACAGCATTAACGAATTGGAACGCAAACATCAAGGTCCCGCCTACTCCTCGCATACCATCAAACTTAGTCTCAAGCTCGTTATTCTGGCCCAGTGTGATCTCCTTTGAATTGCAATCAATAAAGGCATGCTGCTCCGAGAGCTAGTCCATACTAAAGATCACATCAAATTCCGATATCGGTAGTACAGACGTGTTCAAACAAAACTCCTAACTTCCTAGGTGAACTCCCACATCGCAAGCCCTATCCGCAAGCATCACACTCCTATTTGGTAACAACACCTTCACACTTTCTGTCATCACATGACTAGGTACTCAAATTTGAGCTACGAAGTCCTTCAACACCTTCGCAACCGTATCGAATAGTGCTCTAGTCGTACAAGTCTCGAATTATGATAAAGCCTAAGATAAACACATCATACACAAGCCACACACAAGGTATGAAATATAAAAGCAATCAATATCTTAACTCGTACCTGTGACGACGTCACTTTGCTTTATGGCCTCATGCTGGCCAAGATTATAAACACGGGGCTTTGCCTGGGATGTAGAGGAATCCACCACTGTCTTTCCCTTCTCAGTATAAGACAATGTCGTCTTCTTTTCCCCCTTTGGCGGACCAACTAGATAGTCACGGGCTATATGTCCCACTTTGCCATATGTAAATCATGTACGAGACTCTTGCCTTGACGTTGCTCCTGACGTAACCGTAGAAGGGGCCTGCCCAGAAGATTTGGAACTCTTGCTCCACTTCCTTTAGTAGTTTAATTTGCCAGGACAGGGCATTTTGAACTCGGACTTCGCTGCAGCAAAGTCCCTCTTTACTTGCGCCCATTTCATATCAGCCTCCAACGTACAAGCAGTATCAACCAACGCCTGAAATCCTTGGTTCACCGAACTCGAGAGTAGGAATCTCAACTCATCCAACAACCCTTCATAGAACCAATTGGTTTTTTGTCGTTCATCAGTGAAGATAGACCCCGCATAACGGCCCAACTGAGTAAACTCGTGCAAGTAAGTATCCACACTACTTTCACATTGTGTTAGACATTGGAACTCATTTTCCATGGCGATGCGTTTTGCCGCTGGTAGGTACTTTGCAAAAAACATTTGCGAAAACTCCTCGAACAAGACTTGTGTCAATTGCCTGCCCGCTAAGTGATGCAACTCCACCTCATCACACCACAGCCGAGCCTCTCCTTCCAATAAGAAGGTGGCCATGGTGACCTTCTATTTTTCCTCTGTCCAAATCGTCGTCAACATACGCTTGACGCGCGACAACCAATCCTCTGCTTACATGGGGGATACCACACTCAAAAATATAGGAGGGTGGAAGCTCATAAATTGCTTCAACTATCGCTTAGCTGCTCGAGGATCAAGAACCTCAACAGTTTCTGGCCGCACGGCAACCCGTTCTGGTACCGTTGCCGGCTGTGCTTGCCCAACAGGCTGTGCATAAATCATAGCAAATAGTGCCTCGACAACTAATCAGACTGTTTCCGTAGAAGGAGGAGGTGTAGGAACCTCAGCTGGTGTCATACTCTCATCAGAATGTTGAGGCTCAGACTTCCCAGTACAACTCCGAGTCAACTATAGGTAGACAAGACACACTTAGAGACCTTGTACAAGAAATAACAACAACATAGGAACGCGCAGGTTCCTCAAACAAGTGTTTTTGCATTCCTTAGTGGACATTCTTGAGTTCAATTTATGTTAAAGCGGGTCGCACTTTCATGTGCTCCCCACCCCACAAAAGAATTCGACCACAAATTCGAAAGTGGAAGACCGAGACAAGCTGATACCAAATTGTAATGACCCCATCCGTTACATGACGTATAGTAGAAGGTCCGATCGGGGCCCCACACTATATGACATAAATAAGCAGTGAAGTTACAGATTAAAACCAAATCATAAAAGCATCCTAACTCAAAGCATGCTAGTAGAATGTTTAGGTTAACATTGAACTCAAACATAAGGAATGTACAGTATATATAAACTGCACATTTATATAAATACCCAAAGGAATGTACCAAATACAAAAAGTTAGGACCTTAAGGCCTTATAGTTTAACTTAACAAGTGTAGATTATAAACATCGGCGTGCAGGCCGGCCTCACATGAAACAAAAGAGCTTCGCTAAGCCTTCGAGGGCCAACAACAGCAGCAGCAAGGGCTTCAGTCCGCTATTTCCCACTCATTTCTCTAGCACCTGCACAAGGACAGCCCACCGTAATGGTGGCAAACAAGGCAACGGTCAACATTCAGCTGATCAATTTATAGCGACCCTAACCCTTTCCCGGGTCTATGGTATTCCTTCCCTGCATGCATAAGTTTACACAAGCATATATATATCAAATAATGTGCGGTCACACACAAGCAACAAATCACAACCGTTAGCCACGCGGCATGACGATCCATGCACACAGGGAAAATTCATGGTGTACCAGCGAACTAGGGTGTCACAACCCGCAATTTCTCCGAATTAAGAATTATCAGAGTAAGAGAAAACACGCGTCATGATGCCACGTCAAGCAGGGGATAACTGCTGACGCTCAGGCAAAACCAACTACCAACTTAATGAAAGAAAATCATGTGATTAATGATTAGAAAATCCATTATAATTAGAGTCCGTATCCCTCGGCTCAGTGGATCACCTAGTCCACGAAAGAAAAACTATATTTATACGCTGCGGAAAAATACTTTATTTAGTTTTGACATCCTAAGGAGCACATAAGGGTCCCAAGAGAACCACTCATGCTATGCAAGACCCTACATTTAATTTATATAATATATAAGAAAACGGTCTTTATACGTGATTTGGAAAATAGTGATTACGCTTTATAAAACATGCTGATCATGAGCTTTATTTATAATAACAATTATAGTTTAAAAATAACTAGCAACCTAGCATAAAACCTTCTTAGAGCAAGTAGACTATCTCTAGAAAATGGTAGCAGCAATAGTATATATATCTAGTACAAGGTAAAACTACCAGTGGGCGCCAACAACCTGACACGAACCCACTAGCACAAATATATGTCTGTAAGAGAGTACTGAAAACAACCTCACTAACAAGGTAAACAGAACTCCAAGGTCCGGGAGTCCACCAACAACACCACCTCCAACTAGCCACCAGACTGGCTACAGCTCAGAACCTGGGGTATTCCAAAAGAAAACAGAATACCTCAGCAAGCTAAACAAAGAAAAAGTGCATGAAAGAGTCAACCAAAGGACAAAGTAACAGAAAAACATGCAGTAGAAAGAGTCACAACTGTCCAAAACAGGACCACAAGAAATGCACAACGTGCAAAGAAACAGCAATGACCTAGCCCAGGAACCACATCCTGCAGGGCCTACTAGGCTGCCAAGAGCCAGAATGCTGCAAACTACCAAAGAAGAAACTTCTAACACCCTAAACGGTGGGAAGTGATAGTAGCAAAACAACAACGAGGAACCGGATCGAAGGCAAACGCAGTCCCCCAATCCACCATGTCCAAGTCAAAAGCTCGAGGGTCAACATGTGAAAACACAAGGGACCTTCCACCCGACATGCCCAGCCCGTACCTGGAGCAAGAAAACATGGGTGGCCTTGGCTACATCACACAACTCCACCCCCATAAAGAGCTACAACCACCACTACTAACCACGACCCACGATTCGGCCTCTAGGAGAATAAAGAAAACGGCCGACAAGGAAAACCCAGAAATACAACTAGAAATCCACTCGGAAACAAAATACAAGGTAAAGGAAGAGTGTTGAAACAACCAGCACGACTAGGCGTTGAGTGAAACCCACTCAGTGCCTACCTAAACTTTGGCGTTGAGTGAGCTAGCCTCACTCGCCGCCAAAATAATACCACTACCCACAAGCCCACTAAAGAATACGGAACTCGACGACAGTCGAACGACCAAGGCAGAAGATCCAGAACTCGAGTAGTTACCTGCCACTTGAGTATCTAATCTCCCGCACTCAAAACCATCTAAATTCGCCTAGTAAAAGAAAATATACAAAGCGCACGATCAGTGACGCACGATCAGTGGTCGTGTGCACTCATCGGCTGATGATCGTGCGAAGCGAACTTGGAAAACCTGACAGAAAAACTAGCAACTACGCACGATCAGTGTCGCACGACCACTGGTCCTGCGCACTATTGCCAGCGCTCGTGCGATTTTCCGAGACAAAACTTTGGAAACTGAAAGACAGCCGCGCACGAGCAGAGGCACACGACCAGTGGTCGTGCGCCCTAACGGTTGATGACCGTGCGCATCCAACCTGTACCGTTTGGAATTTCCCGATCGACACCGGAACGCGCACACGACTCACGCCACTGCAGTAGCAGCAGACAACTATCAACGTCGCACACCACTACCATACGAGCTATGCCAAATCATTCGAGTGATACCTTAACGAAAAAATCGGCAACCACACCCCCCCCCCTCCTAACTCTCCCTCTTGTCTACACCCGAACCAGAGCAACAATCAAAATAAAGGAAAACAACGGCTCCACGCCGACAATTTGGATTCCAAACATCACAAAATAGGGGGGGGGGTTCAGTAGGAAGAACTAAGCCCTATAGTTAGCAAGAAAATGAGAACAACAAGGTCTCTAACCTGGGCTAACCGGGATTTCAATTTCAGCAAGTAAAATCGAAAAGAAAACTTGGCAAGGGCAAGAATACCACTTGCCTCAATCACAGCGAATCTTTGGACTGCTTTCCTCCTCTTCGCACGGATCAAAACGGCCGCAACACCTAGAACAAAAACTCGGCCATTAATGGCGGAAAACTTCCAAAACCGGAAATTCCAATCCTCCCAAAATGCCACGAAAATCGAATTTCTTACCGCAGGAATGAAGGTCTTGACGAGAGCAATCCAAATCCACTCTCGGAATCGAATTCTGTCGACAAACGCTCCGGGAATCGGCGTCCGAAGGGTAGGCGGTTTCTCCGTTTCCTCTCGTACAGGGGCGGCGGTTCGAGTGGGGAAGATGATGGATCGGGGGTTTTCATTCTTTATATATATATATATAATTATATAATTATATAATTATATAATTAATTACAAAATTACATAAAGCACCAAATCGACGCGAAAACCGAACTACCTCGGAATTCGACGAAATTCACACCGTAGCTAAATACCGACGCTACGAACACAACGGCGAAGTCGAAATTAATTTTCGATGAACAGAACTCGAGTTATACCCAAATAAATCCAAACACCAACATCCCCCCGAGAGGCCACACCGGGTCACCCAAAACGACTCGGCTTGCTAGGGAGATCTTGCCAACAGGCTACAGAATAGGGCACTCAGTTCTAAGGAGCTAAACCTCACTCCACAAATGGCACAAGCCACGGAAACGCGTCATCGTAACGCCAAACGAGAATAAAAATAATCGCTGAAAAAACGGGGCGTTACAGTCACTCCCCCTAAAAGAAAGTTTCGTCCCTAAACTTTACGCACAACCCTCCTACTAAAGAAGGAAAAGTAACAAACAGAAGTTACAAAGGGAAACATACCGATCAAATCAGCGAAACAGGTGAGGGTACGCCCTCCTCATGGCCGACTCTAGCTCCCAAGTCGCGCTCTCCAAAATCCTGATTTTTCCATAGAACGTTCACCATCGGTATGGACTTCTTTCGCAGCACACGCTCCTGAGTATCCAAAATACGAACTGACACCTCAACAAAAGAGAGGTTGGGCTCCAACTGGGGAACAACATCCAAGAGTTGCCCACTGCTGCGCACACACTTCCGCAATTGGCTAACATGAAAAACATTATGAACACCAGGGAAGTTCGCTGGCAAATCCAATCTATAAGCAGACACACCAATCCGCTCCAAAATCTCGAACGGGCCCACATACCTTGGGTCCAATTTCCGATTTTTACCAAATCTCTTCACACCAACCATTGGAGAAACCTTGAGGTATACATGATCCCCTACTAAAAACTCCAAAGCAGACCTACGCCGATTGGCGTTCTTTTCATACCTCTCCTGAGCTAAACGAAGCTTTTCACGAATAAGCTTCACGGCGACTTCCATCTCTTCCAGAGCATCTGGACGCAACAAAGGCTTCTCACCAGCCTCAACCCAAAACAATGGAGTCCTACAGCGCCTCCCATACAAAGCTTCGAACGGAGCCATCTGCAAGCTTTCCTGATAACTGTTATTATAAGCAAATTCCATGAGTCGCAGACGCTCATCCCACGCTCCACCGTTGTCTAAAACATAGCACCGGATCATATCCTCAACAATCTGATTGACCCGCTCCGTCTACCCATTGGTCTGAGGGTGGTACGCAGTAGAATACCTCAGATCCGTACCCAAACCCTCCTGCAGACTCTGCCAAAAACGAGAAGTAAACTGGGAGTCTCGATCAGAAATGATGCTAACCGGCACACCGTGGAGTCGGATGACTTCATTCAAGTACAACTCCGCTATCTTCTTCATCGGGTAATCAATCTTATAAGGCACGAAGTGAGCACACTTCGTCAATCTATCCACTATAACCCAAACAAAATCCAATCCTCTCGGGGATTTTGGCAAACCCGTAATGAAGTCCATAGATATACTCTCCCACTTCCAAGTCGGGATCTCCAACGGGGTCAACTTACCACCAGGCCTTCCATGATCGGCCTTCACACGCTTGCAAGTGTGACACTCAGCAACAAATCGGGCTATATCTCCTTTCATACCATACCACCAGGCAATTTGCCTTAAGTCACGGTACATCTTCGTAGATCCTGGATGGTAGGCAACACTGGAACCATGAGCCTCACTGCAAATCATACCTCTAATGTCCCCAACAGCGGGAACGCAAAACCTACCGCGGTACTTCAAAGTACCCGCATCATCAATAGCAAAATCTGGCAACTCTCCCTTCTCTGTCCTGGTAAAAAGGTGTAACAGATCCGGATCGTCCTTCTGATGCAGTCTAGTCAAAGAAATCCAGGACGGCTCTGCCACTGACAAACTACTCTGCAAACCACAACATCCCACTGAAAAATCCATAAGGAGGAACTCCTCAACTAACCGATCGGCGGAGAGGTTAAAGATCTTTCCCATCTTTCGGCTCAGGGCGTCGGCCACCACATTGGCCTTGCCCGGATGATACTGGATTTCTACGTCATAATCCGCCACATACTCAAGCCACCGCCGCTGACGCAGATTCAATTCCTTCTGCGTGAACACGTACTTCAGTCTCTTATGGTCAGTAAAAATCTTGCACTGAGTCCCATAAAGTAAGTGCCTCCACAACTTCAACGCATAGATAACCGCTGCAAACTCAAGGTCATGCGTAGGATAATTCTTCTCATGAGTCTTCAGTTGCCTTGACCCATAAGCGATTACTTTTCCATCCTGCATTAATACGCATCCCAGTCCTATATGCGAAGCATCCACATACACATCATAATCCACGCCCTCAGTAGGAAGGGTCAGAACGGGAGCAGTACACAATCTCCTCTTTAACTCCTGAAAAGCTTCTTCGCACTTCTCGCTCCAAACAAAAGCCACATTCTTCTGAGTCAGCTTGGTCAAAGGTGCGGCTAGAGAAGAGAAACCCTCCACGAATCTCCTGTAATAGCCAGCCAACCCTAAGAAACTTCTGATCTCCTTAGGAGTGTTCGGCCTACTCCAATCCATCACTGCTGCAATCTTTTCTGGGTCAACCGAGATCCCATCCTTGTTCACCACGTGGCCTAGAAAAGAAACCTGAGGCAACCAAAATTCGCACTTGCTCAACTTGGCGAATAACTTGTGGTTCCTCAACTCTGATAGGACCAGACGCAAATGCTGCTCATGCTCCTCAGCACTGTGAGAATAAACCAACACGTCATCAATGAAGACCACCACGAACTTGTCTAGGAAATCCTTGAATACCCGATTCATCATGTCCATGAAAGCTGATGGTGCGTTGGTCAAACCGAACGACATCACCAAAAACTCAAAGTGTCCATGCCCCGACCTAAACGCACTCCGTGGAATATCTGCCTCACGGATCCTGAGCTGATGATAGCCCGAACGAAGATCGATCTTGGAGAACACCGTGCTACCACGCAACTGGTCAAATAAATCATCGATCCTCGGCAGAGGGTACCTGTTCTTGATAGTGACCTTGTTCAACTCTCTATAGTCGATGCAAAGCCGCATCGACCTATCTTTCTTCTTTACGAACAAAACAGGAGCACCCCAAGGCGACGAACTCTGCCTGATAAAACCTTTAGCCAACAACTCATCTAACTGAATTCGCAACTCCTCTAGCTCACGAGGGGCCATCCGGTACGGCGCCTTAGCTATAGGACGCGTACCCGGCTCCAAATCAATAACAAACTCCACATCCCGCTCAGGAGGGATACCAGGAAGATCATCAGGAAAAACATCGGCGAAACCACAAATAATAGGAATCTCCTCCAAGCATGGCACGCTAACAATGGTTCCAACCGCCGAGACTAAACAAACACAACAATCAGAAAGAAACAATCTCTGAACACATATCGCCGAGAGAACAGGAGAATCCTGACACGGAACAACATACACGCTGCCGGGCTGACCGTCGTCCCTGATGAAGTCCAAGCACTTTCCTTTGCACTGAATGACCGCATCATACCGAGAGAGCCAGTCCATGCCCAAAATGACATCGAAGTCCTCTAGATCAATCATCTTCAGGTCCGCCTTCGCAAGAAAATCCCCCAACAAAACCGGGCAATCCAAAATACCCAAATCTGACAACACAGATTCACCAGAGGGAAACTTGACACGGAAGGAATCCCGAACCCGATCTAGAGACAACCGATGACGCTCCACAAATGCTCTAGCCTCGAACGAGTGGGTAGCGCCGGAGTCAAATAGAACACGTGCCCAGAGGTTCTTCACCTTAAATTTCCCTATAGGAGCGCACAAAGCTAAGGAACTAGCGCAACAGTACCGCAAATAATCTAGCAACTAAACTACCAGGCTAGAAAGAAAAACAACAAACAACTAACCTGAGATCACCTGGGTCGAAGTCTGAGCCTCCTCGGAAGAAATCACGTTCATCTTCCCTTTTCCCTTGTCCACACGCTGAGGTGGAGGTAAAGCCTATAACGGAACTGCAGGAAGAGCTGGCTGAAACAGAGGACACCTCGACTTGACGTGTCCCTTCTGCCCACACTGAAAGCAGACTCTATCCCTAGACCAACACTGGGCCGCATCATGGCCGGATCGCTTACAAACAGAACAGGAGGCATCTCTCCTAGGATCACCCTAAATAGCATGAACCTGCTCCTTCTTTAGAGCTGCCACCTTCTTGAAACACCTCTCGATAGGATGGCCTGACCGGCCACAAAAACTGCACACCACCCTGCTCCTCTTTCCCGGAACAGCATCGAGTACCAGGGGCTTCTTCTCCTCTACCAACTTCCTCTTATCCTTCTTCAACAGCTGGCCTCTACTCTTCGCCATCTCAATGGCCTCAACCTTAAGAGCAGACTCTACAACTCCAGCATAAGACACTGACCCATAAGCACTGGTCAACTGCTGCACCTCACTCCTCAAACCACCAAGAAATCGCTTAACTCGATCAGCCTCAACGCTGACCAATCCAGGGGCAAAACGGCTCAACTTGCTGAACTCTATCTCATACTCACCCACCGTGAGCTGCCTTTGCTTCAGATAGAGGAAATCATTCATGAGGCAGTCACGCTCGACCGAAGGTAAGAACTTCCTCAACAGCATCTCCTTGAACACTTCCCAAGAGCATCCGGCTACCAAGCTCTCCTTATCTCTCAGCCACCAACTCTTAGCCAACCCTTTGAGCTGATAGGTGGCTAACATCACCCTCTGATCATCTGCAATCCCTGAGTACGAGAACATCTCCTCCATGGAGATCAGCCAGTCGTCTATCACCATGAAATCTGCCTTCCCATCATAAGTGGGAGGGCTCAGCCTCTGAAACTGCGAGATGAAGGCCATCTCTGCTGGCACCACCACTGGAGGTCTCAAGTGTGCAGGAGGAGGAGGAACAGCTAACCCCCCAGCAGGAACTTGCGCACCCTGAGCCTGCCCTGCCACAACTGCCACCAAAGACTGAATCTGGGCTTGCACCTCCTCCAACTGCCTGCCCATAGCTTCGCTACTCTGACGTAGACTCTCGATCACCGCATCGTTCTAAGCTCCAGAAGATTCACCCTTAGACAGGGGAGTCGATCGAGTCGCAGGATGCCTAGCCATCCTAAAAATCATTACAACGCAAATCAGATCCAAATCCCACGACTAGAACCGATTACCAGTACAGACAATACATATGTAGATATAGACTTAAAGCTGCTAAACTTGCTCTGAGAGTTTATCTTCTTCACAAAATTAGATGATATGCCCTAACCTAGGATGGTTAACCACCACCTTACTAACTCTTGTTCCTAGATCGGATGCATGAACTTATGTTAATTTGAAAGCTCATGTGTGTACATATGTCATCCTGCAAATCTTTAGCTCGGCGCGTTGTGCTTATGCAATGATATGATATGCATGATTGTGCTATGCATTCTAAAAAAAAAGGCCCTAATGCATGTTATGAGCGGCATACACATGAAAATGTTATGCATCCCATACTACATAACATTTCCATGCAACGAAAAAGAAACGTGCTAGTCGCAGTGATGGTGATTTTCTAGAAGTTAAATTACGTCCAAACTAGAATCTCGAATAGGCAAGCGTACCTATCGAAATGCAGTATAGGAAGTGTCGTATTGCGATTCGGGGCCTGTTGAGTACTTGTACTCACAAGGAAGAGCTATTATTTTATCTAACGGAAAAGTGGGTTTGATTATACTAGATAATAAAAATAAGGCTGAAGCTAAAGAGAAATTCAAATATGAGAAAGCTAGCACTTGATCTAGAATCCCCTTTGACTAAAATAAATCTTTTTGGTAAATAATGAAATGCGAATTCTTAATTATACTCACTCGACCGTGGAGGTTCCTAAAGTATAGAAGCGTCTCTCTCGAGCTCATGCTTCTAACTAACCTTAGGTTGATCGATTAAGACCTCTCGGCCAGTCGAAACCCCTAAGCTTGCTTTATGCGGTGAACCCCGCTATTGGATTTGACTCCAATCCGGAAGATTTACGTCGTCCTCTCTCGAGGAGTGCGTTCAACTCCTTTTATCTTTGAGTGATCTCCTCGTATCCGCAACCTCTCGGTCATTTAGGATACGGATCTTAGATCGAAGATCATATCCGCGTAATATGAATTCGACGAAATGAAAATCAAAGATAAATCGTAGCGAGAATAATTAAGAACAAGACATTTAATAAGAAGAAGAAAGATCTATTTTATTCTAAGGTTCATCATGATCAAGTGCTAAAAGAAGATTAGCTACTCATCATGATTGGGAAAATACAAAATAAAGTAGGAAAAGACATGATTGAAATAGAAATAATAAAATTAAAGTTGCAACAAAGGTAAATCTAACTTAGAAATGAGAAAATACAGCAAAATAAACAGAACATTACAAGACTCCAACTCCCAAAATTCCCCTGCCTCAGCTCTGAAGCTGTCTGGGATTTATAGAAAAATTTCTGTTTGGTCACGCCCCTAGGTCACGCCCGTGACCTAGGGCGTGTCAGGCTCGGAACCGTCGTCTTGAAAGCCCGGGAACGTTGGAGGAGAAACCGCCAAAATTGGTTAACTGACGGGTCACGCCCCTAGGTCACGCCCGTGACCTAGGGCGTGTCACGGCGGTTTCTGGAAACGGCGGGAAGCTGAAAACGGCGGGAGTAAACTGGTCTTCAAGGAGGTGTCACGCCCCCTAGTCACGCCCGTGACTAGGGGCGTGTCAAGCTGGAACGTCTGCTGGCGGCAACGGCTGGAACGGAAGAGTGATTGGCTGGTAACTTCCTTGACACGCCCTGGGTCACGCCCGTGACCCAGGCGTGTAATTTTAATCCGACGTGTCACGGGCAGCGATTCTTCCATGGGCCGTCACGCCCCGTGTAAGGAGCACACGGGCGTGTCACATTTAGACACGGGCGTGTCTAGGCCGGTCGACGATCTTCTGGCGCGACCGACGGGATCTGGCTGCTGGCTAAATTAGCGTGTCACGCCCCTATGTCACGCCCAGGTAGGGCGTGTCTCAGGGCGTGTCTAGGCAGAAAACAGGAAAATTCAGTTTTGCTCCAAAAAATATATATATCAGCCCTGCAATGTTAAAAATCAATTTATTAGAACATATAAATATAAAATGTAGAAATTTGTTACTTATAAACTTAATATTATAAAATTAATATAAAATATCTATTATTAATATAAAATAGTGAATAAAAATATAGAAATAATTAGAGTTATCAAATACCCCCATACTTATCCGTTTGCTAGTCCCGAGCAAACAACTTTCTATAGGGAGTAGAAAAATTTTAAATGCTAGAAAAGAAAATTGAACCTAAGGAGTAAAATGCGAAGTCTTATGCCTATGTTTGTAGATACTTTTGTAGAAAGACTTACTCAGCATATAAATTAGGTTTTTATTTTTCTTAAAATGCGTTTTCACTATTATTTTTACTTTTAAGATGAAAATCCGGTAAATCTTGAAATTATCTTTAGGGAGAGTGTAGCGTGCGTACTAAGATAACATTGCACAAACTAAGATTAAGATACCCTCCAAAGAAATCCATCAATGTCGATGGCCATAGGCTTGCCCTTTCACACTCTCGCCACGGCACTAGTCTAACTTATAAACATAAATCAATAGGGCTTATTTAGGTTGAAATGTAAGCTTAGGTTTTTGGTGAGGATGATCAAAGATAAACACGATGGCTAGTCACACCAAAACCTAGAGAAGCTTGTACATAAAAATTTGCTATGGCTCTTAAGAACGTAGCCAAATTCCTATTTCTTTTGTTTCTTTTCTTATTTTTTTTAACTTTCTCATCATATTGAATTTTTTTCTACCTCTTCATTTTTTTAATGATAATTTTTTTTTCTTTATTCTGAAGAGGAGAGAAAAATAAATCAACTTTTTTTTTATAAGAAAAGAGCCACCAAAAATGAAAAGGCTCCTAATTACTCACAAAATATTTGTTCTTTCAAGCTCAGGTTTAGGTGTGTAATTAGGATGCTTTTTAGGCTTTGGTAAATCATTTGGTGGAGCTAAAACAAAAGGAAAAGGTAATAGGCTCAAATTGGCTAAGCAAAGTTAAAATTTTAGGTACGGGTACAAAAGCTCAAACTTGCCAAAAGAAGTGCCTAAATCATATTTATGCTAATGAGTTTAACTTATGCAAAGTCTTGAGAATAGTTAGAGGGCAAGTTCTAGACATCGAAAAAGAATAACTCTCTCTTGGTCCGCGAAATATCTCTCTAGCAAACTTCTACTTACTCACCTAAATTATTTTAAAGTTTTACCGGTTTTCAAAATTAAAGTAAAATAAGTTGTTTCTACGCATTTAGAAAAATGAAAATCTAATTATATGCTGAATATTTAGATCTACTAAAAATTCTACTTACACGTGCACTTAACTAGAAACACAGCATGGCCAACAGTTCTACTCCAAAATTCAACATTCAATTAAATCATCAAAATTCTCTAAACACTATAAAGAAAATTGAATTACTAGGAATTTTGCATGTGAATAAATATAGAAATAAAGACTTCGCTAATTTAAAATTTTTTTGATTTTTTATTTTTTCATTTTTTAATTTAATTTTATTATGATTGGAAAAACAAAATTTTAAGATGAAATAAAAATTTTTTTTTTTTTGAGTTTTAAATTTTTTTTAAAATTTTTTTTTAAACATTTTTATATGTTTTGCTTGAGAAATATCCCTCCCCCCATACTTAAACTATACATTGTCCCCAATGTAAAAATGAAGAAGAAAAAGAAGAGAGGAGACTTCCCTGAGAAGCGCAAAGCAGCATCAAAAGATACCTACCTGTAAGAGATGATGAAAGCAAAACATAATATTTTATAGATTTTTTTTTTTTCATAAGAAAAAAAAAAAATACATGAAAGTAAAATAAAGATACAGATACAAAGATGCGACCGCCTACAAGTCCAAAGAAATAAAAAGAAAACAGCTACTCCTGGTCCGAAACGTCCTCGTGCTCCTGATAGAAAGTCCGCATGTTCGCGAACTCGCGAGTAATATGCGCGATGGAGGAAGTATGGTTTCGCTCGAGCACGGCGAAGCGCGCATCAAAAGAATCGAAGCGACCGTCAAAATGGGTTTGCATCTGGTCTATGCGAGTATGGAGCAACCCAAATTGTCGGTCCCAATAATTTGCAGGATCGGGCGCTGGAGCAGAGTGCAGCGGTGGTGGCGGAATCTGCGGGGAATGATGGGTACCGCTGGGACCGGCACCATGATCAAGGTCAAGATCACCGCCACCAACGAACGGGGGAACAGCCTCAAACTCGCCGTCGCGTCGGCGAGCTAAACCAAGCGCCTGAAGGGTCGGAAACTGAAGAGGCTGCGGCGTTTGCATGCAAGTGAGCCGCGGAAGAGCAGCCCACACGCCGAGCTGCTTGGCGAGGAAAGTGATGAAATTCCCGCCGTGCACCGCTCCCAATCTCACATTTTCGGCCTGGTGCCGAAAGAAAATGGCGAGCATGTAACCAAGGTTGAGTGGGATCCGGTAAAACATACTATACAAGTATAGTAAGTCCGCCCGAGTCACCACGCCGTGGCTATCGCCGCGCCCGGAAATGGTAAAAGAGAGAAGGTTGTGCAGAATACGTAAGGCGGGGGAGATGAGGTGGCTACCCTTAGATTTCTTCGGAGTGTAGGGGGCGACGTCATTACTAATTTCCGACCAAAAAGTGGGGAGACTGAAATCGGGAGGGAAATCAGTTTTTAGGTCGGGGTAGGCGGGGGAAGTGGAAAAGGCCTCCGAGCAAAAGCCCATGGCAACATTAAGCTGACGGATGGTGAGCTGGTGCATCATCCCGCCCAAGCGAAAGACGATGAAATCATCTTGCGCCGCCCAACGGAACTCAAATGAGGCCAGGAACTCAATGGTGAGCTCGAGGAAAGCAGGCTCAGAAATGGCGAAAAGGGGATCCCACCCTTGGGTAGAGATGAGCTCCCGAACTAGCTCCGCTGCTCCGAATTGGGCGAGGATGGCCCAATCCAAGATCCTGAACACGCCAAAGGGTTTGGCGCGCAGTCTCTCGCTCCGATCTTGTTGGGTAGCATTCTCGAAAAGAAGCATGGCCTCCGCCGAGGCTGGATCAGCGGGGTGCTCGGAGGAGGAAGCGGTGGATCGAGCGTGGTGGCGAGGCATGTTGAGAGAAGTGGAGGAAATTTCGGTCAAGGGAGGAGAGAAGAGAAGGGTTGAAGGGTGGAGGTGTGAAGAGAAGAGGGGGGGAGAGATCCTATTTATAGGATTTTTTTTTGTTTCGGGTGAGTCACGCCCCCCTGTCACGCCCGTGACAGGGGGCGTGACAAGCTCGGTCAAAGGGAAAGGGAATCCGAGGCGGACTGCCTCGGATTCGGGGTCACGCCGCAGAGTCACGCCCGTGACTCTGCGGGACACGCCCGTGACGTCGGGCGTGGAGGGGGAATCCAAAGGGAATCCGATGCTACGGCATCGGATTCTTCGGTCACGCCCCAGAGTCACGCCCGTGACTCTGGGCGTGTCAGTCAAATTTGACTGACTAAGAAGGAATCCGAGGCGTGACTGGTCACCGCCTCGGATACCCGCGACACGTGGCCGACACGCCCGTGACAAAACATGTCACGCCCGTGTCATGTCCGAATGACGGGCGGGAAAACCGAGGGAGGAGGAACCTCCCGCAGTCCTGGCAAAACACGTCCGGGACACGCCCGTGACCATTGGGTCACGGGCGTGACGGACGCGTGTACGAGATTTTTTTTTTTTTTATTATTAGTTTTTATTTTTTTATTTGTTTTTATATTTTTTTTTTTTTTTTTTTTTTTTGTATTTTTTTTATATATATTTAAACAAACTAAAAAAAAAAAAAAAAAAAATTAATTTACCGACTTGAAGAATAATGTAGACTTCATGTTCGTCCCCGGCCGATCATCATGCATCGCAATTCTTCAATCCTGTAAAAAAAAACTCAACAACAAAATTAAAATAAAAAGACAAGATAACCATGGGATGCCTCCCACGAGCGCTTTGTTTATGGTCGGTGAGCTCGACCATAGTGGCGCGCGCTTATTATGGGTTTGACAACATTATGTTGTCTAATTTTTCGTTAATATTATCACCGGCAAAAAATAATTTTAGCCGGTGCCCATTCACTTTAAAGCTGCCTTTTTCCGGGTGTGAAATAAGAATCGTCCCGTAAGGCCAAACCTCCTTTACGACAAAGGGGCCGGACCAACGGGACTTAAGTTTACCCGGAAATAAGCGTAAGCGCGAGTTATATAAAAGGACTTGGTCTCCCGGTTTAAAGTCCTTTGGGTGCTTAATTTTCTTGTCATGATAAAATTTGGTGCGCTCCTTATAGAGTTTATTACTCTCATAAGCGAGGGAGCGCCACTCATCGAGCTCGTTAAGTTGGAATTTGCGGAGCTCGGAGGACAAATTTTCATCAAGATTTAAAAATTTAAGTGCCCAAAAGGCACGATGTTCAAGCTCAACCGGTAAGTGGCATGCTTTCCCATAGACCAATCGATACGGCGTACAACCGATAGCGGTCTTGTACGCGGTTCGATAAGCCCATAGAGCATCATCAAGCTTGACTGACCAATCCTTTCTATTAGTAGAAACCGTTTTTTTCTAAAATTCGTTTAATTTCTCGGTTAACTACTTCTACCTGGCCACTAGTTTGAGGGTGATAGGGGGTGGCTAACCTATGTGTAACGCCGTATTTAGATAATACTTTAGCAAATTGTGCGTTACAAAAGTGGGTGCCCCTATCACTAACTATTGCCCGCGGTGCTCCAAATCGTGAAAATAATTGTTTAAGAAATCGGGTCACGACTCGGGCATCATTGGTGGGGAGAGCTTGCGCTTCCGCCCACCGTGACACATAGTCAACCGCTACCAGAATATATTTATTTCCAAAAGAAGTTGGTAGCGGGCCGACAAAGTCGATTCCCCATAAATCAAAAACTTCAATTTCTATAAATAAATTTAAGGGCATTTCATCTCGGCGGGAAATATTACCTGAGCGTTGGCATTGTTCACAACGACTTACATGTGCGTGAGCGTCCTTGAAGATGCTCGGCCAATAGAAGCCTGCTTCAAGTACTTTCCGAGCCGTCCGATTAGCTTTATAATGCCCACCGGCGGGTCCCTCGTGACAATGTTTTAAAATTTCTGTGCCCTCCTCATGAGAAACACACCTCCGCACTACTTGGTCCGCGCAAACTCGGAAGAGAAATGGATCCTCCCAAAAATAATTTTTCAAATCAGAAAAGAATTTCTTCTTTTCTTGATAAGAAAAACCTTTCGGGAGGAATCTTGCAACAAGAAAGTTTGCAAAATCGGCGAACCAAGGAGTGGGGAGAGTGATTACCTTATGCATGGCGAGGAGGCGCTCTTCAGGAAAGGTGTCATCGATGTCCTCCTCTTTGAGCTCCTCTGAATTGGGGTTCTCCAACCGAGAAAGATGATCCGCCGCTAGATTCTCCGCTCCTCTTTTATCCCGAATCTCCAAGTCAAATTCTTGGAGAAGCAATACCCACCTAATCAATCGAGGCTTGGCATCTGTTTTGGTTAGTAAATAACGCAAAGCCGAATGATCGGTAAAAACAATAACCTTGGATAAAGTAAGGTAAGAACGAAATTTGTCAAAAGCAAAAATTACGGCAAGAAGTTCTTTTTCGGTGGTTGTATAATTTTCTTGTGCGGTGGTTAGTGTTTTGCTCGCATAATATATCGGATGAAAATTTTTATTGATGCGTTGTCCTAAGACCGCACCAACGGCAAAACTACTAGCATCGCACATAATTTCAAAAGGAAGTTCCCAATTGGGGGCTATTACGATTGGTGCGTTTATCAATTTTTCTTTTATAAGTGAAAAAGCGCGCAAACAATTTTCATCAAAAATAAAAGGCGCGTCTTTTTCTAATAAATGTGTAAGGGGCTTAGTGATTTTAGAAAAATCTTTAATAAACCGGCGATAGAAACCGGCGTGCCCCAAAAAACTACGAACGGCCTTAACATTTGAAGGTGGAGGTAATTTTTCTATAGTTTCAATTTTTGCCTTATCTACCTCTATACCCTTGCTAGAAATTTTATGGCCTAAGACCAAACCTTCCCGCACCATAAAATGGCACTTTTCCCAGTTCAAGACTAGGTTCGTGTCCTCGCATCTTTGGAGTACACGGGAAAGATTTGCTAAACATAAATCAAAAGAGTCTCCAAAGACGGAGAAATCGTCCATGAAGACCTCCATGATATCCTCCACTAGTTCATCAAAGATCGCTAGCATACACCTTTGGAAGGTTGCCGGCGCATTGCATAAACCAAAAGGCATCCTTCGATAGGCGAAGGTGCCAAACGGACAAGTGAAGGTTGTTTTCTCTTGGTCTTCGGGCGCAATTGGGATTTGGAAATATCCCGAGAGACCATCAAGAAAACAATAAAACGAGTGCCCGGATAACCGTTCAAGAATTTGGTCAATGAACGGTAAAGGAAAATGATCCTTTCGGGTTGCATCATTTAATTTACGGTAGTCGATGCAAACCCGCCATCCGGTAACGGTTCGAGTAGGAATTAATTCATTTTTATCATTAGGAACTACCGTTAAGCCTCCTTTCTTAGGCACCACTTGGACCGGACTCACCCAAGAGCTATCCGAAATCGGATAGATGATGCCCGCATCTAATAATTTAATCACCTCGGCCTTGACTACCTCCTTCATGTTAGGATTTAGCCGGCGTTGAGGTTGAATTGTTTTGTGAGAATGTTCTTCTAATAAAATTTTATGGGTGCAAAAGGAGGGATTAATTCCCCTCAAATCCGTGATCTTCCACGCAATTGCGCGGCGATGGCGTTTTAAAATATTAGATAATTTAAATTTTTCATCATCGGTCAAGTAGGCCGACACAATTACGGGAAGTTTAGAATCCTCCGCTAAAAATAAATATTCTAAATGATCAGGCAATTGTTTTAATTCTAGCGTGGGAGGTTCATCATAAGAAGTTTTCAAACGATCACTACTAATTTCCAAAATTTCAAAAGTAGGTGTGCGAGTGATCAAATCCTTATCACTATTTTCATAAGTAATTAAATCTAAATTTTCAAAATAAGCGTTATGATCAATAGACGATAAAGAATGTTCAGAAAAAGAAATGAAATCTTCTTCGGGAGAAGCTTCTAAATAGTAACATGAGTCGTCATTGGAAAGCGAATTTTTCATAGACGCGTCAATAGTAAAGGTAACTTCTTCATCTCCGACTCTAAGGAGAAGTTTACCGTTACTAACGTCTATAACGGCGCGCGAGGTGGCAAGAAATGGGCGACCGAGAATGAGTGGTACCTCGGTGTCCTCTTCGATGTCAGAGATGACAAAATCTACCGGAAAGATAAATTTGTCAACTTTGACAAGCACATCCTCAATAATACCCATCGGATATCTTATAGACCGATCCGCCAATTGAATGCTCATTCTTGTGGGTTTAGGTTCTCCTAAACCCAATTTCTTAACTAAAGAATAAGGCATTAAATTTATTGAGGCGCCTAAATCGGCTAACGCACGTTTTACCAGTAAATCGCCAAATGAACAAGGTATAGAGAAACTACCCGGATCAGGTAATTTCTTAGGCAATTTATTAAGTAAAACCGCCGAGCACTCCGTGTTCAATTGAACCGTGCAGATATCCTCAAGTTTCTTTTTATTTGATAAAAGATCCTTGAGGTACTTAGCATATTTTGGCGTTTGTGCTATCACTTCGCATAACGGTAAATTTATTTGGATTTGTTTAAACATGTCTAAAAATTTACCGTGATGCTCATCTATCCGGTCTTTTTGCATTCTAGACGGATAGGGAAGAGGTGGTTGATAAGGTTTTGGTTTAATATAACTAGAAGGCTTAATTAGAGGAGAAGATGACGAAATTGTTACCTCCGTATCAACCGGAATTGGAGAAGTTTCAACTGGAATCGTAGAAGTGGTTACCTCCTTCCCGCTCCGTAAAGTGATGGCTTTGGCTTGCTCCCTTGGGTTTGGCTCTGTATTGCCCGGTAGCGCTCCTTGTTGTCGATCGGAGAGCATCTTTGCAATTTGCCCAATTTGAGTCTCCAAATTACGAAGAGATCCGGTGAGATTCCGGATATTGGTATCATTTGTACTCGTATATTTGGAGAACAACTCCTCGAGATTGGGAGCTTTTGGAGCTTGTGGTGGAAAATATCCTGGTGGGATCGTGTTTGGTGGGCGAGCCGCGTTCCCCGGATTACTCCAAGAGAAGTTGGGGTGGTTCCTTATACCCGGGTGATAGGTATTACCATAATTAGTATTACCCGGATTAAAAGGTGGCCGATTCGGATTTCCCATATAATCCACATGCTCGGCCAACGTAGTGGGAGAGGGGGAAGAAGTAGGATCCCAGGTGGGTATAGAAGAGGGAGCAGTCATCTCTTCTAATCTTTTGTTTAGCATCTCAACCTGGAGAGATAGATTGGAGACCGTATCAATTTCATACATCCCGGCCGGTTTAGGTGATTTAGACCGAGGTGTACTCCATTGATAGGTATTCAAAGCCATACCTTCTATAAGCTCTTGGGCGGCCGCTGGTGTTTTGTTATTAAGCGTTCCACCAGCGGCGGCATCGATATGTTGCCTAGTTTGAGAATTTAGGCCGTTATAGAAGGTTTGGATTTGTAACCAATCCGGAATTGCATGATGAGGACATCGACGAAGCAATTCCTTGAAACGCTCCCAAGTATCATATAACGTTTCCGTATCAAGTTGGGAGAAATAAGTAATATCATTGCGCAATTTAGCCGTTTTAGCCGGCGGAAAGTATTTCGTAAGAAATCTTTCCGTCATTTCAGCCCATGTTGTGATTGATCCTCTTGGTAGAGAACTCAACCATTGCTTGGCTTTAGTGCGCAATGTAAATGGAAATAACCTTAGCCGGATGGCATCATCGGATACACCATTAATTTTAAAAGTATCGCATATTTCTAAGAAATTAGAAATATGCGCGTTTGGATCTTCATCTTGAAGCCCATCAAATTGTACATATTGTTGTACCATTTGGATGATGCTTGGCTTCAACTCAAAGTTATTGGGAGCAATAGCGGGACGAACAATACTAGATTGAGCCTCGTCCAAATTTGGACGGGCATAATAAGACATAGTTCGTTGTTCGACCGCATTTGGCTCACCCATATTGGAAGAAGAAGAAGAAAGAGATCTAGGAGAATGAGAAGAAGAACTTAATGAAGAAGGAGGAGAAGAAGAGGGTGACGGAGATAGAATTAAAGAAGGATTAGGAGTGTCTCCTAAGGATTCCGTATCTTGAAAATTCGGAACTCGAAATTGTAAGCGGTGCCGAAGGGTTCGCTCGATTTCCGGATCCAAATCAAAAAGAGGTGACGGATTCCCTCGGGTCATACACAAGAACAAAACTTAAGATAAAAGTTTTAAGGTTTAAAAAATTATAAGATAAAATTTCCCGGACTTCCCAAGGGCTACCCAGTGACGGGTTCGCAAGGTACTAGGCGGTATTGCGGGATGAGAACCCGACACGGCCCTTTCGCAAGAAATTTTAAATATAAAAATTTAAAGATAAAACTTTTGAAAGAAAAAGTTTGTTTTTTTTTTTTTTTTTTTTTTTGAAATAAAAGAAAAAAAAATGATAAAATTAATAGATCCTTGCTTTCAAAATATCAACAAATAAAAGTCCCCGGCAACGGCGCCAAAAACTTGATGGTGATTTTCTAGAAGTTAAATTACGTCCAAACTAGAATCTCGAATAGGCAAGCGTACCTATCGAAATGCAGTATAGGAAGTGTCGTATTGCGATTCGGGGCCTGTTGAGTACTTGTACTCACAAGGAAGAGCTATTATTTTATCTAACGGAAAAGTGGGTTTGATTATACTAGATAATAAAAATAAGGCTGAAGCTAAAGAGAAATTCAAATATGAGAAAGCTAGCACTTGATCTAGAATCCCCTTTGACTAAAATAAATCTTTTTGGTAAATAATGAAATGCGAATTCTTAATTATACTCACTCGACCGTGGAGGTTCCTAAAGTATAGAAGCGTCTCTCTCGAGCTCATGCTTCTAACTAACCTTAGGTTGATCGATTAAGACCTCTCGGCCAGTCGAAACCCCTAAGCTTGCTTTATGCGGTGAACCCCGCTATTGGATTTGACTCCAATCCGGAAGATTTACGTCGTCCTCTCTCGAGGAGTGCGTTCAACTCCTTTTATCTTTGAGTGATCTCCTCGTATCCGCAACCTCTCGGTCATTTAGGATACGGATCTTAGATCGAAGATCATATCCGCGTAATATGAATTCGACGAAATGAAAATCAAAGATAAATCGTAGCGAGAATAATTAAGAACAAGACATTTAATAAGAAGAAGAAAGATCTATTTTATTCTAAGGTTCATCATGATCAAGTGCTAAAAGAAGATTAGCTACTCATCATGATTGGGAAAATACAAAATAAAGTAGGAAAAGACATGATTGAAATAGAAATAATAAAATTAAAGTTGCAACAAAGGTAAATCTAACTTAGAAATGAGAAAATACAGCAAAATAAACAGAACATTACAAGACTCCAACTCCCAAAATTCCCCTGCCTCAGCTCTGAAGCTGTCTGGGATTTATAGAAAAATTTCTGTTTGGTCACGCCCCTAGGTCACGCCCGTGACCTAGGGCGTGTCAGGCTCGGAACCGTCGTCTTGAAAGCCCGGGAACGTTGGAGGAGAAACCGCCAAAATTGGTTAACTGACGGGTCACGCCCCTAGGTCACGCCCGTGACCTAGGGCGTGTCACGGCGGTTTCTGGAAACGGCGGGAAGCTGAAAACGGCGGGAGTAAACTGGTCTTCAAGGAGGTGTCACGCCCCCTAGTCACGCCCGTGACTAGGGGCGTGTCAAGCTGGAACGTCTGCTGGCGGCAACGGCTGGAACGGAAGAGTGATTGGCTGGTAACTTCCTTGACACGCCCTGGGTCACGCCCGTGACCCAGGCGTGTAATTTTAATCCGACGTGTCACGGGCAGCGATTCTTCCATGGGCCGTCACGCCCCGTGTAAGGAGCACACGGGCGTGTCACATTTAGACACGGGCGTGTCTAGGCCGGTCGACGATCTTCTGGCGCGACCGACGGGATCTGGCTGCTGGCTAAATTAGCGTGTCACGCCCCTATGTCACGCCCAGGTAGGGCGTGTCTCAGGGCGTGTCTAGGCAGAAAACAGGAAAATTCAGTTTTGCTCCAAAAAATATATATATCAGCCCTGCAATGTTAAAAATCAATTTATTAGAACATATAAATATAAAATGTAGAAATTTGTTACTTATAAACTTAATATTATAAAATTAATATAAAATATCTATTATTAATATAAAATAGAGTCACGGGCGTGACTCTGCGGCGTGACCCCGAATCCGAGGCAGTCCGCCTCGGATTCCCTTTCCCTTTGACCGAGCTTGTCACGCCCCCTGTCACGGGCGTGACAGGGGGGCGTGACTCACCCGAAACAAAAAAAAATCCTATAAATAGGATCTCTCCCCCCCTCTTCTCTTCACACCTCCACCCTTCAACCCTTCTCTTCTCTCCTCCCTTGACCGAAATTTCCTCCACTTCTCTCAACATGCCTCGCCACCACGCTCGATCCACCGCTTCCTCCTCCGAGCACCCCGCTGATCCAGCCTCGGCGGAGGCCATGCTTCTTTTCGAGAATGCTACCCAACAAGATCGGAGCGAGAGACTGCGCGCCAAACCCTTTGGCGTGTTCAGGATCTTGGATTGGGCCATCCTCGCCCAATTCGGAGCAGCGGAGCTAGTTCGGGAGCTCATCTCTACCCAAGGGTGGGATCCCCTTTTCGCCATTTCTGAGCCTGCTTTCCTCGAGCTCACCATTGAGTTCCTGGCCTCATTTGAGTTCCGTTGGGCGGCGCAAGATGATTTCATCGTCTTTCGCTTGGGCGGGATGATGCACCAGCTCACCATCCGTCAGCTTAATGTTGCCATGGGCTTTTGCTCGGAGGCCTTTTCCACTTCCCCCGCCTACCCCGACCTAAAAACTGATTTCCCTCCCGATTTCAGTCTCCCCACTTTTTGGTCGGAAATTAGTAATGACGTCGCCCCCTACACTCCGAAGAAATCTAAGGGTAGCCACCTCATCTCCCCCGCCTTACGTATTCTGCACAACCTTCTCTCTTTTACCATTTCCGGGCGCGGCGATAGCCACGGCGTGGTGACTCGGGCGGACTTACTATACTTGTATAGTATGTTTTACCGGATCCCACTCAACCTTGGTTACATGCTCGCCATTTTCTTTCGGCACCAGGCCGAAAATGTGAGATTGGGAGCGGTGCACGGCGGGAATTTCATCACTTTCCTCGCCAAGCAGCTCGGCGTGTGGGCTGCTCTTCCGCGGCTCACTTGCATGCAAACGCCGCAGCCTCTTCAGTTTCCGACCCTTCAGGCGCTTGGTTTAGCTCGCCGACGCGACGGCGAGTTTGAGGCTGTTCCCCCGTTCGTTGGTGGCGGTGATCTTGACCTTGATCATGGTGCCGGTCCCAGCGGTACCCATCATTCCCCGCAGATTCCGCCACCACCGCTGCACTCTGCTCCAGCGCCCGATCCTGCAAATTATTGGGACCGACAATTTGGGTTGCTCCATACTCGCATAGACCAGATGCAAACCCATTTTGACGGTCGCTTCGATTCTTTTGATGCGCGCTTCGCCGTGCTCGAGCGAAACCATACTTCCTCCATCGCGCATATTACTCGCGAGTTCGCGAACATGCGGACTTTCTATCAGGAGCACGAGGACGTTTCGGACCAGGAGTAGCTGTTTTCTTTTTATTTCTTTGGACTTGTAGGCGGTCGCATCTTTGTATCTGTATCTTTATTTTACTTTCATGTATTTTTTTTTTTTTTCTTATGAAAAAAAAAAAATCTATAAAATATTATGTTTTGCTTTCATCATCTCTTACAGGTAGGTATCTTTTGATGCTGCTTTGCGCTTCTCAGGGAAGTCTCCTCTCTTCTTTTTCTTCTTCATTTTTACATTGGGGACAATGTATAGTTTAAGTATGGGGGGAGGGATATTTCTCAAGCAAAACATATAAAAATGTTTAAAAAAAATTTTTAAAAAAAAATTTAAAACTCAAAAAAAAAAAAAAAATTTTTATTTCATCTTAAAATTTTGTTTTTCCAATCATAATAAAATTAAATTAAAAAATGAAAAAATAAAAAATCAAAAAAATTTTAAATTAGCGAAGTCTTTATTTCTATATTTATTCACATGCAAAATTCCTAGTAATTCAATTTTCTTTATAGTGTTTAGAGAATTTTGATGATTTAATTGAATGTTGAATTTTGGAGTAGAACTGTTGGCCATGCTGTGTTTCTAGTTAAGTGCACGTGTAAGTAGAATTTTTAGTAGATCTAAATATTCAGCATATAATTAGATTTTCATTTTTCTAAATGCGTAGAAACAACTTATTTTACTTTAATTTTGAAAACCGGTAAAACTTTAAAATAATTTAGGTGAGTAAGTAGAAGTTTGCTAGAGAGATATTTCGCGGACCAAGAGAGAGTTATTCTTTTTCGATGTCTAGAACTTGCCCTCTAACTATTCTCAAGACTTTGCATAAGTTAAACTCATTAGCATAAATATGATTTAGGCACTTCTTTTGGCAAGTTTGAGCTTTTGTACCCGTACCTAAAATTTTAACTTTGCTTAGCCAATTTGAGCCTATTACCTTTTCCTTTTGTTTTAGCTCCACCAAATGATTTACCAAAGCCTAAAAAGCATCCTAATTACACACCTAAACCTGAGCTTGAAAGAACAAATATTTTGTGAGTAATTAGGAGCCTTTTCATTTTTGGTGGCTCTTTTCTTATAAAAAAAAAGTTGATTTATTTTTCTCTCCTCTTCAGAATAAAGAAAAAAAAATTATCATTAAAAAAATGAAGAGGTAGAAAAAAATTCAATATGATGAGAAAGTTAAAAAAATAAGAAAAGAAACAAAAGAAATAGGAATTTGGCTACGTTCTTAAGAGCCATAGCAAATTTTTATGTACAAGCTTCTCTAGGTTTTGGTGTGACTAGCCATCGTGTTTATCTTTGATCATCCTCACCAAAAACCTAAGCTTACATTTCAACCTAAATAAGCCCTATTGATTTATGTTTATAAGTTAGACTAGTGCCGTGGCGAGAGTGTGAAAGGGCAAGCCTATGGCCATCGACATTGATGGATTTCTTTGGAGGGTATCTTAATCTTAGTTTGTGCAATGTTATCTTAGTACGCACGCTACACTCTCCCTAAAGATAATTTCAAGATTTACCGGATTTTCATCTTAAAAGTAAAAATAATAGTGAAAACGCATTTTAAGAAAAATAAAAACCTAATTTATATGCTGAGTAAGTCTTTCTACAAAAGTATCTACAAACATAGGCATAAGACTTCGCATTTTACTCCTTAGGTTCAATTTTCTTTTCTAGCATTTAAAATTTTTCTACTCCCTATAGAAAGTTGTTTGCTCGGGACTAGCAAACGGATAAGTATGGGGGTATTTGATAACTCTAATTATTTCTATATTTTTATTCACTATTTTATATTAATAATAGATATTTTATATTAATTTTATAATATTAAGTTTATAAGTAACAAATTTCTACATTTTATATTTATATGTTCTAATAAATTGATTTTTAACATTGCAGGGCTGATATATATATTTTTTGGAGCAAAACTGAATTTTCCTGTTTTCTGCCTAGACACGCCCTGAGACACGCCCTACCTGGGCGTGACATAGGGGCGTGACACGCTAATTTAGCCAGCAGCCAGATCCCGTCGGTCGCGCCAGAAGATCGTCGACCGGCCTAGACACGCCCGTGTCTAAATGTGACACGCCCGTGTGCTCCTTACACGGGGCGTGACGGCCCATGGAAGAATCGCTGCCCGTGACACGTCGGATTAAAATTACACGCCTGGGTCACGGGCGTGACCCAGGGCGTGTCAAGGAAGTTACCAGCCAATCACTCTTCCGTTCCAGCCGTTGCCGCCAGCAGACGTTCCAGCTTGACACGCCCCTAGTCACGGGCGTGACTAGGGGGCGTGACACCTCCTTGAAGACCAGTTTACTCCCGCCGTTTTCAGCTTCCCGCCGTTTCCAGAAACCGCCGTGACACGCCCTAGGTCACGGGCGTGACCTAGGGGCGTGACCCGTCAGTTAACCAATTTTGGCGGTTTCTCCTCCAACGTTCCCGGGCTTTCAAGACGACGGTTCCGAGCCTGACACGCCCTAGGTCACGGGCGTGACCTAGGGGCGTGACCAAACAGAAATTTTTCTATAAATCCCAGACAGCTTCAGAGCTGAGGCAGGGGAATTTTGGGAGTTGGAGTCTTGTAATGTTCTGTTTATTTTGCTGTATTTTCTCATTTCTAAGTTAGATTTACCTTTGTTGCAACTTTAATTTTATTATTTCTATTTCAATCATGTCTTTTCCTACTTTATTTTGTATTTTCCCAATCATGATGAGTAGCTAATCTTCTTTTAGCACTTGATCATGATGAACCTTAGAATAAAATAGATCTTTCTTCTTCTTATTAAATGTCTTGTTCTTAATTATTCTCGCTACGATTTATCTTTGATTTTCATTTCGTCGAATTCATATTACGCGGATATGATCTTCGATCTAAGATCCGTATCCTAAATGACCGAGAGGTTGCGGATACGAGGAGATCACTCAAAGATAAAAGGAGTTGAACGCACTCCTCGAGAGAGGACGACGTAAATCTTCCGGATTGGAGTCAAATCCAATAGCGGGGTTCACCGCATAAAGCAAGCTTAGGGGTTTCGACTGGCCGAGAGGTCTTAATCGATCAACCTAAGGTTAGTTAGAAGCATGAGCTCGAGAGAGACGCTTCTATACTTTAGGAACCTCCACGGTCGAGTGAGTATAATTAAGAATTCGCATTTCATTATTTACCAAAAAGATTTATTTTAGTCAAAGGGGATTCTAGATCAAGTGCTAGCTTTCTCATATTTGAATTTCTCTTTAGCTTCAGCCTTATTTTTATTATCTAGTATAATCAAACCCACTTTTCCGTTAGATAAAATAATAGCTCTTCCTTGTGAGTACAAGTACTCAACAGGCCCCGAATCGCAATACGACACTTCCTATACTGCATTTCGATAGGTACGCTTGCCTATTCGAGATTCTAGTTTGGACGTAATTTAACTTCTAGAAAATCACCATCAAGTTTTTGGCGCCGTTGCCGGGGACTTTTATTTGTTGATATTTTGAAAGCAAGGATCTATTAATTTTATCATTTTTTTTTCTTTTATTTCAAAAAAAAAAAAAAAAAAAAAAAACAAACTTTTTCTTTCAAAAGTTTTATCTTTAAATTTTTATATTTAAAATTTCTTGCGAAAGGGCCGTGTCGGGTTCTCATCCCGCAATACCGCCTAGTACCTTGCGAACCCGTCACTGGGTAGCCCTTGGGAAGTCCGGGAAATTTTATCTTATAATTTTTTAAACCTTAAAACTTTTATCTTAAGTTTTGTTCTTGTGTATGACCCGAGGGAATCCGTCACCTCTTTTTGATTTGGATCCGGAAATCGAGCGAACCCTTCGGCACCGCTTACAATTTCGAGTTCCGAATTTTCAAGATACGGAATCCTTAGGAGACACTCCTAATCCTTCTTTAATTCTATCTCCGTCACCCTCTTCTTCTCCTCCTTCTTCATTAAGTTCTTCTTCTCATTCTCCTAGATCTCTTTCTTCTTCTTCTTCCAATATGGGTGAGCCAAATGCGGTCGAACAACGAACTATGTCTTATTATGCCCGTCCAAATTTGGACGAGGCTCAATCTAGTATTGTTCGTCCCGCTATTGCTCCCAATAACTTTGAGTTGAAGCCAAGCATCATCCAAATGGTACAACAATATGTACAATTTGATGGGCTTCAAGATGAAGATCCAAACGCGCATATTTCTAATTTCTTAGAAATATGCGATACTTTTAAAATTAATGGTGTATCCGATGATGCCATCCGGCTAAGGTTATTTCCATTTACATTGCGCACTAAAGCCAAGCAATGGTTGAGTTCTCTACCAAGAGGATCAATCACAACATGGGCTGAAATGACGGAAAGATTTCTTACGAAATACTTTCCGCCGGCTAAAACGGCTAAATTGCGCAATGATATTACTTATTTCTCCCAACTTGATACGGAAACGTTATATGATACTTGGGAGCGTTTCAAGGAATTGCTTCGTCGATGTCCTCATCATGCAATTCCGGATTGGTTACAAATCCAAACCTTCTATAACGGCCTAAATTCTCAAACTAGGCAACATATCGATGCCGCCGCTGGTGGAACGCTTAATAACAAAACACCAGCGGCCGCCCAAGAGCTTATAGAAGGTATGGCTTTGAATACCTATCAATGGAGTACACCTCGGTCTAAATCACCTAAACCGGCCGGGATGTATGAAATTGATACGGTCTCCAATCTATCTCTCCAGGTTGAGATGCTAAACAAAAGATTAGAAGAGATGACTGCTCCCTCTTCTATACCCACCTGGGATCCTACTTCTTCCCCCTCTCCCACTACGTTGGCCGAGCATGTGGATTATATGGGAAATCCGAATCGGCCACCTTTTAATCCGGGTAATACTAATTATGGTAATACCTATCACCCGGGTATAAGGAACCACCCCAACTTCTCTTGGAGTAATCCGGGGAACGCGGCTCGCCCACCAAACACGATCCCACCAGGATATTTTCCACCACAAGCTCCAAAAGCTCCCAATCTCGAGGAGTTGTTCTCCAAATATACGAGTACAAATGATACCAATATCCGGAATCTCACCGGATCTCTTCGTAATTTGGAGACTCAAATTGGGCAAATTGCAAAGATGCTCTCCGATCGACAACAAGGAGCGCTACCGGGCAATACAGAGCCAAACCCAAGGGAGCAAGCCAAAGCCATCACTTTACGGAGCGGGAAGGAGGTAACCACTTCTACGATTCCAGTTGAAACTTCTCCAATTCCGGTTGATACGGAGGTAACAATTTCGTCATCTTCTCCTCTAATTAAGCCTTCTAGTTATATTAAACCAAAACCTTATCAACCACCTCTTCCCTATCCGTCTAGAATGCAAAAAGACCGGATAGATGAGCATCACGGTAAATTTTTAGACATGTTTAAACAAATCCAAATAAATTTACCGTTATGCGAAGTGATAGCACAAACGCCAAAATATGCTAAGTACCTCAAGGATCTTTTATCAAATAAAAAGAAACTTGAGGATATCTGCACGGTTCAATTGAACACGGAGTGCTCGGCGGTTTTACTTAATAAATTGCCTAAGAAATTACCTGATCCGGGTAGTTTCTCTATACCTTGTTCATTTGGCGATTTACTGGTAAAACGTGCGTTAGCCGATTTAGGCGCCTCAATAAATTTAATGCCTTATTCTTTAGTTAAGAAATTGGGTTTAGGAGAACCTAAACCCACAAGAATGAGCATTCAATTGGCGGATCGGTCTATAAGATATCCGATGGGTATTATTGAGGATGTGCTTGTCAAAGTTGACAAATTTATCTTTCCGGTAGATTTTGTCATCTCTGACATCGAAGAGGACACCGAGGTACCACTCATTCTCGGTCGCCCATTTCTTGCCACCTCGCGCGCCGTTATAGACGTTAGTAACGGTAAACTTCTCCTTAGAGTCGGAGATGAAGAAGTTACCTTTACTATTGACGCGTCTATGAAAAATTCGCTTTCCAATGACGACTCATGTTACTATTTAGAAGCTTCTCCCGAAGAAGATTTCATTTCTTTTTCTGAACATTCTTTATCGTCTATTGATCATAACGCTTATTTTGAAAATTTAGATTTAATTACTTATGAAAATAGTGATAAGGATTTGATCACTCGCACACCTACTTTTGAAATTTTGGAAATTAGTAGTGATCGTTTGAAAACTTCTTATGATGAACCTCCCACGCTAGAATTAAAACAATTGCCTGATCATTTAGAATATTTATTTTTAGCGGAGGATTCTAAACTTCCCGTAATTGTGTCGGCCTACTTGACCGATGATGAAAAATTTAAATTATCTAATATTTTAAAACGCCATCGCCGCGCAATTGCGTGGAAGATCACGGATTTGAGGGGAATTAATCCCTCCTTTTGCACCCATAAAATTTTATTAGAAGAACATTCTCACAAAACAATTCAACCTCAACGCCGGCTAAATCCTAACATGAAGGAGGTAGTCAAGGCCGAGGTGATTAAATTATTAGATGCGGGCATCATCTATGGGATGCATAATATGTGTTCAAAACTTGGAAATTACGGGCGTGATGCCGAGGTGATTAAATTATTAGATACGGGCGTGACCCAGGGCGTGTCAAGGAAGTTACCACACATTAGCGCGCCGTTCCGAGCCTGACACGCCCTGGGTCACGCCCGTGACCCAGGCGTGTAATTTTAATCCGACGTGTCACGGGCAGCGATTCTTCCATGGGCCGTCACGCCCCGTGTAAGGAGCACACGGGCGTGTCACATTTAGACACGGGCGTGTCTAGGCCGGTCGACGATCTTCTGGCGCGACCGACGGGATCTGGCTGCTGGCTAAATTAGCGTGTCACGCCCCTATGTCACGCCCAGGTAGGGCGTGTCTCAGGGCGTGTCTAGGCAGAAAACAGGAAAATTCAGTTTTGCTCCAAAAAATATATATATCAGCCCTGCAATGTTAAAAATCAATTTATTAGAACATATAAATATAAAATGTAGAAATTTGTTACTTATAAACTTAATATTATAAAATTAATATAAAATATCTATTATTAATATAAAATAGTGAATAAAAATATAGAAATAATTAGAGTTATCACGCAGTCATGTGGTGAGGTTATGCATCCCATACTACATAACCCTCACATGTCGCCCTTATGGTGGATCCATATATGAACACATATTATGCATCCCATACTACATAATATGCCCTGTATACTTCATGTTATGCTATGAGTGTAGTGTTCGAGCTTTTTCCAAGACGTGCTGATGACATATCGGTGTGTGAACGACATGATGCTGAACTACTAAAAGCATCCAAGGAAGGTTGCTCAACTAACTTGTCAAGCAACCTCCCTCTGATACCAACTGTCACAACCCGCATTTTCTCCGAATTAAGAATTATCAGAGTAAGAGAAAACACGCGTCATGATGCCACGTCAAGCAGGGGATAACTGCTGACGCTCAGGCAAAACCAACTACCAACTTAATGAAAGAAAATCATGTGATTAATAATTAGAAAATCCATTATAATTAGAGTCCGTATCCCTCGGCTCAGTGGATCACCTAGTCCACGAAAGAAAAACTATATTTATACGCTGCGGAAAAATACTTTATTTAGTTTTGACATCCTAAGGAGCACATAAGGGTCCCAAGAGAACCACTCATGCTATGCAAGACCCTAAATTTAATTTATATAATATATAAGAAAACGGTCTTTATACGTGATTTGGAAAATAGTGATTACGCTTTATAAAACATGCTGATCATGAGCTTTATTTATAATAACAATTATAGTTTAAAAATAACTAGCAACCTAGCATAAAACCTTCTCAGAGCAAGTAGACTATCTCCATAAAATGGTAGCAGCAATAGTATATATATCTAGTACAAGGTAAAACTACCAGTGGGCGCCAACCACCTGACACGAACCCACTAGCACAAATATATGTCTGTAAGAGAGTACTGAAAACAACCTCACTAACAAGGTAAACAGAACTCCAAGGTCCAGGAGTCCACCAACAACACCACCTCCAACTAGCCACCAGACTGGCTACAGCTCAGAACCTGGGGTATTCCAAAAGAAAACAGAATACCTCAGCAAGCTAAACAAAGAAAAACTGCATGAAAGAGTCAACAAAAGGACAAAGTAACAGAAAAACATGCAGTAGAAAGAGTCACAACTGTCCAAAACAGGACCACAAGAAATGCACAACGTGCAAAGAAACAGCAACGACCCAGCCCAGGAACCACATCCTGCAGGGCCTACTAGGCTGCCAAGAGCCAGAATGCTGCAAACTACCAAAGAAGAAACTTCTAACACCCTAAACGGTGGGAAGTGATAGTAGAAAAACAACAACGAGGAACCGTATCGAAGGCAAACACAGTCCCCCAATCCACCATGTCCAAGTCAAAAGCTCGAGGGTCAACACGTGAACACACAAGGGACCTTCCACCCGAGATTCCCAGCCCGTACCTGGAGCAAGAAAACATGGGTGGCCTTGGCTATATCACATAACTCCACCCCCATAAAGAGCTACAACCACCACTACTAACCATGACCCACGATTCGGCCTCTAGGAAATTAAAGAAAACGGCCGACAAGGAAAACCCAGAAATACAACTGGAAATCCACTCGGAAACAAAATACAAGGTAAAGGAAGAGTGTTGAAATAACCAACACGACTAGGCGTTGAGTGAAACCCACTCAGTGCATACCTAAACTTTGGCGTTGAGTGAGCTAGCCTCACTCGCCGCCAAAATAATACAATTACCCACAAGCCCACTAAAGAATACGGAGCTCGACGACAGTCGAACGACCAAGGCAGAAGATCCAGAACTCGAGTAGTTGCCTGCCACTTGAGTATCTAATCTCCCGCACTCAAAACCATCTAAATTCACCTAGCAAAAGAAAATATACAAAGCGCACGATCAGTGACGCACGATCAGTGGTCGTACGCACTCATCGGCTGATGATCGTGCGAAGCGAACCTAGAAAACCTGACAGAAAACCTAGCAACTGCGCACGATCAGTGTCGCACGACCATTAGTTGTGCGCACTGTTGCCAGCGCTCGTGCGATTTTCCGAGACAGAACTTTGGAAACTGAAAGATAGTCGCGCACGAGCAGAGGCACACGACCAGTGGTCGTTTGCCCTAACGGTTGATGACCGTGCGCGGCCAACCTGTACCGTTTGGAATTTCCCGAACGACACCGGAACGCGCACACGACTCACGCCACTGCAGTAGCAGCAGACAACTATCAACGTCGCGCACCACTACTATACGAGCTATGCCAAATCATTCGAGTGATACCTTAACGAAAAAATCGGCAACCACACCCCCCCTCCTAACTCTCCCTCTTGGCTACACCCGAACCAGAGCAACAATCAAAATAAAGGAAACCAACGGCTCCACGCCGACAATTTGGATTCCAAACATCACAAAATAGGGGGGTTTCAGTAGGAAGAACTAAGCCTTATAGTTAGCAAGAAAATGAGAACAACAAGGCCTCTAACCTGGGCTAACCGGGATTTCAATTTCAGCAAGTAAAATCGAAAAGAAAACTTGGCAAGGGCAAGAATACCACTTGCCTCAATCACAGCGAAGCTTTGGACTACTTTCCTCCTCTTCGCACGAATCAAAACGGCCGCAACACCTAGAACAAAAACTCGGCCATTAATGGCGGAAAACTTCCAAAACCGGAAATTCCAATCCTCCCAAAATGCCACGAAAATCGAATTTCTTACCGCAGGAATGAAGGTCTTGACAAGAGCAATCCAAATCCACTCTCGGAATCGAATTCCGTCCACAAACGCTCCGGGAATCGGCGTCCGAAGGGTAGGCGGTTTCTCCGTTTCCTCTCGTACAGGGGTGGCGGTTCGAGTGGGGAAGATGATGGATCGGGGGTTTTCATTCTTTATATATATATATATATATAATTATATAATTATATAATTAATTACAAAATTACATAAAGCACCAAATCGACGCGAAAACCGAACTACCTCGGAATTCGACGAAATTCGCACCGTAGCTAAATACCCACGCTACGAACACAACGGCGAAGTCGAAATTAATTTTCGACAAACAGAACTCGAGTTATACCCAAATAAAGCCAAACACCAACATCCCCCCGAGAGGCCACACCGGGTCACCCAAAACGACTCGGCTTGCTAGGGAGATCTTGCCTACAGGCTACAGAATAAGGCACTCAGTTCTAAGGAGCTAAACCTCACTCCACAAATGGCACAAGCCACGGAAACGCGTCATCGTAACGCCAAACGAGAATAAAAATAATCGCTGAAAAAACGGGGCGTTACATAGGGTCCCACCACCGTTCACGGGCTGAAACCCAACGGTATTGAGCATTTAGTCTTAATGGTGCGCATGCCGAAGACTCTCATTATTCCACTAACAAAAGCTCAATGCCTTGACGCTCTCTTATACAGTCAACATAATGTAGGTACGACTCAACCACCCTCCGCTGCTCAAGTCTCCTTGCCATCACCGAGTATAGCGTACCCGAGGCTTTGTTAGAAGGCGCGGGTTGGTTTCACAATTCATGTTCGGCAAGAAGCCTTTTTTAGAGCTCGCAGCTCTCAATAGCAATACTGTCATCCAAGGACTTACTTCACAATCCAAAAGGGGAGATAATGACAGTGTTCCTCGCAATCGCTTGGCGGGTTGAGCAGAACTCACATTCTACACCCAAAAACAACTCAAACAAAGCATACAGTACAATAATCACACAATTATTTTCCTGGAATTTCATTCCAGTACTTCCTGCTACTACCCTTCACAGGCACAACCCATTGACTCCTCAAACTACACGTTTATACGCGGAGTCTTCTCCGGTGCGCAAGATGCAACATCATTAATCCAGACCAACCTGTTCGGACGGGCTTCACACAGCATGCCTATCCCGCACTACACATTTCTGAGTCTATATGCAAGTCTAGGGATTACATGAATCAACCCAAGGAAATCCCTCAACAACCACCTTTTGGTGGGGGAAATCCACAAATATGCCAAAACAAGGACTTCACATGTCCAAGAAGGAAGATCGTTACCCATGACGATCTCTTGGGAGCCATGGAATTCTAGCCGGATAGCAAGCACCGAAATGCTCTCACCTCCATAAAGCTGGACTCGGCTTGTAATTCTGAACGTTTAAGCTCCACCGGCGGCCGGATCTCTTCTTCTTCCTTCTCCCTTGCTCTCTCCAATCTCTAACTTTCAAAAAGAGGATAACTAAGAATAAATGAGAGATAAACACTCAATTCTCAGTCTTAACTCAGTTGGGAGAAGCCTGGACCCTTAGATCCTATCATAAGGAAATGAACGGCCACAAATCGTCCAGAAATATCTAATTTTGGGCTGACACGGCCTAGGACACGCCCGTGTCATAGGCCGTGTACTGTAAGCGGTACAAAAACTGACTTATCCCAACCAGGACATGGGATTAGACAAGCCCGTGTCAAGCCCCTGATATGCCCATGCAGCAAGTACATGCCCGTGTTGAGGGGTGTGTCCATCAAACGGCAAAGGTTCAACATTCTAGAAAAGCACACTGCTGAAGCACATGCTCGTGTACTTAGTCGTATGCCAAACATTCCCATATGACACGCCCCTGTCACAGTCTGCATGCCATACTTAACGCTGCTCGGTTACGAACTCGAGAGGGACACGGACTCAGACACGCCCGTGTCCCTGGCCGTGTCACCTCTTGACTATAGTCGACTATATTATGTCGAGAACTCGACTCGACGCACATAGTAAAGGACACGCCCTGCAACATGCCTGTGTCCCAAGCTGTGTGCCTCACTCGAGACACTCTCGAGCCCCACTCGAGTACTACTCGACCCACTCGAGTACCCAGAACTAGACACGCCCCTGGAAATGCCCTTGTCCCATGCTGTGTCAGCCAGCCTTAACTTCAAAGGGGAATTTGGAATGTTACAAGTGTGCAGCTCCTCATGCCCATCCGTCACTTAGTACGGGGCTAGGGTGTAGAAATATAGCTTAGGTAATTTAATCAAGGAAATACTAATATCATATTAGTTGCATGAACATTATTTTACACTTTATGATTATTTAAATCATGCATATTGGTTTGAGCATGTGTATCTTATTTTATACTAGTTATTTTAAAGATATTTTAAAAAAAACAAATTATAAAAGTACAAAACCATAAAAAATATATTTTGTTTATTTATGTGTGTTTATTATCTTGTATTGTTATAAAAAAATCAAATATTATATATATATATATATTTATTATTTTTCATCATCATTGTCAAGGATGACTAATTATATCAATTAAAGATTAAATACAATTTTTTATTTAATTTTCAAGTTTCATACAACATTGTTGTTTATGTCATGTCTTGATTATTATCTTATTATGTGCCATGAAATCGATTGTAGAAAAGCCTGTGTAGGATTGTTTAGTAAGCCTCTAAGTATGAGTAATGTTTTATGTTTTATAATGATTCATTAACTCACTTATTTTGATAACCTACAAATGTTTTTAATCATATACTTGCATAGTTTTGTAGTGTAATAAAAAAATAATTAAAATGCATAAATAGATTACCTACACTACATTGAATTGTTTATTTCAGTTCTTTGTTTTTCATGCACTTATTCATTAGAGAAAAGTGGTTTAAAAAATTTAAATGATATTGTTTTCAAAACAAGTGAATTCGGAGTCCTTGGTCACAAGCATAAAAAGCATAAAATAAATTACAAGGAAAACTCCACCAAGCACTACTTACCCTCCTAATAAGTCTTAATGAGCATTGTGAGGATGAGCATCTTGGAATGGATTATAAAGTGTCTTGTAACAAACAATAGTATTCACCTCTTCTCTTAGTACACGGGATCCCCAAAAAACCAAGTTAAAAAGAATAAATGTGATCCCCCAAGCATACTTCGCTCCCTAATAAGTCTTCATGAGCATTGTGTGTGCGAAGCACCTTGGCAGTTGTACTTTTTGTGTATGTGCATTGATAAGTTATAAATATACGTATTTTATAGTACTTTACTTAAGTCATTTTAGTTTATTTTTGTCATTTTTTGTTATTTTTCATTAATAAAATGTTCCGTTTTGTAAATATTATTCTAACCTAACTATAAATTTTGTTTTCTGAAATTTTTCACAAAAGTCAAAAAAAAACTACCAAACATACATGTGTCCCATGACCCGACACGCCCGTATCACGCCCTCAACATTGAACTTTTTTCGATCCCAGCTCGACGTTCTGCCTTCTTCAACCCGACCAAGGAAACACTCGTGTCCCAAAGCTTGACACGCCCGTGTCATACAACAAGCTCCAGATAAGGTGCTGCCGACATCAAGTTGCAAGGTGTCCCGACACGCCCGTGTCATGCCTCCCGACATGCCCGTGTCCGACACGTGTCCCGTCTAGATCCTTCCAAAAATCTGCCAGTCAACGGATTTTGACTTCTCTAACACACCAAACCCGACACGCTCGTGTCGCAATACGCAACACGCCCGTGTCACCCCCTCGTTTTTGTCTATAAGTCACAGTTTTCGGTATGAACTCTTGTTCACTTTTCTGGAACAATTTTTCTTTTATTTAGGATGTTTGGGTGCATCTTCATGCTATGTAAGGAGAATTTCTCCCTCCCTCTTTTAATGTTTGTTTTAGCTTTCTTGTAATTGTTTTTCTTAGTTTAACAAAATATGTAGCTTTTTCTCTCCTTGTTTTGTTTGGAATTCATTCAAATGCCCACTTTGGAGTGATCTTTTGTTCGTTTTTTTTTATTTTTTTATGTTTTCATAGCTTTGGTTAGCTTAGTCTTGTTTTAGGATTTTTATCCTAATTTCTAGACGTTGTTATAGCTTTTTCTCACCTTATCCCCTACTTTAGGGTAAGCCTTTTTTACTTTGTATTCATTTCTGTGGGTTTGTAAAAATGTTTTTAAAGGTTGTTTAAATTTTTTTTAACTTAGTTTTAGTTTTAGGATTGTAAAACTTTTCATTCTCTTTTAGCTTTATTTCAACTTTTTAAGCGTTTTTATGGAGTTATAAGAATGGATAAGTTGTTTTTTTAATTTTTCGAGCACTTAGTTTTTGCTTTTAATTTTCCAAACTTTTTGCTCATTAAATTTTTATTTCTTCTTTTTATACATTTCTACCGTATTATAGCGGTAGAAATGTAGTTGTTTTAATTTTTAGAACACTTCATTTTTCGCATTTGTTCGCCTTTATGTGTGAGTGTATGAGTTTGCTTTTTATTGTTTTCATTCTTCAAGTAGAGTTTGTGCGTGTGTTTTATTTCTATAGAGTGTGTGCGTATATGAGATAGATTTTTCAGCTATAATTTCCCGCCTACTCGTTTAAGTAGGACTAACAATTTTCAGCTTTAATTTTCCTCCTACTCGTTTGAGTAGGACTCGCACTTTACTGCTTTAATTTTCAGCTTTCTTTACTACTTTCATTTTCCGCCTACTCATTTGAGTCGGACTTGCACTTCAATTATGTATTTTATTTTATTAAGCTGTCCCCATTCCGATGAGTGGCTAACCGTTCTTAGCCCTCAGTATCGAAGAGCATTGGGACAGATAAAATCGCTTTAAATAATTAAAGGTCTCATTTTTCGCTTTAATTAAAGCACTTAAGGTTTTCCCCGGGTATACGAGGTGTAGGACCAGATATTAATTTGTGGGCTCTATTTCTATTGTCCATACACTAGCTAGCCGAGAGGCCGTGCGTATGGACCGATCACTCTTGGGTAAGGAGAATTGCGTGCATAACCTCAAAGGAGGAGAAGCGCAATTCTCCCGGATTTGGTTCACCACCCAATAGTCGGGTTCTTAGCGTAATGCAGGCATTAAGTGGAATCCTTCATCGGACTAGCGTTCGATCGAATAGTCTTAATGTTCAGGTGAGCGACATCCCTATAGCTAGGTGAGCTCATTCTTTTTGAGACTCCACGGCCAAGTCTGCCCTTTAATTAATTTGAAATTTAGGATCTCTAGTTATTAAAAGTCATTTTGGTTCAAATTTCTTTGGTGTTGTTGCATTATTTCTTCATGGGCATTTCTGCTTTCATTTTCTGCATTTTATATATATCCACCATTAATTAAATCATACGATATAAATATCATCGGTATAATAATAGTCTCTCCAGGGAAAGAGTATAAATCGTCAACCTGACTCCGAGAACAATACGCCCCGATAATCCCACCGGAATATCCTATACTACACGCAATAGGTGCACTTGCCTCCTTTTGTTAAAATGAAAAATCTCCCGCGAGCTCCGCCCTCTTATATCTATCAAAATAAAAAACCGTTCTCTTCTTTTCCATCTATATAAAGCACTAAAAAATAAATAAAGCGCTCGCGGCGCACATCATGTTTTCCCTCCGTTGCGGGGAATTTTCGAGTTGTTATTTTGAATCTCTTGAAAACTATTACTTTTACCTATTTTTATTTGTCAATATAACAAAAAAGTAAAAAATTTGCCAACAAAAAATAATAATATTATATACTAGTAATAATAATAATAATAAAAGTACTTAAAAAAAACTAAAAAAATTTAAAAATTTTATGATTATATTTCATATATTTTTCTATATAAAAACCAATTGAAATGGCGTCGTTTCCAACAAAAAAAAATTGTAAAAAACTAAAAAAATCTAAACAACTAAAAAATTTAAAAAACTAAAACTAAAAAATCTAAAAAACTAAAAACTACAAATCTAAAAATTTAAATTAAAAAAATCTAAAAACTACAAAACTAAAAAATATTTTAAGAGTTATATATTTATCTTCTTCGCTTCGGCACGCTTCACGCTTTGTGAGCGATGGGGGAACACATTTCGAGTCACACATTTCTATTACACTCATATAGCTAAGAAGTTAGCTCATTACGAGTCACACATGCACTTGCCCCCCTACTCTCGCAAACTTCTTGTCAATTTATCTTTTGTTTTTTCTATTATATTTCTGTTATTTGTTATTAATAATGCAGGTTTCAAATGGGCCTCCCCGAAAGCGTTTCAAAGAAGTTTCCTCCTCTTGTCCTTTTTATTACATACTTGTTTTTATTTTATAGTTCCGCATACTTACATTGCAATATTGGGGACAATGTTGGAACTAAGTATGATGGTATTCAATTTCCTGTACTTTATTTAATGCACTTTTATTTTATGCATCTCTTTAAAAAATATAACAAAAAAATGAAAAACAAAACAAAAAAATTAAAAATAAAAATCCCTAATTTTTTTACTGTCAAATATATTTTTAAATTCTCTTTCCTCTTCTTTTTCCCTCTCTTCTTTGTAAATAACACCTCTTCCCCCCCTTTCTTGTAAATAACTTAAATAATCAAAAAACTTTGAAAATCAAAAATTCCAAAAAAAGAGAGAATAACTCTAAAATTCAAAAAAAGATAATAGTAAAAAAAAGATCAAACGCTAAAATCCCAAAAAATTGTTTATTAGGAAACGAATAAATAGAATATCTCATTCTTAACCTTTTTCGCTCTCAAAAAATTGTGTTGCAAGTTATTTAAAAATGAATTTATTAATTTATTACTATTCGTTTATTAATTATAGTTTGATAGATTTAAATATATGGGGTTAAGTATTAAAGAATTTTTTTATGTAGTTTTTCATATAATAGGGAACTTGATTTTTCAGCACTACTTCTAATTTTCCATAAATAAAAGCACGTCTTTTACGTTAGAAAATAACAACCATGGATTTCACTTATTTTTTACTTCATGCTTTAAGAAATATAGGAACATTCAATTTATACAAGGTAGCTCTCAAATATTTTTTTATTAAAATCTAGTTTTCTTTTTAAAACAAATAAACCACCTCTCCATTATTTTCATGTCTTACTTAGCATGATTACCCCACACCCTTATTATCCTAAAATGAACTTTATGTCAATGAGATATAAGATTTCATTATGTCAACATAGGCATCAAATATTAAAAAAATTATATGTTACGGAGTAAGAGTATAAAATTAATTACTACAATACATATACATTGGGTTATATTTAGTTGATTCAAAAAATAATGTTAGGAAAATAAGATTTCATTTTCCTTAACACCAAAAAATTTCATCTGAGGTTCAGAGAAAAATATTACCTCGCCCTCTAAGCCTAAGCCCTCTCATAAACCAAAACAACTCCTTATCCAATTTCAATGATTCTAGAATTAATTTAAATCTTTTGAGAGCTTAATTCTTAAATTGCATTATTTCCTTTAAAATATCATAAGCTAAGTTTTTTTATTTCCAATCTATCTTTGTTAAACTAACAAAAACAATTTTTCGCTTTCTATTTGATATTTCTAGAAGTCTTTTTGGATGAAAACTCTTCCTCTTTAAAACATTTTAATAATTTAGGATTTAACTCTAGTACCCGGATGTTTATTTTGATTTTCTTACATTGATTAATTTAAGCGGTAGCTTAAATTTAGAATTTCTTTTAATTCCTTATAAGTATATCTCTATCTTTTGCTCGAAAATAACAAAATCTTAAGTATGGGGGTATTTGATAAGTTGTAAAGATACATATTTTATAGTACTTTACTTAAGTCATTTTAGTTTATTTTTGTCATTACTTGTTATTTTCCATTAATAAAATGTTCCATTTTGTAATTATTATTCTAACCTAACTTTAAATGTTTCAGAAAAGAAAAAAAAACTACCCAGCACGCCTGTGTCCAATTACCCGACACGCCCGTGTCACGCCCTCGATGTTCAACTTTTGTTGATCCCAGCTCGACGTTCGGCCTTCGTCAACCCGACGAGGACACGCCCGTGTACCAATAACTTACACGCCCATATGATGCCACCAGTTCCAGATAAGTTGCTGCCGACATCAAGTTACTAGGTGTCCCGACACACCCGTATCACGCCTCCCGATATGCCTATGTATGACACGTGTCTTGTCCAGATCCTTCCAGAAATTGGCCAGTCAACAAATTTTGACTTCTCCAACAAACCAGACCGGACACGCTGTGTCCCAATTTGCGACGCGCCTGTGTCACCCCCTCTTTTTTGTGTATAAATAATAGTTTTCTGTATGAACTCTTGTTCACTTTTTTGGAACCATTTTTCTTTAAGTTTAGATGTTTGTGTGCATCTTCATGCTATGTAAGGAGAATTTCTCCCTCCCTCTTTTAATGTTTGTTTTAGCTTTCTTGTAATCATTTTTTTTAGTTTAATAAAATATGTAGCTTTTTCTCTCCTTGTTTGGTTGGAATTCATTCAAATGCCCACTTTGGAGTTATCTTTTGTTCTTCTTTTTATGTTTTTTTTGTTTGTCATAGCTTTGGTTAGCATAGTCTTATTTTAGGATTTATCCTAATTTCTAGCCGTTTTTATAGCTTTTCCTCGCCTTGTCCCCTACTTTAGGGTTAGCATTTTTACTTTGTATTCATTTCTATGGGTTTTTAAAATATTTTTAAAAGGTTGCTTTTAATTTTCTTTAACTTAGTTTTAGTTTATGATTGTAAAACTTTTCGTTCTCTTTTAGGATTATTTCCACTTTTAAGCGTTTTTATGGGAGTTATAAGAATGGATAAGCTGTTGTTTTAATTTTTCAGCACTTTGTTTTTGCTTTTAATTTTCCAAACTTTTTGCTCGTTTAATTTTTATTTATTCTTTTTATGCATTTCTACCACGTTCTAGTGGTAGAAATGTAGTTGTTTTAATTTTTAGAACAATTCATTTTTCGTATTTTTTCGGTTGTGTGTGTGAGTGTATGAGTTGGCTTTTTATTATTTTCATTCTTAAAGTAGAGTGTGTGGCCTGTGTTTTATTTCAGTAGAGTGTGTGCGTATATGAGATAACTTTTTCAGCTTTAATTTCCCGCTTACTCGTTTGAGTAGGACTCACAATTTTTAGCTTTAATTTCTTTATTCCCACCTACTCGTTTGAGCTGGACTCGCACATTACCGCTTTCATTTTCAACTTTCTTTACTTCTTTATTTCCTGCATACTCGTTTGAGTAGGACTTGCACTTCAATTATGTATTTTATTTTATTAAGCCATCCCCATTCCAATGAGTGGCTAACTGCTCTTAGCCCTCAGTATCGAAGACCATTGGGACAGATAAAATCACTTTAAATAATTAAAGGTCTCATCTTTCGCTTTAACTAAAGCACTTAAGGTTTGTGTAGGGTCTACTGTAGGACCACATATCGATGTGTGGGATCGATTTCTGTTGTCCATATGCTAGCTAGCCGAGAGGCCTTGCATATGGACAGATCACCCTTGGGTAAAGAGAATTGTGTGCATAACCTCGAGAGAAGAGAAGCGCAATTCTCCTGAATTTTGTTCCCCACCAAATATCGGGGTTCTTAGTATAATGCGGGCATTAAGAGGAATCCTTCATCGGACTAGCCTTAAGTCGAATAATCTTAATGTTTAGGTGAGCGACATCACTATAGTTAGATGTGCTCATTCTTTTGGAGCCTCCACAGCCAAGTTTGCTATTTAATTAATTTGAAATTTAGGATCTCTAGTTAATAAAAGACTTTTTGGTTTAAATTTCTTTGGTGTCGTTGCGTTATTTCTTAATCGGCATTTTCTGCTTTTATTTTCTGCATTTTAAATATATCCGCCATCAATAAAATCAAACGACACAAATATCATCGGTAAAATAATAGTCTCTCCAAGGAAAGAGTAGAAATCGTTAACCCAACCCCGAGAATAATACGACCCAGATATTCCCCACCAAAATATCATGTACTACACGCGATAGGTGCACTTTCGTCCTTTTATTAAAATGAAAAATCGCTCGCGAGCTCCGCCCTCATATTTCTATCTAAATAAAAAACCCTTCTCTTCTCTTCCATCTATATAAAGCACTAAAAAATAAATAAAGGCACTCGTGGCTCGCATCATGCTTTGAAATATCATGGAAGTAATTTTATTTTTGTAATTTAATATTGTATTATTTCATTATATATGTCATTCGTTTTGATTAATACATTTTTATATTTTATCAAATCATGTTTGTACACATTATTATCATATATAAAACTTCTACTCAAGAGAATTGGATCGTAATGCACATCTACACAATTCTCTACAAACTTAAGTAAATGCACTAGATAGCAAAGCATGACCACTTGAATGTTTTTGTTTACTTGAATGCAAATTTTATTACATTGTAGCTTTGTATCTTTTCTTGGTATTTTCAAATTATGCATGTAATTATATCTTAATAGAATAACTTTCCTTGGGTCTTTAACTCAAACATCAACTTTACAATTTTAAAACTCATTATTCTTTATATTCTCTTACTTTCTAAAAAGATATTTGTTTTTAAGAATGCTTATTATACTTTCCGATGTGATTACCACTTAAGCATATTCATGATTTCTTTTTTAACATGTGGTATAATGAAACAAAAATGTTTACACTATCATTTCATTTATGTTCCTTACTACTTTTGGTTCCACCTTGGTTATTTTTAACAAGTGCTATACACTCACCTCTACCATGTTTTGATACAGTCAAAAGGGGAGAATAACTTGCATGAACGTATAAATTTTAGGGGGAGTACATTGTAAATTTCATAGAAAATATCTATGGAGCTGGAGTACTCATAGAAGAAGTGCATATATTTTCCTATTGCTCGATCATGGTTATTCTTCCAATAAGTTATCCCTAATCAATCTTAAAAGGCATATATTCATCCCTACCCACTTTTGTTAATAACAAAAGGGGGAGAATAAAATGAGAAATCTAGTGGATTTGATATTTAGAGGGAGAAAAATATATAGGGAACACTTATGTAGGAGGAGCCTTTATAAAAGAAGAGTGCATTTATATAGGTATTTGCAATTATCAAAAGGGGGAGATTGGTATAAGGGTTGACAATAAAATAAACTCCTCTAGGCTCACTAAAGCTAATGGGAGTGTTAGTTTTGAGTGGGAAAGGCTATATAATGAGTTGTCAGCCTGGGCAGTTCGGCCACCACCTTTGATGATCATCTTTGGCTCAAAGTGTCCCACCCATTGATGGAATTCTACAGGGAATTTGTGTGTTTCTCAGAAATGAGCTTGGGAAGGGAGGAGGAGGGCCACATGGCCTCCATCCCTCATTTCCCACTTTTCTCTCTCTTTATTTTGGGGTAAATGACCAAAATGCACCCATGCATGTCATCTCTCCCCAAAATCATAGGTCATGGACTGTAATTGAGCTCATGGGTTTTTGATGGGCCATCGTCCATGGCTTTAGCCCATTAGGGATGTCCTTGGTTCTTTAATTCCTCATTTAGGACTAAAGTTGACCAAGTTTGACATTAGGGTAGACTTGGTCAATCTGATGAGTGGGCTGGCACCATATGATGGTCATGAGTCTTATGACACCACCCAACATTAGCTAGGCCATGTTTTATGGCCCTAGCCTATTGGGATTGGGCTTGGCTCTTTAATTCTCCATTTAGGCTTAATGTTGACCAAGTTTGACTTTAGGATTGACATGGTCAAATTGAAAAGTGGGTTGGGCCCACTTGATGGTCATGATTCCTATGACACTAAATAACATTGGTTGGGTCATGGTTTATTGCCTTAGACCATTGGGATTAGGCTTGTCTCCTTAATTCTCCATTTAGACTTAATGTTGACCAAGTTTGACTTTAGGGTTGACTTGGTCAAATTGATGAGTGGGTTGGCCTCACCTGATGGCCATGAGTCCTATGTGTTTGTCTTGGGTCTAGTGTGTAACATCCCAATGTTACTTCTAGACCCCTTAACTTAGATTGGGTTAGGCATGGAGTGGGTGTTAGGGTAATAAGCTAGGTTTGACCCTAGATAGTGGGTTGTAGCCATGTGGGGCCCACCATGGGACCAAAGTCAAACTAGGTCAAACTAACCTAAACAGGAACCCTAGCCACACCATGACCCCACCATGATGCCCTAACCCTAAATACAATCTAAGTGGACCCTAAGGTAGGCCATGGGGTCAACCAGTTGACCTATGTGGAATCAAGTCAACACTTTTGACCTAATTAGTAAAAATGGTGCCCTAGCCCAATTCACTGGGTTGGGTCCACCCAAATCAACCCAAACTCATTAGGTGGGCCTAAAGTGACCCTATACCCCTATGGAAGAGAAAAATAGGGACATGCAATAGTAATTTTGGGAAAACACCTAGGAGAGAGAAAAAGAGGAAGAATAGGAGAGAGAAAGTGTTAAGAATTGGTTTGGGCCACTTGGGCTCATCCCACCAACCCATAATGGGTTGGCTGACCATACAGGTGTATTAGGAGGTGTGGGGACCCACCATGCAGCCTTGGGTCAAGCCCAAGCCCAACCCGAGCCCAATCTAATCCATTCCACTCATGTGAGCCAAACACCCCTCTCTCCACTCACCAACTCAGCTCTACCCTAGAACCCGACCCATTAGGGGTTAATTAACCCAGCAGGAGCAGTGGGACCCCCTCCCAAACACCCAGCCGGCTCAACCACCCCAACCGAGCCCACCTTGGTGAAATCGCCCCCCTCCCTTGGTGAAATCGCCTCCCCCTCTTAACTCAGCCCAAACCGAGCCTATCCCTCTCATTCCCATTCATTCCTGCCCCAGAGAGAGAGAGAGAAAGAGGACCGCTGCTGCCATGGCCGACAGAGGAGGAGCTCGCCGGAATTTGCATTCCATGGGAAACCGCCGCCACCCTCAACCATAACCGCCACCGATGGTCCGTATTCCTTCTCCTCCAACTGTACTAGTATCCTAGATCCACTAGGCTAGAGGTCGAGCTCAAACGAGCTCGACAATAGGAATCAAAATCTCTGTTTTTCTGTAAAAAAAATGGTGTTCTGGAGCCGCTCGGCTTGGTTGCGCCTCCGCCGTCCGCCGCTCTCCGCCGCCCAGTCGCCGGCCAGCTCTAGCCCCGACCACCGTGAGGCCGGGGAGGGACTTGGCCGGAGGTCCCGCCGCCGGCGATGGCCGGAATCGCCCCGCAAAAGGGCCCTGCGTCGGGTTTTGGCCATGCAAGCTGCATGAGGAAGATGAACCAGCACCGTCCGATTTGCTTTAAGATTGGTGCTGGCCTGATTAGGTTATTAATAATAAATCTGTTACTATTTAATTAATGAATAGTGAATTAATTTGTGACATTTTGGCAGTCACTTTGCATGTTGATATTAAGGCCCTTACAGCCACCTGATGAATTTTTGCCCAACATGAATATTGTAGATCTCTGTGTTAGCTTTGATTTGACATGTTACTCATCAAATTGGTTAAGTATTCTGCCCTGTAGGTCAATTTTACTAGGACTACTCTTAGGATAGGATAGAAATTAAAATAATTCCTCAGCCCAAACCCTTGGTCAAAATGGGCTGAAATTTGGGCTAGGTTACTAATTTAGGTTTATCTAGACCCTCCCCAAAAATCAGAATTTTTGGGGAACATTTTGCTATAGTTTTTACAAAAATACCCAAAAGTAAATAAATGTGATTTTTGGAGTTCCCTAAATCCAAATGGCCCCAAATTTTGGTGGCACGCTCTCATGGGTATATTAGACCCATGGTTAAAATTTGGGCTAAATTGATGCATTGCATGATGAGGAATCTCACTTGCATGTTTGAGAAATAATGTTTGGCTTGGGCTGCAAATAGCAATTTTGCAGAATTTCAAATGGCTGCCCAAGTCAAACCAGAAGCCCCCTTGACCTGAGATTTTGTTCAGAGGTATAATTGGGCATATTTAGGCCCTGCCCAAAAATGGGCTTGATTGGAAATAAAACATGGGGAAATTACCAAAATACCCCTAGGGCTTAACTAAGTGATTCTTGGAGTTAGCTAACTCCAAATGGCCCCAAATTTTGGTGGCATGTCCTTAGGGACATTATTGGTGTCTAGTAGAAATTTCAGAACAATTGGATCACTGCATGTTGGGTTAACCCATGTGCATGTGTTGGCTAATTATAACCTTGGGGTGGCATTTAGCAAGAAATGATATTTTGTGTATTTAGCCTAGTTGAGGCATCCAAAAAATTGTGGAATTTATTCCAGAGATTAATTAGAGTAAATTTCACCCCTAGAATTTATTATGGAAATTTTTGGGATCAAAAATCCTATTATTTGGTATTTCCAAAATAAAGGCCTTTTTGGAAAATAAATTGTAGGAATAGGTTTTGATCAATGAAAGATCCCCAATATCAGTCAAGGCAAAAATGAGGCTTTTAATTGACTTAAGAAAATTTCATATCTCTGTTTGACAACTGTTAGAGCAAAATTCATGGAAATGACCATTTTACCCTTTTTGTAAATGTTTATGAATTGGTATAAATACTTGTTGGAAAATTGTGAAACTAATCCTAGAGTTGCATAATTGTTATATTAGTCTTGTAGATTTATATCAGAATTTTTGGCTACACTGTTAATTATTAATTAGCATAATGGCATTATTGGTAAATAATTAGGAATGGATTTTGATAGACCATTACACTGTAGAAATTAATGAAACTCTGCCATTAGTCATAAAATAGTAATATAAATGCTCAGTAAGTTTCCTGGAATTTTGTTGTATATATTTCTTGTACTTCATTTGGAAAGTGATAAATAGGTAGAATTTGTATTAATTATGGGAAAAATAGAAATATAAAAAGGGAAATTATGAAATGTTGTAGACAGTAATATTTTATTCATATGCAACTCAAGAAAATTCCCTTAGGTCAGAAGATTTTAATTGATAATACTTCTTGTGTAAAATGACCTAGGGAATAATTTAAAAGATTTAATTAAAGGCCTTAATGACCTAGGAAAATTATGAAAATCAACACACTCATTTCATTAGTCCATACCACCCTAGGATAAATATTTGGGGTCAGTTGGACCAAAAATTTAGATGTTCGATTTCAGGGTGGTGTTAGGTCATGAGGTGCGCTTAGTAAAAGTTGGTTGGACTATAGGCCGCCAGGGGATGAATCAACAACTAAGTTAGAGTCTAAGTTCGGAAGTATAACCCTGGATGGCAGTTGCATTCTAGAGGCGAGAGTAACAGTGCAACATTAGACTTGCCTAGGAAGAGTTGACGGAAGACTGTCACTCCTTAATCCATACCTTAAGTCACTAGGTCACTCTATGTAATAGGAGAGAGAATAAGGGATTAGGGGTAGGCAACAACTAAAGTAAATATCCTTGAGAAAGGGAGCTTTGGGTTTCAGCCCATCGTAGCTCCTAGTGCCCTGAGAGCCCTTCACCGGGAATACCTTGGGCAGTCCTGGGATTAACCTTAAGAATCTAAGTATGATAATCTGTAGACAAGAGTAGTCTAATAGGTTAAGTGAACTGGACATGTGCTCACTCGTGCCGGGTTGGAGGGACTTGGAGTCTTTTGACTACTTGCTCACCCGTGCAGAGTTGGAGAAAGGGATTTGTTTATATACACTCACCCAGGCAGGGTTGGAGTTTTTGTAGCACATACTCACCTGTGACGGGTTGGAGAGATTTGGGGACTGGATAGTCCATCGAGCTGGAGGCTCAATATACTATACTTGCATGTGCATATACTAGTGGTGGGCCATGCGGTACTGGCCGGTCGTCACACCGACGGCAGTACGGTGGACCAGGCGGGTGCGAGGGTTAGAAGGACCAGTAGGATGTTTATACTGGAGTCTGGAGGACTTTTCCTAATAACGCGCACCCGACCCAACAAGACTGACGGGTCGTCAGCAAAGTGGTACGCAGAGACTCTAGAGTGCACTGGCGGTGTACAGAGGCATACAAGAGAGGTCTAGGCCTGGTAGTATGTATACCCGCCTAGAAGGCGGAGACGCCCGCTCCGCTGCTGCCGTAGCCACAACGGTAGTACCTGAGAGTGATGCTAGCTCTCGAAAAGTGGGAACTAAAGGTCTGTGATCACGGAGTCGAGTGTGTGTGTTGCACTGCATGTTCATATCATACCCACCATATAGTTTCATAACATTAACCTTCATAACAACTTAAGACACCTAATGATTAAGTGGTATGGGACGCTTATACATTAGGACCTGCTATACGATCCCTTAGCCTATAAGCTTGAGTGGGCATGTTTATAGGTTGAGGTTACTTTACTTTCTTTTATATATATATGCTTGTGACACCTAACCCCCCATTGTATAAATGGTATGGGACATTTTATACAATGGGAGCCCTGCAGAAGACCCCTTGCTTATGCGTACCCGTATAAGTGAAGGTTACTTTCCATTATTTACTTGATTACATATTCTGCTTAGTTTCCTGTCACCTGCTTCGCCTTTGCCACCCTTTGTTGTCCTCCACTTCGTCCTCCCGCACGGTTCCTAGGAGTTGCAGGGGGAGGTGTTGAGGATACGACTTAGTCTTTTTGACTAATGGTCGTTGACCTTACTATTTTAGGAGCTCGAGGAGGTGGACCAGCACGTCGAGGAGGCAGGACTTGAGGGGCAGATACTAGCTACTACTACCGGAGCACGTATACAGGTGTGATGTGAGAGAGTTTTAGTTTTTCCGCTGCTGTATGTGAGAGTGAGAGTGATCATGATGTACTGGGCATAAGCCCTATTTACTTACATTTGTCGTACTCATTGTGGACTGACTTTTCATTCTCTTTTGATATATATATGTTCTGTGGCTGTGGACTTTTCTGCGTTTACTCTGATATTATGCCTTTATTCTCATATTGGCCGACAGGTTATGATCGTTCTAGCCGGCAGAATCGGCGTCTTGCGGTGACAACTAACCCGTGCGTTAGTGTCACCGTAAGGCGGCGGTTCTGGGCATAAGATCCGGGTTAGCCTCGGGATGAGGAGACAGGATCTTACAAACTGGTATCACTTGAACACACGATCATATGAGAATACAGTCCACCACACTAGAACACCCCGCGCGAGCATTAGTTTGCGGACAAACTATGCAGCGGAAGCAATGGTGTGCCCATGTGTAAAAGCCACATAAAACAGTCCTTTAAACAATGAGTTAGGCCAATTTTGACATTATCTTACCTTTATGCAGCCTCCACAGGATGCGGTTCCTCCCCCTCCGGCTGCCATTCCGTTCATGCAGACAGAGATAGGGGCAAAATGCTGACGGCGATCCTGGACGCATTCAGAGATCAGCAAGCCCCGGTACAGCTACCCAACCCAGGGTCGAACTGGCTGAGTGCGTTTAAAAGTCTGTCTCCGCCATTGTATCGCGGGACAGAAGATGCTGTGAAGACAGAGGAGTGGTTGGAGACCATCCAGGAGCTGCTAGCTAGCATCAGCTGCCCCGTCAGACAGGCAGTTCCTCTTGCCACCTCGGCACTAGATGCTCATGCAAAGAGGTGGTGGAAGTCGGTGCGAGACTCTACATTCGCCGACAGGGAGCTGATGGACATATCTTGGGAGGAGTTCAGTGACGTATTCTTGGAGCACTTTGTATCCTCCACAGACCGAGATGCTTTGGAGGCGAGGTTTCTGAACCTCCAGCAGGGGAGCCGATCAGTCATCGAGTATCAGAGAGAGTTCTCCCACCTGGCTAGGTTTGCAGGCTTCCATGACTAGGACGACCAGAAGTATGCGAAGAGATTCTATCACGGACTCCGCGATTCTTTGAGGCAGCCCTTGCTGTTCATTGCTCACGGTACCATGGCGCAGATCATCGAGATGGCAAAGAAGCTAGAGGCTGACCAGCTAATGGTGCAAGGCAGAGGGAAGAGATCGCTGGATGGGCAGTCTTTTGGGGAAAGCAGCAGATCATCTCAGAGAGGCAAGACTATTGGATATAGGAGAGGTGGGGGACGTCGTCGTCCCAACTACAGGCAGGATCAGGGGCCCCCTCCACCATTGGCTCCCCCACCTATACAGACTCCCGGGCCGATGAGACAGGATGATCGAGGTCAGAGGCAGATCACCTGCTATGGTTGCGGCCAACCTGGGCACATCAGGACGCAGTGCCCGCTTCAGGTCCACCCTCTTCCTCCTCCTCCACCTCCAGTGGCCCCTCCAGTTCACTAAGGCCGAGGATGAGGACGAGGCCGAGGCCGAGGCCGAGGACATCACGGCCGAGGCCGAGACCGGGAGTAGGTATACGCGCTGGATCTCACGGAGCAGAGGGACCCAGAGGAGGTGATTACAGGTACTTAAAAATTTTGTAGGATTTATAAATTGTAAATTTTAAGAGTACCTTGGACATTAAAAGTAATACTATTCTTTGAACTCAAATGAACCCAGGCATAGTGATGATTAGCGGCAAGCCCGCTCATACCCTCTTCGACACGGGTGCGTCACACTGCCTTCATGTCGGACTCGTTTATTGAAGGATTAAAAGGAGTGGAGAAGTTTTCCGGTTTGGAAAAGAGAGTGCGACTCCCTGATGGTACGGAACTTCGAACCACAGACTGCTGCAATATGGATGTCGAGATAGGAGGCAAAGCGTTCGAAGCTCCGGCAACAGTTTTGAGGCTACCGGATTTTGATCTGATCCTAGGCATGAACTGGCTTCATTGGAACTACGCGCAGATAGATTGCCCCTCGAAGAGGATCACACTCAGACACGGAGACTCCTACGTCACCATTGAAGGTATCCGTTCCATCCCCCGCCTTTCTTTATCTTCAGTACAGGCTGTCAAGGCCTATAAACAGGGGGAAGAGGTATACCTCATTTGCTTCGAGATGGCAGTATTAGAGAGTTCCCTAGCCGATATTCCAGTGGCACGAGATTATGCTGATGTCTTTCCGGAGAAGTTACCTGGACTACCACCATCACGGGACTTGGACTTCAGGATTCAGTTGGTGCCAGGGGCGAGACCAGTGTCCCGGGCACCCTACAGGATGGCACCTAGAGAATTGGCAGAGTTCAGGACACAGTTACAGGAACTGGTGGAATCGGGTTTTGTACGACCGAGTTCTTTGCCTTGGGGAGCACCCGTTCTATTTGTGAAGAAGAAGGACGGTTCGCTGAGACTATGTATAGATTACATAGAACTGAACCGGTTGACGGTTCGGAATACATATCCACTGCCACGGATAGATGAGCTCTTCGATCAGCTTCAAGGAGCTTGCTGGTTTTCAAAATTGGATTTGCGCTCGGGTTATTATCAGCTCCGCATCAGAGAAGAAGATATACCAAAGACGGCCTTCAGCTCACGCTACGGGCTATATGAATTCACGGTGATGCCGTTTGGGCTCACGAATGCCCCCTCGACGTTCATGATACTCATGAACCGTGTATTCGAGCCGTATCTAGATCGGTTTGTCATAGTTTTTATTGATGATATTTTGATTTACTCACGGTCTCGAGAGGGGCATGCAGAGCACCTAGCGCTGGTATTGCAGAAGTTAAGAGAATTCCAGATGTATGCGAAGTTCTCTAAGTGCCAGTTCTGGCTTCAGGAAGTGGCTTTCCTAGGACACACGATCAGTGGAGCTGGATTAGCAGTGGATCCGGCTAAGATAGAGGCGGTGCGGGATTGGCCACGACCAAAGACAGCGTCGGACATCCGTAGCTTCTTGGGCCTAGTAGGTTATTATCGCAAGTTCGTGGAGGGGTTCTCGAGGATAGCCCTCCCCCTCACGTCCTTGACGAAAAAGGATGCAGCATTTGACTGGACAGAGCAGTGTGAATCAGCATTTCAAGAGCTCAAGGACTGGCTCACTTCATCCCCCATCCTTGCACTTCCCTCTGGGAGCGAAGGATTCCAGATATATACAGATGCCTCCTATCAGGGGATGGGTGCAGTTTTGATGCAGCATGGACATGTTATCGCTTATGCTTCGCGACAGCTGAAGAAGCATGAGCATAACTATCCAGTACATGATCTCGAGCTCGGGGCCGTAGTCTTTGCCCTCAAGACATGGAGACATTACCTCTACGGGATTCATTGTGATATATACTCCGACCATAAGAATCTCAAGTACATCGACACGCAGAAGGTTCTAAACCTGCGACAGAGGAGGTGGCTTGAGTTCCTCTGCGATTACGACTATAAGATGCACTATCACCCGGGGAAGGCGAATACTGTAGCAGATGCATTGAGCAGGAGTATAACGACCCCATCCGTTAAATGACGTATAGTAGAAGGTCCGGCCGGGGCCCCACACTATATGCCACAAACAGATGGTGAGGTCACAGGATAATACCAAACCATACGAATCCTAACTCAGAGCATTCTAGCGGAAGCTTTAAGTTACAACTTTGAACTCTCAACCGGAATGTCCAAGATATAAAACCACCTTTATATAACAAACCATGGAATGTACAACAAAGGGTTTGGCCTTAAGGCCTTACAGTTCCTCTTTACATACAACATGTTTTACAAACCTCGGCGCGCAGGCCGGCCATACATGAGTAAAAGAGAACAACCAAAAACATTCGCTTAGCCTTCAAGGGCTAGCCGCAGCAGCAGCAGCAACAGCAGTAGGGCTTCAGCCCATCACTTACCACTTGGCTCTCCAGCACCTGCACGGGAACAATCCACCCAACCGGTGGCAAACAAGGCAACGGTCAGCATTCAGCTGACCCAATTATAACAATCCTACCCCTTTCTCGGGGCATGAGCATTCTTTCCCTGCAAAGCATGGCATCATCAAATAGCAACTATGTGCGCGCAGGCACATTCAAGCCATCACAACTATCGGCCACACGGCCCGACAGTCCGTGCACTCAGGGCACATTCTTGGTGTACCGGAATACCAGGGTCAACACCACCGTCTACACGGTATTTGAGCATTCTAGTCTTTCCGGCGCTCGGCCTAAGACTCTCATTAGGCGCTCCAACAAAACCTATAACCAGGCTTCCAAGTCGGACGGACCTAACGCAGGTACGGATCAGCCACCCCCCGTTGCTCAAGTCGCCGTGCCACCTCGAATACGGAAGTATCCATGGCTATTTATAGGCGCGGGTCGGTTTCACCTTTCCTGTTCGGCAATCTGCCTTTTCATCGAGTTGCAGCCCAACGGCTCAACTGCTCATACAGTGGCAACGCACGGCCACAAGAGTTGCATCCAACCCTCTTCATTTCCTGGACATCGTCTAGTACTTCCTGCCGCACCAAGCAACAGGTAGGCACAAGGCATCACAAGCCATAATCACGGAGCCTTCTCCGATATGCAAACAAGCATCACCAATCCAGACCCATGTCCAGATGGGCTTCACACAGCATGCCTAGAGCCGTACTCCAATTCCGGCCTCTAACAAGGGGGACTTTCACATATCTACCCCAAGGGACACCACAACCCACCGCACACTCGCGAGGAAGGGTTTTCCCTATGCAATGCAGAAAAGAAGGACTTCACATGTCCAAGGAGGGAGATCGTTACCCTTGTCGATCTCTTCGGAGCCATCGAAAACTAGCCGGTGAGAAAGAACCGCAGTAGCCTTGCCTTCACAACGCCGGCTTCGGATCACGAATCGGACCACGGGAACTCCGTCGGTGGCTTGCTCTCCTCCTCCTTCTTCTTCCTCCTTTCTCTCTTCCTTAAGCACAAATGAAGAATGACTTCTTCCTTGACGAATTTAATCCAGCCAGGAATCACCTGAGCCCTTGGATCTAAAGAGAGAATCTGAACGGCCACGATCTGCCCAAAAAACCCAAATTTTGGCTGACACGGCCTGTGACACGCCCGTGTCACAGGCCGTGTACCCTTAAGCGGCACACGCAGTTTGAACCGACTGCAAAACACGGGCATCGACACGCCCGTGTCGAACCTGACACGCCCGTGTCAAACCTGAGACACGCCCGTGTCAAACCTGCTTCATCGAGCTGCACCCAGTACACGGGTCGGAACACGGCATTGGACACGCCCGTGTCCCACCTGACACGCCCGTGTTCACGGCCGTGTTCAAGGCCGTGTACTATTCTGACTCGAACAGGCCAATTTAGAAATTTAATTCGAACTCGCCCTGGGACACGCCCGTGTCGGAGGCCGTGTCCCAGGCTCGACGATCGTCGACTCCCAATCGTCGACTAACCAGAACACGCCCTGGGACACGCCCGTGTCCCAGGCCGTGTACCCCCGACACGCCCTGGGACACGCCCATGTCCCAGGCCGTGTAAAATTTCCTGTACCTCAAAAATCATTTTGAGTCCTTTGGGGTCTTTTTGGGGTGTTACAACCCTCCCCCCTTTAACAAAATTTCGTCCAGAAATTTGCACGGTAAGGAAACAAGAAACAGCAATGCTATAACTATGTTAGAACAAAAAGTACACGGTCTACAGTTTATACAAATAACTCGGGAAACTCAGCTCGCATGGTCTGCTCTCGCTCCCATGTTAGCTCTTCATGGCCACAATTGTCCCATCGGACCTTGACCATCCCTATCACTTTGTTCCGCAACTGTTTCTCGGCTCGATCCTCGATCCGAATGGGTCTAACCCTCGTCGTTAGCCCATACTCGACCGGTACCCGATCATTCTCCACTACTTGAGCTGGATCCTTCACCGCCTTACGAAGGACTGAGATGTGAAATACATCATGTAATCCACCCAAGTCTGCTGAAAGTGCTAGTCGATAAGCAGCTTCCCCAACTCGCTCCACCACCTCAAACGGACCAAGATACCTCGGACTTAGCATTTTTCAACGCCGAATCCTGGACACACCTTTGAAGGGTTTGATCTTCAAATATACCCAATCACCCACCGCGAACTCCACGTTCTGATGTTTGGCATTGTAGTACTTTGCTTGACGATCTTGGGCTATCAGTAGCCTCTCCCGAATAGAGCGTATGAGCGAGGTAGCTTCTTCGACTACCTTTTTCCCACTCAGCTTAGATTCACCTGCTTCTGCCCAAGCTAACGGTGTACGGCATTTCCGACCATACAACGCCTCAAATGGTGCCATACCAATACTCGCTTGGTAGCTATTATTATAGGCAAATTCAACAAGAAATATATAATCTTCCCATCTCTTACCAAAGTCTAGGGCGCACATGCGGAGCATGTCCTCCATCGTTCTGTTGGTCCGTTCAGTCTGGCCATCCGTTTGGGGATGAAAGGCCGTACTAAACGCTAACTTTGTACCCAACATTTGATGAACGAGCCGCCAATCATTCGATGTGAATCGCCCATCACGGTCACTAACGATGCTCCGAGGAACACCGTGCAGTCGAACAACCTGCTCCACATAAAGCTTGGCCAAGGTTTCCACTGAATCGTCTCTTCTGTTTGGAAGGAAGTGCGCCACTTTCGTCAACCGGTCCACAATCACCCAGATTAAATCATGACCGCGTTGAGATCTCGGCAACCCGTGCATGAAATCAATCGAAATATCATCGAACTTCCACTCCGGAATAGGTAACGACTTCAGGAAACCTCCAGGCTTCTGGCATTCTGCTTTCACTAACGCACAAGTATTGCATTCAGCCACATAACGTGCGACATCTTTCTTTAGTCCGGGCCACCAGAACAGCTTTTTCAGATCTCTGTACATCTTTGTGCTCCCTGGGTGAACTGAGTACTTTGCAAAGTGAGCTTCGTACATCAACTCTTCCCTCAATTTACCCACACTTGGGACGCACACTCGACCATTTTCTTCGTAACAAACCGTTATCCCAAGAGAATTGGTCATCCGGCCCATCTTTTGCATAGCGCTGGAGACTTTCATCAAGCTCCGTTGCTCGCCGAACTCTGTCCGTCAGGTCATATTGTACCTCCGTCCAGTTCAAACACGCATCGGTTTACGAACCCTTGTCAACACACGATATCTCCATTGCTTCCAATTCCTGGATCAAACACTGATCATGCCTCTGCAACCAGCTTGCCCGTACGGAGTCTTTCGACTCAAAGCATCAGCGACCACATTTCCCTTCCCGGGAGTATAGTGAATCTCGAAGGTGTAGTCCCCGAGGAACTCCATCCATCTTCGTTGTCGCATATTCAGATCCTTCTGATCCAACAAATACTTTAGGCTTTTGTGATCCGTATAGATATCCACTTTAACGCCATATAGATAGTGCCGCCACAACTTGAGCGCAAAGATTACCGCCGCAAACTCCAAATCATGGACGGGGTAATTCCGCTCATGCACTTTCAACTGACGCGAGCCATAAGCAATCACTTTACCAAACTACAGAAGAACGCAGCCTAAGCCGCTCCCAGATGCATCACTATAGATCTCATACCCATCGGTACCACATGGCGATGTCAACACAGGCGCCGTGGTCAAACGACTCTTCAAGTCTTCAAAAGCTCGCGCGCACTCCGTCATCCAAATGAACTTTTGATCTTTTCTCGTCAGCGTGGTCAGAGGTAAAGCAATCCGTGAGAAGTTTTCCACAAACCGTCTATAGTAGCCCGCAAGTCCAAGGAAGCTCCTGACCTCGGCCACTGAAGACATCACTGGCCAATCACGAATGGCACTTATCTTCAACGGATCCACCGCGATACCTTCTCCGCTTACCACATTGGCCTAAAAAGGCTACTGAAGAGAGCCAGAACTCGCACTTTGAGAACTTGGCATAAAGCTTATTCCTCCGTAGGGTATGCAAGACCAACCGCAAATTGTTTGCGTGATCCTCTTCCGACTGAGAGTATACTAAGATGTCATCGATAAACACAATAACAAACAAATCCAAGTACTCTCGGAACGTTCGATGCATTAGGTCCATAAATACCGAAGGCGCATTACATAGGCCAAACGGCATTACCGTGAACTCATAATGACCGTAGCGTGTTCCAAACGCCGTCTTGGGAATGTCACCTTCCCGAATCCTTAGCTGATAATATGAGTCCTTTATATACATATTTCGGACTCATCTAGGCATTTTCGTCTTTGCTCAATCCAATTTGGACTATAGACCGTTGATTTTATGTCCTGCCAGCTGATCAAAGAGGTCATCAATCACGCGGAATCGTGATATTTGTTTGCACATTCTCCGTCCCGGCAGCACGATTATTCGTAACTCGCCATTTTCTGGTAGTCAATACACTGTTTTCTAACGATGTCCAGGGATCGAAGCTACCGTCTTTCTTTTTCACAAAGAGAACAGGCGCGCCGGAGCAATCCAAACGGAGAAGACGTACATTGAGTGAGTGAACAGCCTCCTACCCCGATTGGGACGTATATATCCCTGCTCCAACAACTCTTGCAATTGGACTTTCAAGCCATCATCTGGCGTTTGCAGCGCGACCGCGCACTATGGCGAGAGCGTGTAGCCACAGGTGCATTCGCATTCCAACCTCATCCGCTAGCCTACTCGGCCTACGATTCGGTAACGGCACCATCAATAATAGATATTTGTTAAGTCAATCTCCCGCCAGCTCATCACTAAGGGGTGGTCGCTCTGCCGTAAACCCGGAAGATCTTGATAGGAAACACGTCAGCTTATCTACCGTCAGCAAACTCTGACACAACTCTTGCTGGCACTTCACCATACACTGCACCTGCCAACTCAATTGGCTCGGAAGATCAGCACTGAATTAGCGTGGCCTTTGCTCAAGAATAACCCCGCGCCCTTCCGAACAGCATTGACGACTTGGAGTGCAGACAACAGAGTCCCGCCAACTCCTCGCATACCAGCGAACTTCGTCACAAGCCCGGTATTCTGGCCCAGTGTAATCTCTTTGGAGTTGCAATCAATAAAGGCACGCTGCTCCGAGAGCCAGTCCATACCAAAGATCACATCAAACTCCGATAACGGTAGCACAGCTGCACTCAAACCGAAATCCCGACCTCCTATTTGCACATCCACATCGCAAGCCCTATCCGCAAGCATCATACAGCCATTCGGCAACATCACCCTTGTACTATCCACCGTCACATGACTTGGTACCCCAATGCGAGATACGAAATCCTCAGACAGAAAAGAATGCGAAGCACCCGTATCAAACAGGGCTCTCGCCAAGTTATTCCGAATAAGGACAAAGCCTGCAGCACACACACATGCACAAGCTATACATAACCAAAACCAATAGCACAGCAAGTAAACTAAATCAACTCGTACCTGTGACGACGTCACTTTGCTTAATCGCTTCCTGTTGGCCAAGTTGATAGATTCGGGGCTGCGCCTGAGACGCAGAGGAATCAACCACCGCTTTGCCCTTCTCAGCATACGACGCCCCCGTCTTCTTTTCCCCTTTGGGCTGCACAACCCGACAGTCACGAGCAATATGCCCCACCCGGCCACAGTTATAGCATGTACGAGAATCCGGCCTTGATGTCGCTCCCGACACAACGGTCGTAGTCACTTGCCCAGATGGCTTGGACCTCTTGCCCCCTTTCTTCTGGTAAAACGACTTGCTTGGGCGAGGTGCTTGAAACTCTGGCTTCGACACCACCAAGCCCTTATTCCCTTGCACTCGCCGCATGTCCTTCTCCAATGCGCACGCAGTATCAACCAACGCCTGAAACCCTTGGCTCACTGCACTCGAAAGCAGGAATCACAACTCATCCCGCAATCCTTCATAGAACCGATTCGTTTTCCTTTGGTCATCCGCGAAGATTGTACCCGCATATCGTCCCAACCTGGTAAACTCATGCAAGTAGATATCCACGCTATCTTCCCCTTGCTTTAACCGTTGGAACTCATTTTCCATAGCAATGCGTTGCGCCGCTGGGACATGTTTCGCCAGAAATATTCGAGAGAACTCCTCAATCGACACTTGCGTTAATTGCCTGCTCGCCAAATGGTGTACCTCAACCTCGTCCCACCACAACCGCGCCTCTCCTTCAAGCATGAAGGTGGCCAAGGTGACCTTTAGAGTTTCCTCCGGCCTGATCGCTGTCATTATCCTCTTGACACGCGATAACCAATCTTCCGCCTGCGTTGGGGATCCCATTCCCGCAAACATAGGAGGACTGAAGCTCATGAATTGCTTCAACTGTCGGTCAGCTGCTCGTGGATCTACAGCCTCAACCGGCTCGGGTCTTACATCAACACGAACTGGCACTACTGCCGGCTGCGCTTGCCCGGTCGGCTGAATCATGGCAAATAGCGCCTCAGCCACTAAGCGAACAGTTTCCGCAGATGGAGGAGGTGTTGGCACCTCAGCTGGTGCCGCACTCTCATCAGAGCGCTGGGGCTCAGACTGCCCAGCACCACTACGTGTCACCTATAGGTGGACAAGACACACATTAGCGAACGTATGCAAGCAAAACAACACAAAAAGGAACGCGCAGATTCCTCAAACAGGATTTTGTACATTCCTTAATGGACATTCCAGATTTCATTAGCGTTACAGCAGGTCGCACAAACACGTGCTCGCCACCCCACAAAAGAATTCGACCACGAATTTGAAAGAGGAAAACCGACAAAAGCTGATACCAAAATGTAACGACCCCATCCGTTAAATGACGTATAGTAGAAGGTCCGGCCGGGGCCCCACACTATATGCCACAAACAGACGGTGAGGTCACAGGATAATACCAAACCATACGAATCCTAACTCAGAGCATTCTAGCGGAAGCTTTAAGTTACAACTTTGAACTCTCAACCGGAATGTCCAAGATATAAAACCACCTTTATATAACAAACCATGGAATGTACAACAAAGGGTTTGGCCTTAAGGCCTTACAGTTCCTCTTTACATACAACATGTTTTACAAACCTCGGCGCGCAGGCCGGCCATACATGAGTAAAAGAGAACAACCAAAAACATTCGCTTAGCCTTCAAGGGCTAGCCGCAGCAGCAGCAGCAACAGCAGTAGGGCTTCAGCCCATCACTTACCACTTGGCTCTCCAGCACCTGCACGGGAACAATCCACCCAACCGGTGGCAAACAAGGCAACGGTCAGCATTCAGCTGACCCAATTATAACAATCCTACCCCTTTCTCGGGGCATAAGCATTCTTTCCCTGCAAAGCATGGCATCATCAAATAGCAACTATGTGCGCGCAGGCACATTCAAGCCATCACAACTATCGGCCACACGGCCCGACAGTCCGTGCACTCAGGGCACATTCTTGGTGTACCGGAATACCAGGGTCAACACCACCGTCTACACGGTATTTGAGCATTCTAGTCTTTCCGGCGCGCGGGCCTAAGACTCTCATTAGGCGCTCCAACAAAACCTATAACCAGGCTTCCAAGTCGGACGGACCTAACGCGGGTACGGATCAGCCACCCCCCGTTGCTCAAGTCGCCGTGCCACCTCGAATACGGAAGTATCCATGGCTATTTATAGGCACGGGTCGGTTTCACCTTTCCTGTTCGGCAATCTGCCTTTTCATCGAGTTGCAGCCCAACGGCTCAACTGCTCATACAGTGGCAACACACGGCCACAAGAGTTGCATCCAACCCTCTTCATTTCCTGGACATCGTCCAGTACTTCCTGCCGCACCAAGCAACAGGTAGGCACAAGGCATCACAAGCCATAATCACGGAGCCTTCTCCGATATGCAAACAAGCATCACCAATCCAGACCATGTCCAGATGGGCTTCACACAGCATGCCTAGAGCCGTACTCCAATTCCGGCCTCTAACAAGGGGGACTTCACATATCTACCCCAAGGGACACCATAACCCACCGCACACTCGCGGGGAAGGGTTTTCCCTATGCAATGCAGAAAAGAAGGACTTCACATGTCGAAGGAGGGAGATCGTTACCCTTGTCGATCTCTTCGGAGCCATCAAAAACTAGCCGGTGAGAAAGAACCGCAGCAGCCTTGCCTTCACAACGCCGGCTTCGGATCACGAATCGGACCACGGGAACTCCGCCGGTGGCTTGCTCTCCTCCTCCTTCTTCTTCCTCCTTTCTCTCTTCCTTAAGCACAAATGAAGAATGACTTCTTCCTTGACGAATTTAATCCAGCCAGGAATCACCTGAGCCCTTGGATCTAAAGAGAGAATCTGAACGGCCACGATCTGCCCAAAAAACCCAAATTTTGGCTGACACGGCCTGTGACACGCCCGTGTCACAGGCCGTGTACCCTTAAGCGGCACACGCAGTTTGAACCGACTGCAAAACACGGGCATCGACACGCCCGTGTCGAACCTGACACGCCCGTGTCAAACCTGAGACACGCCCGTGTCAAACCTGCTTCATCGAGCTGCACCCAGTACACGGGTCGGAACACGGCATCGGACACGCCCGTGTCCCACCTGACACGCCCGTGTTCACGGCCGTGTTCAAGGCCGTGTACTATTCTGACTCGAACAGGCCAATTTCGAAATTTAATTCGAGCACGCCCTAGGACACGCCCGTGTCGGAGGCCGTGTCCCAGGCTCGACGATCGTCGACTCCCAATCGTCGACTAACCAGAACACGCCCTGGGACACGCCGTGTCCCAGGCCGTGTACCCCCGACACGCCCTGGGACACGCCCGTGTCCCAGGCCGTGTAAAATTTCCTGTACCTCAAAAATCATTTTGAGTCCTTTGGGGCCTTTTTGGGGTGTTACAAGGAGAGCCGGCACTTCTGGACCGGAGCCCCGGGTGATGTCTATGGAGCTGCTACGCATGATGGAGGATATGCACATTACCATGGTTTCGGAGGCCGAGCCAGTGATCTATCGAGAGTACCTGGACTCTTTGGTCAGCGATGATGATATACAGAAGCGTATTCTTACACATCAGAGATTGGATACTGATTTAGAGCCTATTTTTGGCGCTTTGGAAGGAGGCAAGTATGAGGACTACACGCTGGAGGACGATCTTCTTCGATTTCGTGGTCGGGTGTACATTCCAGCAGGAGGTGGGATCCGGGATGACATCCTTAGAGAGGCACACTACTCCAGATATTCAGTGCATCCCAGCATCACCAAGATGTGGGCTGACTTACGATGTGTAACACCCCAAAAAGGCCCCAAAAGACTCAACATGAAGTTTGAGTAGCAGGTCAGGTTACACGGCCTGGGACACGGGCGTGTCCCAGGGCGTGTCGGGTGTACACGGCCTGGGACACGGGCGTGTCCCAGGGCGTGTTCGAATTATTTTGCGAATTTGGCCTATTCAAGTCAGAGCCGGACACGGCCTTGAACACGGCCGGGAACACGGGCGTGTCAGGCTGGACACGGGCGTGTCAGCTGCCGTGTTCCGACCCGTGTACTGGTTGCAACTCGATGGAGCAGGAGACACGGGCGTGTCTCAAGTTCGACACGGGCGTGTCAGGTTCGACACGGGCGTGTCGATGCCCCGTGTTGTTCAGTCGGTTCAAGCTGTGTGTGCCGCTTAAAGGGTACACGGCCTGTGACACGGGCGTGTCACAGGCCGTGTCGGCCAAAAAGTGAATTTTTGGGAAAATCTTGGCCGTTCAGTTTCCTCTCTTTTGATCCAAAGGCTCAGGTGGTTTCCTGGCTGGGTTATTACGTGAAGTAAGGATGAAGAGTCATTCTTCATTTGCCCTTAAGGAAGAGAAAAAGAGAGAGGAAGAGAAGAAGAAGGAGGAGGAGAGCAAGCCACCGGCGGAGCTCCCGTGGTTCGATTCGTGATCCGAAGCCGATGTTGTAAAGGCAAGGCTGCTGCGGTTCTTTCTCACCGGCTAGTTTTCGATGGCACCGAAGAGATCGACAAGGGTAACGATCTCCCTCCTTGGACATGTGAAGTCCTTCTTTTCTGCATTGCATAGGGAAAGCCCTTCCCCGCGAGTGTGCGGTGGGTTGTGGTGTCCCTTGGGGTAGATATGTGAAGTCCCCCTTGTTAGAGGCCGGAATTGGAGTACGGCTCTAGGCATGCTGTGTGAAGCCCATCTGGATGGAATCTGGATTGGTGATGCTTGTTTGCATATCGGAGAAGGCTCCGTGATAATGGCTTGTGATGCCTATGGCTTGTGATGCCTTGTTCCTACCTGTTGCTTGGTGCGGCAGGAAGTACTGGACGATGTCCAGGAAATGAAGAGGGTTGGTGGCAACTCTTGTGGCCGTGCGTTGCCACTTTGTGAGTAGTTGAGCCGTTGGGCTGCAACTCGATGAAAAGGCAGATTGCCGAACAGGAAAGGTGAAACCGACCCGCGCCTATAAAATGCCATGGATACTTCCGTATTCGAGGTGGCTCGGCGACTTGAGCAACGGGGGGTGGCTGATCCGTACCTGCGTTAGGTCCGTCCGACTTGGAAGCCTGGTATAGGTTTTGTTGGAGCGCCTAATGAGAGTCTTAGGCCCGCGCGCCGGAAAGACTAGAAATGCTCAAATACCGTGTAGACGGTGGTGTTGACCCTGGTATTCCGGTACACCGAAAATGTGCCCTGAGTGCACGGACTGTCGGGCCGGGTGGCCGATGGTTGTGATGGCTTGAATGTGCCTGCGCGCACATAGTTGCTATTTGATGATGCCATGCTTGCAGGGAAAGAATGCTCATGCCCCGAGAAAGGGGTAGGATTGTTATAATTGGGTCAGCTGAATGCTGACCGTTGCATTGTTTGCCACCGGTTGGGTGGTTTGTTCCCGTGCAGGTGCTGGAGAAGCCAAGTGGTAAGTGATGGGCTGAAGCCCTACTGCTGTTGTTGCTGCTGCTGCGGCTAGCCCTGGAAGGCTAAGCGAATGGCGTTGTTTTGTTTTCTCTTTTTACTCATGTATGGCCGGCCTGCGCGCCGAGGTTTGTAAAACATGATGTATGTTCAGAGGAACTGTAAGGCCTTAAGGCCAAACTCTTGTGGTTGTGTACATTCCGTGGTATTTATATATAAAGGTGGTTTTATATATATTGGACATTCCGGTTGAGAGTTCAAAGTACTACTTAAAGCTTCCGCTAGAATGCTCTGAGTTAGGATTCGTATTTGGTTTGGTATTATCCTGTGACCTCACCGTCTGTTTGTGGCATATAGTGTGGGGCCCCGGCCGGACCTTCTACTATACGTCATTTAACGGATGGGGTCGTTACATTTTGGTATCAGCTTTCGTCGGTCTTCCTCTTTCGAATTCGTGGTCGAATTCTTTTGTGGGGTGGCGAGCACGTGTTTGTGCGACCTGCTGTAACGCTAATGAACTCTGGAATGTCCATTAAGGAATGTACAAAATCTTGTTTGAGGAATCTGCGCGTTCCTTTTTGTGTTGTTTTGCTTGCATACGTTCGCTAATGTGTGTCTTGTCCACCTATAGGTGACACGTAGTGGTGCTGGGCAGTCTGAGCCCCAGCGTTCTGATGAGAGTGCGGCACCAGCTGAGGTGCCCACACCTCCTCCATCTGCGGAAACTGTTCGCTTAGTGGCTGAGGCGCTATTTGCCATGATTCAGCCGACCGGGCAAGCGCAGCCGGCAGTAGTGCCAGTTCGTGTTGATGTAAGACCCGAGCCGGTTGAGGCTGTAGATCCACGAGCAGCTGACCGACAGTTGAAGCAATTCATGAGCTTCAGTCCTCCTACGTTTGCGGGAATGGGATCCCCAACGCAGGCGGAAGATTGGTTATCGCGTGTCAAGAGGATAATGACAGCGATCAGGGCGGAGGAAACTCTCAAGGTCACCTTAGCCACCTTCATGCTTGAAGGGGAGGCGCGGTTGTGGTGGGACGAGGTTGAGCTACACCATTTGGCGGGCAGGCAATTAACACAAGTGTCGATTGAGGAGTTCTCTCGACTATTTCTTGCGAAACATGTCCCAGCGGCGCAACGTATTGCTATGGAAAATGAGTTCCAACGGTTAAAGCAAGGGGAAGATAGTGTGGATATCTACTTGCATGAGTTTACCAGGTTGGGACGATATGCGGGAACAATCTTCGCGGATGACCAAAGGAAAACGAATCGGTTCTATGAAGGATTGCGGGATGAGTTGCGATTCCTGCTTTCGAGTTCTGTGAGCCAAGGGTTTCAGGCATTGTTGATACTGCGTGCGCGTTGGAGAAGGACATGAGGCGAGTGCAAGGGAACAAGGGCTTGGTTGTGTCAAAGCCAGAGTTTCAAGCACCTCGCCCGAGCAAGTCGTTTTACCAGAAGAAAGGGGGCAAGAGGTCCAAGCCATCTGGGCAAGTGACTACGACCGTTGTGTCGGGAGCGACATCAAGGCCGGATGCTCGTACATGCTATAACTGTGGCCGGGTGGGGCATATTGCTCGTGACTGTCGGGTTGTGCAGCCCAAAGGGGAAAAGAAGACGGGTGCGTCGTATGCTGAGAAGGGCAAAGCGGTGGTGGATTCCTCTGCTTCCCAGGCGCAGCCCCGAATCTATCAACTTGGCCAACAGGAAGCGATTAAGCAAAGTGACGTCGTCACAGGTACGAGTTGATTTAGTTTACTTGCTGGTGCTTTTGGTTTTGGTTATGTTTAGCTTGTGCATGTGTGTGTGCTGCAGGCTTTGTCCTGATTCGGAATAATTTAGCGAGAGCCCTGTTTGATACGGGTGCTTCGCATTCTTTTCTGTCTGAGGATTTCGTATCTCGAATTGGGGTACCAAGTCATGTGACGGTGGATAGTACAAGGGTGCTATTGCCGAATGGCTGTATGATGCTTGCGGATAGGGCTTGCGATGTGGATGTGCAAATAGGAAGTCGGGATTTCGGTTTGAGTGCAGCTGTGCTACCGTTATCGGAGTTTGATGTGATCTTTGGTATGGACTGGCTCTCGGAGCAGCGTGCCTTTATTGATTGCAACTCCAAGGAGATTACACTGGGCCAGAATACCGGGCTTGTGACGAAGTTCGCTGGTATGCGAGGAGTTGGCGGGACTCTGTTGTCTGCACTCCAAGTCGTCAATGCTGTTCGGAAGGGCGCGGAGTTATTCTTCACGCTAATTCAGGCTGTTGAGCCAAAGGCCAGTGTCGGTGAAGTGCCAGTTGTGTCAGAGTTTGCCGATGTGTTTCCTAAAGATCTTCCTGGGTTACCACCCCAGCGGGAGATTGACTTCTCTATTGAGTTGGTGCCAGGTGCGAAACCTGTGGCCCGCTCTCCATATCGCGTCGCGCCAAAAGAGATGGCTGAGTTGAAAGTCCAATTGCATGAGTTGTTGGAGCAGGGTTATATACGCCCAAGTATATCACCTTGGAGCGCACCTGTTCTCTTTGTGAAAAAGAAAGACGGTAGCTTACGGTTGTGTATTGACTACCGCGAGTTGAATAAGCTGACGGAGAAAAACAAATATCCGATTCCGAGGATTGATGACCTCTTTGATCAGCTGGCGGGATCAACGGTCTATTCCAAGTTGGATTTGAAATCGGGATATTATCAGCTAAGGATTCGGGAAGGTGACATCCCCAAGACAGCGTTTGGAACACGCTACGGTCATTATGAGTTCACGGTAATGCCGTTTGGCCTATGTAATGCGCCTTCGGTATTTATGGACCTAATGCATCGAACGTTCCGAGAGTATTTGGATTTGTTTGTTATTGTGTTTATCGATGACATATTAGTATACTCTCAGTCGGAAGAGGATCACGCAAACCATTTGCGGTTGGTCTTGCATACCCTGCGGAGGAACAAACTTTTTGCCAAGTTCTCAAAGTGTGAGTTCTGGCTCTCTTCAGTAGCCTTTTTAGGCCATGTGGTAAGCAGAGAGGGTATCGCGGTGGATCCGTTGAAGATAAGTGCCATCCGAGATTGGCCAGTGATGTCTTCAGTGGCCGAGGTCAGGAGCTTCCTTGGACTTGCGGGCTACTATAGACGGTTTGTGGAAAACTTCTCACGGATTGCTTTACCTCTCACCACGCTGACGAGAAAAGATCAAAAGTTCATTTGGACGCCGGAGTGCGGGCGAGCTTTTGAAGACTTGAAGAGTCGTTTGACCACGGCGCCGGTGTTGACATCACCATGTGGTACCGATGGGTATGAGATCTATAGTGATGCATCAGGGAGCGGCTTAGGCTGCGTGCTTCTGCAGTTTGGGAAAGTGATTGCTTATGGCTCGCGTCAGTTGAAAGTGCATGAGCGGAATTACCCCGTCCATGATTTGGAGTTGGCGGCGGTAATCTTTGCGCTCAAGTTGTGGCGGCACTATCTATATGGCGTGAAAGTGGATATCTATACGGATCACAAGAGCCTAAAGTATTTGTTGGATCAGAAGGATCTGAATATGTGACAACGAAGATGGATGGAGTTCCTCGGGGACTACACCTTCGAGATTCACTATACCCCCGGGAAGGGAAATGTGGTCGCTGATGCTTTGAGTCGGAAGACTCCGGTACAGGCAAGCTGGTTGCAGAGGCATGATCAGCGTTTGATCCAAGAATTGGAAGCAATGGAGATATCGTGTGTTGACAAGGGTGTGTCAACCGATGCGTGCTTGAACTGGACGGAGGTGCAGTATGACCTTACGGACAGAGTTCGGCGAGCAACGGAGCTTGATGAAAGTCTCCAGCGCTATGCTAAAGATGGGCCGGAGGACCAATTCTCTTGGGATAACGGGTTGTTACGGAGAAATGGTCGAGTGTGCGTCCCAAGTGTGGGTAAACTGAGGGAAGAGTTGATGTACGAAGCTCACTTTGCAAAGTACTCAGTTCACCCAGGGAGCACAAAGATGTACAGGGACATGAAAAAGCTGTTCTGGTGGCCCGGACTAAAGAAAGATGTCGCACGTTATGTGGCTGAATGCACTACTTGTGCGTTGGTGAAAGCAGAATGCCAGAAGCCTGGCGGTTTCTGAAGTCGTTACCTATTCCGGAGTGGAAGTTCGATGATATTTCGATGGATTTCGTGCACGGGTTGCCGAAATCTCAACGCGGTCATGATTCAATCTGGGTGATTGTGGACCGGTTGACGAAAGTGGCGCACTTCCTTCCAAACAGAAGAGACGATTCAGTGGAAACCTTGGCCAAGCTGTATGTGGAGCAGGTTGTTCGACTGCACGGTGTTCCTCGGAGCATCGTTAGTGACCGTGATAGGCGGTTCACATCGAATGATTGGCGGCTCGTTCATCAAATGTTGGGTACAAAATTGGCGTTTAGTACGGCCTTTCATCCCCAAACGGATGGCCAGACTGAACGAACCAACAGGACGATGGAGGACATGCTCCGCATGTGCGCCCTAGACTTTGGTAAGAGATGGGAAGAGTATATATTTCTCGTCGAATTTGCCTATAATAATATCTACCAAGCGAGTATTGGTATGGCACCATTTGAGGCGTTGTATGGTCGGAAATGCCGTACACCGTTAGCTTGGGCAGAAGAAGGCGAATCGAAGCTGAATGGGAAAAAGGAAGTCGAAGAAGCTACTTCGCTCATACGCTCTATTCGGGAGAGGCTAGTGATAGCCCAAGATCGTCAAGCAAAGTACTACAATGCCAAACATCGGAACGTGGAGTTCGCGGTGGGTGATTGGGTATATTTGAAGATCAAACCCTTCAAAGGTGTGTCCAGGATTCGGCGTTTGAAAAAGCTAAGTCCGAGGTATCTTGGTCCGTTTGAGGTGGTGGAGCGAGTTGGGGAAGCTGCTTATCGACTAGCACTTTCAGCGGACTTGGGTGGATTACATGATGTGTTTCACATCTCAGTCCTTCGTAAGGCGGTAAAGGATCCAGCTCAAGTAGTGGAGAATGATCGGGTACCGGTCGAGTATGGGCTAACGACGAGGGTTAGACCCATTCGGATCGAGGATCGAGCCGAGAAACAGTTGCGGAACAAAGCGATCGGGATGGTCAAGGTCCGATGGGACAATTGTGGCCGTGAAGAGCTAACATGGGAGCGAGAGCAGACCATGCGAGCTGAGTTTCCCGAGTTATTTGTATAAACTGTAGACCGTGTACTTTTTGTTATAACAGTGTTATAGCATTGCTGGTTTTGTTTCCTTACCGTGCAAATTTCGGGACGAAATTTTGTTAAGGGGGGGAGGGTTGTAACACCCCAAAAAGGCCCCAAAAGACTCAACATGAAGTTTGAGTAGCAGGTCAGGTTACACGGCCTGGGACACGGGCGTGTCCCAGGGCGTGTCGGGTGTACACGGCCTGGGACACGGGCGTGTCCCAGGGCGTGTTCGAATTATTTTGCGAATTTGGCCTATTCAAGTCAGAGCCGGACACGGCCTTGAACACGGCCAGGAACACGGGCGTGTCAGGCTGGACACGGGCGTGTCAGCTGCCGTGTTCCGACCCGTGTACTGGTTGCAACTCGATGGAGCAGGAGACACGGGCGTGTCTCAAGTTCGACACGGGCGTGTCAGGTTCGACACGGGCGTGTCGATGCCCCGTGTTGTTCAGTCGGTTCAAGCTGTGTGTGCCGCTTAAAGGGTACACGGCCTGTGACACGGGCGTGTCACAGGCCGTGTCGGCCAAAAAGTGAATTTTTGGGAAAATCTTGGCCGTTCAGTTTCCTCTCTTTTGATCCAAAGGCTCAGGTGGTTTCCTGGCTGGGTTATTACGTGAAGTAAGGATGAAGAGTCATTCTTCATTTGCCCTTAAGGAAGAGAAAAAGAGAGAGGAAGAGAGAAGAAGGAGGAGGAGAGCAAGCCACCGGCGGAGCTCCCGTGGTTCGATTCGTGATCCGAAGCCGACGTTGTGAAGGCAAGGCTGCTGCGGTTCTTTCTCACCGGCTAGTTTTCGATGGCACCGAAGAGATCGACAAGGGTAACGATCTCCCTCCTTGGACATGTGAAGTCCTTCTTTTCTGCATTGCATAGGGAAAGCCCTTCCCCGCGAGTGTGCGGTGGGTTGTGGTGTCCCTTGGGGTAGATATGTGAAGTCCCCCTTGTTAGAGGCCGGAATTGGAGTACGGCTCTAGGCATGCTGTGTGAAGCCCATCTGGATGGAATCTGGATTGGTGATGCTTGTTTGCATATCGGAGAAGGCTCCGTGATAATGGCTTGTGATGCCTATGGCTTGTGATGCCTTGTTCCTACCTGTTGCTTGGTGCGGCAGGAAGTACTGGACGATGTCCAGGAAATGAAGAGGGTTGGCGGCAACTCTTGTGGCCGTGCGTTGCCACTTTGTGAGTAGTTGAGCCGTTGGGCTGCAACTCGATGAAAAGGCAGATTGCCGAACAGGAAAGGTGAAACCGACCCGCGCCTATAAAAATGCCATGGATACTTCCGTATTCGAGGTGGCTCGGCGACTTGAGCAACGGGGGGTGGCTGATCCGTACCTGCGTTAGGTCCGTCCGACTTGGAAGCCTGGTATAGGTTTTGTTGGAGCGCCTAATGAGAGTCTTAGGCCCGCGCGCCGGAAAGACTAGAAATGCTCAAATACCGTGTAGACGGTGGTGTTGACCCTGGTATTCCGGTACACCGAAAATGTGCCCTGAGTGCACGGACTGTCGGGCCGGGTGGCCGATGGTTGTGATGGCTTGAATGTGCCTGCGCGCACATAGTTGCTATTTGATGATGCCATGCTTGCAGGGAAAGAATGCTCATGCCCCGAGAAAGGGGTAGGATTGTTATAATTGGGTCAGCTGAATGCTGACCGTTGCATTGTTTGCCACCGTTGGGTGGTTTGTTCCCGTGCAGGTGCTGGAGAGCCAAGTGGTAAGTGATGGGCTGAAGCCCTAATGCTGTTGCTGCTGCTGCTGCGGCTAGCCCTGGAAGGCTAAGGCGAATGGCGTTGTTTTGTTTTCTCTTTTTACTCATGTATGGCCGGCCTGCGCGCCGAGGTTTGTAAAACATGATGTATGTTCAGAGGAACTGTAAGGCCTTAAGGCCAAACTCTTGTGGTTGTGTACATTCCGTGGTATTTATATATAAAGGTGGTTTTATATATATTGGACATTCCGGTTGAGAGTTCAAAGTACTACTTAAAGCTTCCGCTAGAATGCTCTGAGTTAGGATTCGTATTTGGTTTGGTATTATCCTGTGACCTCACCGTCTGTTTATGACATATAGTGTGGGGCCCCGGCCGGACCTTCTACTATACGTCATTTAACGGATGGGGTCGTTACACGACGGACCATGTACTGGCCAGGAATGAAGAGGGAGATCATATATCTTGTGACACACTGCGAGACTTGCCAGCGAGTGAAGGCCGAGTGCAAGAGCCCAGGCGGTGTATTACAGCCACTGCCAGTCCTAGAATGGAAGTTCGAGGATATTTCCATGGCTTTTGTACACGGACTCCCTAGCTCCCATTCTGGGCACGATTCTGTCTGGGTCATTGTGGACAGGTTGACCAAGGTAGCACGGTTTATCCCGGTCAGAAAAGATACCCCAGTTGCTGTGTTGGTGAGGTTGTTTGTAGAGCAGTTCATCCGGTATCACGGAGTACCCAGGTCTATTGTTTCAGATAGAGACGGTCGCTTCACCTCCAGGGAATGGAGGGCAGTGCATGCTTACTTGGGGTCCAGGCTTTCTTTTAGCACTACCTTCCACCCGCAGACCGACGGTCAGACAGAGCGGACGATGCGGACTATGGAGGACCTGCTCAGGTTATGTATTCTGGATACAGGGAAGCCCTGGGAGAGGCTACTGCCACTGATCGAATTCTCATACAACAACAGCCACCAGGCCAGCATTGGGATGGCTCCTTACGAGGCACTTTATGGGATTAAATGCCGGACTCCATTGTCTTGGGTTCAGGATGTGGATACTCGAGCCCTCGGGTCAGATTTTGTGGAAGATACGGAGGCCCAAATTCGCTTGATCAGGGATCGGCTTTTGGAGGCTCAAAGCAGACAGGCAAAATATTATGATGCACGACACCGGAAGGTGGAGTTCCAGGTTGGGGACAGAGTTTTTCTGAAAATTCGACCGGTACACGGTTTTTCTCGGATACGGAGACACAAGAAGCTCAGCCCCGGTACATGGGACCCTACTTGAGTTTGGAGCGTGTGGGCCCCTTGGCTTAACGGCTGCAGCTACCTCTGGAGCTGAGTAGCCTACATGATGTTTTCCATGTCTCTTCCTTGCGAAGAGCTCTTCTTCGACCTGAGCAGCACATCACTACTGCACTGGACTGGTAGAGCCTGACCATTCAGTTAGATTGGAGCCGATCCGGATCGACGATTCAGCCGTCCGAGTGTTGAGGAAAAAGAAGGTTCCACTCGTGAAGGTGTTGTGGTCCAACCATGGAAAGGAGGAGCACACTGGGAACCTAGGGATCTGATGCTGGAGCGCCATCTGGAGCTATTTCATCAGGTACCTTTTATGTTTATCTTTTAAAGTCCCTTTAAGTTTCTACAAATAGAACCCGTAGACCCGAACTTAAATTTCGGGGACGAAATTATTCTTTTGTTTATAGGATTTGTAACATCCAATGTTACTTCTAGACCCCTTAAACTTAGATTGGGTTAGGCATGGGGTGGGTGTTAGGGTAATAAGCTAGGTTTGACCCTAGATAGTGGGTTGTAGCCATGTGGGGCCCACCATGGGACCAAAGTCAAACTAGGTCAAACTAACCTAAACAGGAACCCTAGCCACACCATGACCCCACCATGATGCCCTAACCCTAAATACAATCTATGTGGACCCTAAGGTAGGCCATGGGGTCAACCAGTTGACCTATGTGGAATCAAGTCAACACTTTTGACCTAATTAGTAAAAATGGTGCCCTAGCCCAATTCACTGGGTTGGGTCCACCCAAATCAACCCAAACTCATTAGGTGGGCCTAAAGTGACACCTATACCCCCTATGGAAGAGAAAAATAGGGACAATGCAATAGTAATTTTGGGAAAACACCTAGGAGAGAGAAAAAGAGGAAGAATAGGAGAGAGAAAGTGTTAAGAATTGGTTTGGGCCACTTGGGCTCATCCCACCATCCCTTAATGGGTTGGCTGACCATATAGGTGTTTTAGGAGGTGTGGGGACCCACCATGCAGCCTTGGGTCAAGCCCAAGCCCAACCCGAGCCCAATCTAATCCATTTTCTCATTTGTGAGCCAAACACCCCTCTCTCCACTCACCAACTCAGCTCTACCCTAGAACCCGACCCATTAGGGGTTAATTAACCCAACAGGAGCAGTAGGACCCCCTCCCAAACACCCAGCCGGCTCAACCACCCCCAACCGAGCCCACCTTGGTGAAATCGCCCCCCTCCCTTGGTGAAATCGCCTCCCCTCTTAACTCAGCCCAAACCGAGCCTATCCCTCTCATTCCCATTTCATTCCTGCCCCAGAGAGAGAGAGAGAAAGAGAGGGACCGCTGCTGCCATGGCCAACAGAGGAGGAGCTCGCCGGAATTTGCATGCCATGGGAAACCGCCACCACCTCAACCACAACCGCCGCCGATGGTCCGTATCCCTTCTCCTCCAATGTACTAGTATCCTAGATCCACTAGGCTAGAGGTCGAGCTCAAACGAGCTCGATAATAGGAATCAAAATCTCTGTTTTTCTGTAAAAAAAAATGGTGTTCTGGAGCCGCTCGGCTTGGTTGCGCCGCCGCCGTCCGCCGCTCTCCGCCGCCCAGTCGCCGGCCAGCTCTAGCCCCGACCACCGTGAGGCCGGGGAGGGACTTGGCCGGAGGTCCCGCCGCCGGCGATGGCCGGGAATTCGCCCCGCAAAATGGGCCCTGCGTCGGGTTTTGGCCATGCATGCTGCATGAGGAAGATGACCCAGCACCGTCTGATTTGCTTAAGATTGGTGCTGGCCTGATTAGGTTATTAATAATAAATCTGTTACTATTTAATTTAATGAATAGTGATTTTAATTTGTGACATTTTGGCAGTCACTTTTCATGTTGATATTAAGGCCTTACAACCACCTGATGAAATTTTTGCCCAACATGAATATTGTAGAATCTCTGTGTTAGCTTTGATTTGACATGTTACTCATCAAATTTGGTCAAGTATTCTGGCCTGTAGGTCCATTTTACTAGGACTATCTTAGGGTAGACAGAAATTAAAATAATTCCTCAGCCCAAACCCTTGGTCCAAATGGTCTGAAATTTGGGCTAGGTTACTAATTTAGGTTTATCTAGGCCCTCCCCAAAAAATCAGAATTTTTTGGGGAATATTTTGCTATAGTTTTTACAAAATACCCAAAAGTAAATAAATGTGATTTTTGGAGTTCCCTAATTCCAAATGGCCCCAAATTTTGGTGGCACCCTCTCATGGGTAATTAGACCCATGGTTAAAATTTGGGCTAAATTGATGCATTGCATGATGAGGAATCTCACTTGCATGTTTGAGAAATAATGTTTGGCTTGGGCTGCAAATAGCAATTGTGCAGAATTTCAAATGGCTGCCCAAGTCAAAAAAGCCCCCTTGACCTGAGATTTTGGTCAGAGGTATAATTAGGGCAATATTTAGGCCCTGCCCAAAATGGGCTTGATTGGAAAATAAAACATAGGGAAATTACCAAAATACCCCTAGGGCTTAACTAAGTGATTCTTGGAGTTAGCTAACTCCAAATGGCCCCAAATTTTGGTGGCATGTCCTTAGGGACATTATTGGTGTCTGGTAGAAATTTCAGAACAATTGGATCACTGCATGTTGGGTTAACCCATGTGCATGTGTTGGCTAATTATAACCTTGGGTGCATTAGCAAGAAATGATATTTTGTGTATTTAGCCTAGTTGAGGCATCCAAAAATTGTGGAATCTATTCCATGGATTAATTAGAGTAAAGTTCACCCCTAGAATTTATTATGGAAATTTTTGGGATCAAAAATCCTATTATTTGGTATTTCCAAATAAAGGGCCTTTTTGGAAAATAAATTGTAGGAATAGGTTTTGATCAATGAAAGATCCCAATATCAGTCAAGGCAAAAATGAGGCTTTTAATTGACTTAAGAAAATTTCATATCTCTGTTTGACAACTGTTAGAGCAAAATTTATGGAAATGACCATTTTACCCTTTTTGTAAATGTTTTTGAATTGGTATAAATACTTGTTGGAAAATTTGTGAAAATAATCCTAGAGTTGCATAATTGTTATATTAGTCTTGTAGATTTATATCAGAATTTTTGGATACACTGTTAATTATTAATTTGCATAATGGCATTTTTGGTAAATAATTAGGAATGGATTTTGATAGACCATTACACTCTAGAAATTAATGAAACTCTGCCATTAGTCATAAATAGTAATATAAATGCTCAGTAATTTTCTTGGAATTTTGTTGTATATATTTTTTGTACTTCATTTGGAAAGTGATAAATAGTAGAATTTGTATTAATTATGGAAAAATAGAAATATAAAAAGGAAATTATGAAATGTTGTAGACAGTAATATTTTATTCATATGCAACTTAGGAAATTCCCTTAGGTCAGAAGATTTTAATTGATAATACTTCTTGTGTAAAATGACCTAGGGAATAATTTAAAAGATTAATTAAAGGCCTTAATGACCTAGGAAAATTATGAAAATCAACACACTCATTTCATTAGTCCATACCACCCTAGGATAAATTATTTGGGGTCAGTTGGACCAAGAATTTAGAAGTTCGATTTCAGGGTGGTGTTAGGTCATGGGGTGCGCTTAGTAAAAGTAGGCTGGACTATAGGCCGTCAGGGGATGAATCAACAACTAAGTTAGAGTCTAAGTTCGGAAGTATAACCTGGATGGCAGTTGCATTCTAGAGGCGAGAGTAACAGTGCAACATTAGACTTGCCTAGGAAGAGTTGACGGAAGACTGTCACTCCTTAATCCATACCTTAAGTCACTAGGTCACTCTATGTAACAGGAGAGAGAATAAGGGATTCGGGGTAGGCAAACAACTAAAGTAAATATCCTTGAGAAAGGGAGCTTTGGGTTTCAGCCCATCGTAGCTCCTAGTGCCCTAAGAGCCCTTCACCGGGAATACCTTGGGCAGTCCTGGGATTAACCTTAAGAATCTAAGTATGATAATCTGTAGACAAGAGTAGTCTAATAGGTTAAGTGAACTGGACATGTGCTCACTCGTGCCAGGTTGGAGGGACTTGGAGTTTTTTGACTACTTGCTCACCCGTGTAGAGTTGGAGAAAGGGATTGGTTTATATACACTCACCCAGGCAGGGTTGGAGTTTTTGTAGCACATACTCACCTGTGACGGGTTGGAGAGATTTGGGGACTGGATAGTCCATCGAGCTGGAGGCTCAATATACTATACTTGCATGTGCATATACTAGTGTCGGGCCATGCGGTACTTGCCGGTCGTCCACAACCGACGGCAGTACGGTGGACCAGGCGGGTGCGAGGGTTAGAAGGACCAGTAGGATGTTTATACTGGAGTCTGGAGGACTTTTCCTAATAACGCGCACCCGACCCAACAAGATTGACGGGTCATCAGCAAAGTGGTACGCAGAGACTCTAGAGTGCACTGGCGGTGTACAGAGGCGTACAAGAGAAGGTCTAGGCCTGGTAGTGTGTATACCCGCCTAGAAGGCGGAGACGCCCGCTCCGCTGCTGCCGTAGCCACAACGGTAGTACCTGAGATTGATGCTAGCTCTCGAAAAGTGGGAACTAAAGGTCTATGATCACGGAGTCGTGTGTGTGTGTTGCACTGCATGTTCATATCATACCCACCATATAGTTGCATAACTTAACCTTCATAACAACTTAAGACACCAAATGTTTAAGTGGTATGGGACGCTTATACATTAGGACCTGCTATTACGATCCCTTAGCCTATAATCTTGAGTGGGCATGTTTATAGGTTGAGGTTACTTTACTTTCTTTTATATATTATGCTTGTGACACCTGACACCCCCATTGTATAAATGGTATGGGACATTTTATACATTGGGAGCCCTGCAGAAGACCCCTGCTTATGCGTACCGCATAAGTGAAGGTTACTTTCCATTATTTACTTGATTAATATTCTGCTGTTATGCTTAGTTCCTGTCACCTGCTTCGCCTTTGCCACCCTTTGTTGTCCTCCACTTCGTCCTCCCACACGGTGCCTAGGAGTTGCAGGAGGAGGTGTTGAGGATACGACTTAGTCTTTTTGACTAATGGTCGTTGACCTTACTATTTCAGGAGCTCGAGGAGGTGGACCAGCACGTCGAGGAGGCAGGACTTGAGGGGCAGATACCAGCTACTACTACCGGAGCACGTCTACAGGTGTGATGTGAGAGAGTTTTAGTTTTTCCGCTGCTGTATGTGAGAGTGAGAGTGATCATGATGTACTGGGCATAAGCCTATTTACTTACATTTGTTGTACTCATTGTGGACTGACTTTTCATTCTCTTTTGATATATTTATGTGCTGTGGCTGTGGACTTTCTGGCGTTTACTCTGATATTATGCCTTATTCTCATATTGGCCGACAGGTTATGATCGTTCTAGCGGCAGAATCGGCGTCTTGCGGTGACGACTAACCCGTGCGTTAGTGTCACCGTAAAGGCGGCGGTTCTGGGCATAAGATCCGGGTTAGCCTCGGGATGAGGAGACAGGATCTTACATAGTGAGACCACCCAATGTGGGTTAGGCCAAGGTAATGCCACAATTGTTCTAATAAACCCATGTATGTGATTTTGACCCAATAAGGTTAAGGTTGACTTTAGTTAAATTGGATCAATGGGTGACAATGTGATGGGGCTTTATGGTCTAATGCACTCCAATTAAGGTTTGGAGTTTAGTGGTGGGGTCAACTTGACCATGTGATTCCTATTTGGGACAATTAGGGTTAAGTTGACCTATGTTGACCTAAAGGGCAGTTTGGTCAATTTGGCAAATTTGGTGACCCTAAAATAGGGCTTTTGGGTCACTTAGGTTTCCTTTAGGGTTAGGCACGTAGTGGTGAGTTCAATTTGTACTTATGGTTTCAATTTGTGATAGATTGACCTCAGTTGAATTGAACATATAGTGGGCCCTATGTGAGTCCACCCTAACTCATTGGGTCCTAAGGTCACTATCTAACCTAACCAATCACACCCACGACATGTACTACCTTAATGTGTGTGTCAAGGGGGTCTAGGAGAAAATGGGATGTACAAAAGTACATCTCAAAGAATAAAAAAATTTTCTACGGAAATTCGTCAAGAAGCATTCGTGGAAACTAACCGATTCGTCAAAACAACACGTAATCCTTCGACAAAACTCAGTGATTCCCGACAAATTCCGCTTCACTCCCATGGAATTTTGATGAATTTTACTACAGAACTATTTTTTTGTATTGGATACGAAGAGTTACATTGTCACTAAGTACGCATCTATTTCTTTCTCTTCGAAATATTAGGTATATATATACGGACTTTGGGGCAAACAAGTTCATTTTCATTAGAAAAAAATTCCACTTTTCCGTCGAACCATCTTCTACCGTTTCAGATTCCACGAGAACAAGCTCTTCATCTCCCCTGTCTGTTTCTTCTCTGTATTTCTACAATTCTTCTTGGCTCCTCGAGGAATTGACACCTTTCTTATAGGGGGAGAGGTTATCTCAGCGAGTTTCATCTCGACCACAGATGAATTCCTCACTGTCAATCTTATGTTGGAATCAGCTAAATTACCTT